>JBBMOE010000007.1:11491822-11550324 GCA_037975065.1 Chaetodon trifasciatus | reverse complement strand
TCTGTTTGGTGGGGGGGGGGGGGGGGGGGCACAGATGGCTCCCATAATGTGGGACTGCGAGAGTACATTAAACCCAACTTACAAAAGTCAATACTGAAGAGAAAATGGATGAAAAACATGCTTCTCCGAGCAGTTACAGTGCCTTTGTGAACAGATGTGATGTCACACTCAGTGTTGTTTGAATCATGGATCATCTTGAAGGTTACTGTGCAGGTTATGGTGTTACCAGCTATCTGCCTGTTTATCGATTGGGCTATTACAGTTAGGCTTGTGATTATGAAAGTTATTTTCCGGAATGGTGATTTACCAATACCAATCTGTTGAGGCTAAAATGATGATTCATCTCCTCACTGGGCTGCTTTTATCTACCTGTCTTTCCAGCTCTTGAGGTTTGAACTCGACTTAAGTCATCAGCGTTTCCCTGCTCGGCCTCTTAAATTCTTTCTCCCCTCTAATTTTTGTCATTTTTCTTTTGTATAGCCAAAGTATTTGACTTTGTCTGACCGTATCTCATAGAAAGATAAGCCGAGTACAAGCCAGAGAGCAACTTTAAATCCACAGACAGAACCGTCCTGGAAATTCTGACATCTGTGAAAAGTAAAGATGACAAAGACTTTTTGCGTTCAGGGCCCTAAAGTTCAAAACCACCTGAGAGAAAGCAGGCTGGCTCATGTTACGACATCCAGCACAGCTGTTTTCACTGATTGCCCCTATTAGACCTTCTTTTCTTGACTGTGCAGACATGTCAGGACTGTGCTTGATGAGCCTTTAGCTGACATTTGTTTAGCTTTGTTGCACCTGTGCGGGTGGGTTAACTTGCACCTTCATCTTTCTCACCGTGAAGTCAGATGCATTTCGCTTCCCATTAATTTCTATATAAAATGAGCCGAGACACATTCGCCTCTCGTCGATTCGATTTTCATCTTGCACTTCCAGCATTTTTCTACCCAACTTCAACCCAAGCAGTACAAAAAAATGAGCAAGAATAAGTGAAAACACCTGTGTGGGCGTTAAGGGCCTTTTGGCGGATTCTCAATAATTACAGCCAGACTGCTCTCAGTTACAATCGTGGAGTGTACATCTGTTAGAATGTACTCCCTATGTTCCCCCGAGACTTGAGACAGTTCATCAATTTACTGCATTTTAATGCAATATAAAGAAATTGTGTGTGTAGTTCTGAAAGATGAAACAATGCAGCGTATCCACTAACAACAGCTCACACATAACACCTTGATTCCACAGGGAGCTCTTCTGTGATGGTGGTTTTGCCCGTCCTCTGGCTTCCTACCCCTCCAGCGTTTTGCCCTCCCAGTTTTGACTGGTAATTTTTCCTTGATTAATTCTGCTTCTACCATGGCCTTTATTTTGAAAACTGACCAGAAGCTCTATGCTGTTCCTGTGTCTGACTTCCTGCCCGGCTCTGTCTGCTCTGTGCAGCTTGCTGTGGCCGCTTCACACCTCTGAAAGCTGCTGTGGCACACGTGGAACCACAAGCTTTGTCTAGAATGACCGCGATCAGCTCGGTGGAATTAAGCCACATTGAATGCAAAAGCATTGAATAGCTGCAGATATCCTACCTGTTAGCTGCATGCTAGTCACAGAGGGCTAATATAAAGCAGGAGTTTGCAAGAAACTTAAATATTCAGAAAAACTGAATGCATCATCTGCAACATTATATACAGTAAGAAACAAATGGACATATAAGTGACCATTCTGTGTCGTTCACCTCGATAAATGATGTCCATAATAATGATAATGATCCATATTTTCTGGATGCACAGTGGTGGAGTAGTACAGAGTAGCACCTTAAATTTGAAAAGACCCTAAATCTGTATCATGCAGCACCAACTTCACTCCCATAAAATCTGGTAAGACACTACACAGCAGAGTCCGTGGCAGCGCCTCTAGTGGCAGAGCCCCCAAACAATCTGTCCTGCAAAATATCCTCAGAACAGGCCTTTGAAGGGCTTATGGATGGCATTTAAAATTACATTAAATTATTTATTGAGTAGAAGTACTGTAGCACAAACTTAATACACTGCAATATTGGATGTCAGACTGCATTTGAACTGCACTACTAAACTGAAGTGTGGTAGTGGCAGAGATGGGGGCTAGTTAGTAGTGGAAAAATCAATCTCAACACAGAGAAAAACACACTGTAACAGGCGAAGAGAGGCAGTATCAACATCCTTTTACAGCTAGAAGGATGTCTGGTTGTGATTTTCCTGCAAGCTTCTTCTTGAAGGCTTCCACCTTTGGGGTTTGTTTGGTTGCCTTGACAAGAAGAATAGATAAAAAGTGAATACAATTGTTTCTCTGAGAATCATTCTGTCTCTGGTTTGTCATTAAAAAACTTATATTTTCCCTGTAAATACTCAGTAGTTAACTTTATGGGGTGATGCTTGACGATGTGTACTTAATGGGACACAAACAACGGCGAAGTACTTTGTGTACCTTACTGTAAAATGTCACCTCTTGGTTGTATTTGGTTCAACTGCATTTGTTGTTAGCTGCACCATTTTGTTTCAGTGTGGTTCACCAGCACTGATGTAAGTGGTTGATTATGCAAAGGGTCCCAAGCTGATGATGATATATCACTCTGCGTGTCACTTTGAAATCGTATCTAAAAGCACACTTCAACAAAGGGAGTTCATTTACCCTGTTGCCACCTTTATTTGTCTTTTTATTCTTTAATTATTATGTTGAACTAACATCACTGAAGATGTTAAAATTCAGATTATGATTGTTATTATTACAACGTTCTGTACGTTCTTCTGTATGTTGTCCTCACTATAGACGTTGTTCTTATGTTAGCCTGAGTTTTCAGCTCATGGGTTGATCAGGACCCTTGGCACCACTTTTTGAGGCTTTGGTACCCCTTTACCCCCTTTAGCACCATTTTTCAATGTGCAGGACTCCGCAGTCAAGTTAGCATTAATAAATATGCAACATCCTGTTGCTTTAACAATTGACAACAATAAAAAACACGTTAATGTTGTGAAAAAGTTGCTCTTTGGTGAAGTTTAGGCACCAAAACTGCTTGGTTAGGTTTATGAAAACATAATGGTTTAGCTGTGTATGCTACGTACATACATTTGGCTACGTATGTTACTTCATTTACAGAGGACTGACCTTTACTTTTGGTTTCACTCTGGACGCCAGCCTGGTCTCCTAAGTGACAGTCTTGTTTGTGCCATCCAACCACGTCACCTTTCTCCAAATGGGGACTCTCCTTGCTCTTCATACTGTCATTTGACATGCTGGGAGTCCATAAAAGTCTATCGTACTGCCCTGCACGCTGAAGAATGACACTAAAGGTCCTGACCAAGCGTCTGTGACAAGTTGGAAGTGAGAACAGGTTGTGCCGAGAGGTAAGAGCAGAGAGAGAGAATCAAACCAGTACATGGTGTGTCTTAATCAAAAGGTCATCGGGACGTCCCCACTCTAGACCGCCTCCTGCCTCCTATAGCATACAGTATATACACTGGGACGGCATGCTGATGCAGCTTGTCTCTTTGATGACAGTGTGTACGCATGTTGTATAAGCATGTTGTCGGAGAATAATAGTTGACGTCGAAGCCAGCATGACACAAGATTTCTTAGAGCCTCCAGTGGCTCCTCCGTCTCTCTGTTAATGATGGCTGACGACAGTTGATGAGTGGGAACTGTCAGACATGGTGGAGGAGCCTGATGAAAAGTTCACTTGTCTCAGAACAATTAAGCTCTCGGGAAGCTGGTGTCACACTGAAAGGTGAAGTAAGAAATGGACTGCTAGTAGGCTGTCAGAGAGCTTTTGTCACAGAGGACTGCAGAGACGGCAGTGTTCTCGGAGACTTCCAGCTCGATGGTGAGCAGGGTAAGCAGAGGAGAGCGGTTAGAGGAAGATGCGCAGGACAAGGCTTTGCTGGGGGGTGGAGGTCCCCCGGGTTCACACTGATGATGATAAATGAAGGTCTGTTGTAAGCGAGCCTGAGCACCCGGTGGGAGCGACGAGGGAGGAGGAGATTCTTGTTCAATTCACTGTCACAATTTTACAAAAAGCATCCTAAAAAAAGTGAAGTGCTGTATTCGAGTATTATGGTCGTATGTCTTAAGTTTGTCCTGCAGAGCCAACCCGAGCAGGACCCCTGGACCCAGCTCTTTGGCCCTTTAAGGAAGTGGTTCCCACCCTGGGATTAGGTTCAAATTAGGTTTATTCCTTTCTTATTTTTCTTGTGAAATACTTAACTGTACTCTTCACCTCTTGCGGCCTCCATATCACTCAGATGAAGCCATCTGAGAATGGGAAGTCTTCTGTTTTAGGTCCTTTTTTAGCTTAATTTTAAGGGGTGGCAAGTAAAAAAAAAAAAAAAAAAAAAAAAAGGTTGCTCTCAGGGGTCACAAGATAAATCTGAGGGTTCATGAGACGATAATTTTTCTGACTTTACTTTTACATTGTGAAATTTTAGACATGTTCAAGCGTCTAAAAACTGATAAAGCATCGTCACTTTCATCCTTATTCTACTCTATTTTGCCTACATTTTATCATTCTATTCAGAGGTTTTATGCCTTGTCTTCATTTTTTATTTCCATCCTTATTATCATTATCAAGTGGGTTTTATTCTCCATCTTATTTTACATACATTCTGTCTTTTCTCTGTGAAGCGCTCTCTTAGTGATGTGATTTTTTTCTTGTAAAGCACTCTGAGCTGCAGTTCCTATATGAAAGGTGCTATACAAATAAAGCTTGTGTCACCTGAAAGGCAGCCTCTGGCCTAAGGAAAGCCTTGAAACAATGCTTTGAGGAAAATGGCCTTGAAGACATTTCCACGAGTGCAAGGCATGGTAATAAATACAATAATGATGTGCAGGCTAAAGGTCAAATGATAGTTAATAATAAATTCACATTGCAGCTGCAGCTTCTTGGCTGGAAAGTGCAGATGTGTGTTTTGGTGCAGTCATCCATGGAGCCTGCAGGCAGAGCTGCGGCTTTAAACACGTTCCAATCATATACCATAACTATGACCTGACTCAACGGTGAGGCCATCCATATAAATAGATGTGATTCTTTTTGTCCTGTGAACTCTGCAGCTCAGCACTGCATCCTTTCTGCTTCCGCCGCTGCCTCCTTCCCAGCAGTTTAAGTCCCTCCACCTCCTCCTGTATTAGGATTTAGATTTATGTGAATTCAGCATGTTTGTCTATTGAACAGGAGTTTAGATCCATTTAACTGTTGTGGATCTCTGCCAGGGGGATTGTGAACTCACAGGAAATGGTGTGCAGACTTGCGCTGGAGTAACACACGAGTAGAGCCATACGGCCAAACAAATGTTTTAATGTTGCAAAAAAAAATGATGGTGTCTTGATTAAAATATGAAAACATTTTTTAACACCATATGGCGCTGCTTTGTGGTTCCTCTTTGCCTTAATTCAGCCCTTCTCTGTCTTCACACTGCGCTAGAAGCAGTAAAATAAACTAAAGTTTTTATGTTTGTGTCATCTGTCTCTTCTTCCCACATTATCTCTTTGAGGGTCACCTTTATTTGTTGTTTGTGTGTTTTGTGAAGTCTTTAGAGACGGCATCTATGATTAGAGGCTCCACAGATAAACTTAAATGACATTATCTGCGCTTGTGTTTGCAAAAAATATAATTGGGTTTCCCCCTCAGAAGAAGCGATGTGCTCCCACACGTTCTCTTACAGTGTGAAAATCAAGTTTCACAGAGTGGAATAATTCATTTAATTAAACAGGAATTCTTCATTTGGATTAACCAGCGTTTCTGTGTCCATTCAGAGTGTGTTTATATCACTAAACACATCATCTCTCCTAGAAATTACAGCTAATTTGAACTCATAATTATGTTGTTATTGCAACATAAAGGCAGCCTGGATTATGTTCAAGGATGCTTCCTTGAGTCAAACACAGGGAGTCGCACACAGGGGGTCAGGGTGGATGGTGGATATACAAAGTTCAGGACTGCGAGACCAGTTCTTTTCCATGTGGATCTGAAAGTTGGAGGGTTGTCATGGTTGTCATGAAGAAGCAGCCTGGAGTCTTTCCACAGCAGATCCCCATGAAACGTTTGCCTTGTCTTCAGGCTCAACAAGCTCTCAGACAAAGCCATGATGTCCTTCATGAGATCACACTGAACACATTCTGAGTAGAGACCAGAACCACGTGCTACAAAACCGCCTTCAGAGAAACACTATCAGCAAAAGCAACTGAGGAAGACTTAACTGTCTTTAGGTAAAACAGTAAGGAAGTTAGGGTAGGGTTAGGGTTAGGGTTAGGGTCAGGGTTAGGGTTAGGGTTAGGGTTAGGGTTAGTTTTTCACCAGTTTTTCAGGTATTTACAAAGAAACATATGACATGTAGTAACATCCTTTATCCAATCATGTGTTCACAAAGTGGTGAACCTCACTCCATCCTCACTCGTGAACGACTGAGCCTTTCCAAGATGCACCTTTCATACCCAATCATGATACTATCACCTGTTACCAATGAACCTGTTTACCTGTGGAATGTTCCAAATAGGGTTCGGCACGTGCCTCACAGCAAGAAGGTTGCCGGTTTGATCCCCGGGTCAGGCAGGGCTTTTCTGTGTGAAGTTTGCACTCCGACCAAACTTAAAATTGCCCCTAGGTGTGAGTGTGAGCGTGAATAGTTGTATGTATGTTGCAGTCGGCTGGCGACCGGCTCAGGGTGTACCCCGCCTCTCGCCTGTTGACAGCTGGGATAGACTCAAGCTTTTACACATTGTCCCAACTTTTTTGGAATAAGGGTTGTAGGTCCCCATCACATTCAGTTTAAAGCTGATTAATTAAATGGGTTCTCAGGTTTTTTAAGCTTTGCTCCACCTGGACCAGCTGCAAAATTAAGCAGCTGTTTACACGTTAAGGCATCAATTATTTAATACTCTGATGGGAGCCATTCTTCATGAGGAGTGCTTTAAGTAGAATGCTTTAATGCATTATTTTGCAAAAAGTGCGAGATTGTTTATTTACTTTTACTCGAATTAAAGATCTGAATGCTTCCTCATCGTACAGGCGTGGAGGTGAACTCACCGCATGTCTGCGTCTCCCCCTGTGGAGGTGGACAGAAGGGAAGAAGCTCCAGCCGCAGCAGCAGAAGCCGGGAGTGAGCTGTTGACTCCTGCGCTTATCAGGAGCTGAAAGGACTGCAATGTTCACTTCTCAGGTATACACACACACACACATGTATTTCCACTCGACTGCCTTCCATCTATCGTGTGTGACAGGTGCTCAGGCCTGGCTTATGATGACATTGTTGTGGGGCCTGAGCAGGTGACAGAGCACAACGCCCAATCTATCGCTCATCTGTGCCCGCTACGTACACACAAACACATGCACACACATGATCTTCATTGTCCTCCTCACCTGATCATCTGAAGTACACCACACTCTCACATTTTCTCCCCCAAATGGTGCCTCCACCTCCTCCTCCTCCTCCTTATCCTGTCACAACCAACCAGGCTCCCAGGTGGCTGCTGAATTAGGCTCAGGACGCTGCTTTACGGCACATGAATCAGGCAGAATATTGCAACGAAATCTGTATATTCTTGTAAGTAATTTCACATCAGAGTGATTTATAACACAGTGATGAATTGAGACAGATACCTGGAGGGTTGCTGCAGAGGGTATCCTGGTGTTGCCGTACATGTATGCAAATACAGAGCGGCAAAGTGGGAGGAAGCGCTCGTCCCAGAAGTATGCTTCCTCAAAGTGAATTAGCATTCGAAAGATTTCTTGAAATGATGGTTTTAATGTTCCCCATAGCTGTACAGAAGTCTCCAGGATAAGGTAAAAATACCACAGTTTATATGATGTCCATCAGCTGTAAATAATAATAATATAATCATAATAAACTTTATCTATATAGCACCTTTCATACAAGGGATAGAAAATTAATGTAAAAAAAACATGGAGAATAAAGCACACTTGATGATAATACATAAAAATGAATGAACATAAAGGCAAAGTATAATAAAAGATGGAAAATAAAACCACTGAACAACAGTAATTAAATAAAGTTTAAATTGGAGTACACAGAACACCTAAAATCAATTTGTTTTTAACTGCTTAATGCATTAGAGGGCTTCTACACTTCTAAGTGAGATCTTTAGCTTCAACTCATCATTAGCAGCTGCAGAAATGTATATTTATTTTACATTTATGTGAGGGTATTCTTACATATCCAACCAATCTCTGTACAAATGATAAATGTGGGCAGAGATCTGGAACCAGGCTATCAACCGCGAGCCACCGAGCATTTTCTATGCAGGAAACGAACCTGAGTTTTGCTTCCAGAATCCGAATGGCCAAAATATCTCATCAACACACTTCTTCCCTTCTTTGCATTTGATTTGAAGATGTAATTCTGTGAGGAGGAATCCCATTTTCTAATGTATTTCTGACATGTGGTGTTTGTGTGCTCTTGTCAGTCAACAGAAGCAACACTTCAGAGGAACTCCCCGAGCTGATAATCCCTGATGGCCTGAGAACAAATCCTGGATGAATGTGGCTCTTACTTCAGCCTACATTAACCAAAGGTACAGAGAAAGACAAACCGCTCGGCCAGACTTTGATCCTCCCGTACGATATTGATGCGTTAAACGCCTTCTTATCAGATCGCGAACACAGGGGCCGCTGCTACATATCACATTTTATATTCCAAACACAGACATCCCAGATGCCGGGATGAGGAACATTGTTTGCTGTCAAACCTGGCTAAGTTATGGCTAAGGGGGAGAATAAAAAGCCCTCATAAATTCCAAAAATGAAAAGGTAGGGCGCCATCAGAGATGACCGATGCTTGGGCAAATGGAGGTTTCCTGGGCTTTGGTGCGTTTCATCCCGGGTAATGAAAATTAGGTCCCTCACCGAAGAAATGACCCCAAAGATGAGACAACCCTTTATCTCCCCCTTTCATCCGACAAGGATTATTGATTCATGAATGTAAATGATCGTTCAGGGTTTGATATGCCCTTGAAGGTAGCCTCTCTCTCTCTCTCTCTCTCTCACCCTCTCTCTCCTTTGAATCTTTTATTGAGCCCATGTTAGCTGCAGTTTGCGAAAAGTAAGCGTGATGCTGGGGGTTGGGGGGTATTCTTCATATGCTGCAATATTCATACCCTGCTGTATTATTTTAGCTTTTTTTATCCCACCTCCATAGGAATTCCACATTTGCTCTAAATGGCTGTGTGAGCCGGCCCTTCCACGCCGCTCTGCAGTGTTGATAGACATCAATGAATGGGATTATTTTTTGTGCAGCCGTGGACTAATCTCCTAATAATGAGGTCCATCTGCGGCAGTGACAATAAGTACAGCACCTTCACTTTAATACTCAATCTTGGTTGACACAGACGCCATCGTATTGCCAGACTAATCCACTGTCCGATGTCACGGCATCCTAAATCTAATTTACCATTCCATTTGGGGCCCAGATATTGCTGCTGCCAGTACACCTGTTGATTGCTAACACTGCTCTCCTCACGCACCTGCCTGACAGCGCGCGCGTACACACACACACACACACACACCCCGTCCGCCCGCTCTCCCTAAAATGGTTTCTCCCACATAGTTTCCATAGCAACAGTCCAGTTTTAGTGTTCTGTTGTTTTTCCACAGACGGAGAGTGGCTAATTTTTCAGAATGAGGGTCTTTGATGATAAAGAAAGCTAGGTTGTGAGATTTACATAATGAATGGATGCCACACTAGATCAGTCACCACCTAGCGCTGATGATTGCTTTTTGATGAATTTCTTTCCTCCGTGTCCTTAGGTACTTCAGCTGTGGCGGCCCATTGTGTCCAAAAAGAGCAATCCACAGATCCATCTATTTAGGTCAGCTTTTGTCTCTTTTGCGCCGCCGAAGCCTTAAAATCGTAGTCAAATTGCACATACCCTGAGGGCAAATGTCAGCGTGTCACTTGAAGCCTTACACCAGGGTTTTTACAAGAGAAAATAGCCTATGAGTTTCGGTTTGGATGTGAAGTTGTGCCTTTGAGGTCACACACACACACTTTTGTACCTTGGGGTAAACCTAACACTCACCTTTTCTCAGGCCTTGAACTCCCTCTCACGTTTCTTTTTCTCAGCTGCTCCTTGCCGAGCACAAAGAGTGTGTTTAAGTACATTTCAGTGTGTGGGAACATGTGCATTCATATATGCTCGTGTGTATGGGGTGAGTGATGTCATTGGAATGGGAGGATTTAATCACTATGTGACAGATGTGCTCGTTATTGATTTGTGGCTGTTTATTTGCCTCCTTTGGGAGGGACATAAACCCGTTTATCAAAGTAACCGGTCTGCAGGATTTGCACCGCACTGACACATCTCATCCAATTTGTGTGTGCAAGAGCATGTGTGTTTTTGGGAGTACAAAGGTGAACCTGAGGTACTCGTTAAACCACTCCAGCACTCACAGGAGAAATGTATAGTTCTCTACAGATGGAAATGGTCGATTCCTCCCCTGGAGAAAACAAACCTTATAAATAAACAAAATTGGGCCGAGTTTCACATTTCAGGGAACAAAATATTGCAGCGGCAGTTAGGGTGCATGAAAGAATGCCAAATGGCCAGGGAGTGGGTTTCCTCCCAGGCAAGAATCCCGAAAATTTTGGCCTGATGAGCGCTGGCTTTGATGAAAGGTTTTTACTTTCCTCCAGTCAGAGGGCTGAAATTATGTGACCTCCAGTGTGATCTGGTGCCAGTGTGATCCGAACCCTCCGACAGTAGCGGCACTATCTCCTCTGCCTTTGTCTCCTTCCACACCCAAACACATAAACGCTGTGCATTACTCTCTAGTAGTGCTCACCTCAGCAGCCAGAAGGGCTAGAAAAGAGAGCAAAAAGTGAGACCCATCCTCCCTTCACCTCTTCGCTGCCAACTGGATCAGAGAAAGGGACTGTGTTTACTGCCATGGCTAATATCCTCATTAACACTAATCTGTGGGGAGTGTGGTAGATGGAGTAAAGGAGGGAGGCTGCTCAAGAGAGAGAAAACGAAGGGAGGTATGGCTGCAGAGTGAAAAGGAGTTTGGGGAAAGAGTAAAAGGAAGAGCCAGACAGAGTGAATGACCAGTGGACTCGTCTGGGCACTTGATAGCTTCCCTGATGGACTGTGATTGGCTCATTAACCCCTCCTCTTCAGGCTGGCTATACTGCAGGCTCCCCTGCTATATATTCCACACACACAAGCTACCATGCAGCTTCCCACATATATGCAAACAAATATGCTCATTAACAAGCCAATGAAGTGGGCAAGCATCCACATATAATCTATTTCTTCATTAGACACACACAGCCAATGGATCATTACGCTAAGTATGTTCTCTGTCAAGCCTGAACCTTGAACAACAGCAGTCCCTGAGTGTTGCAGTGCCATGCAAAGTTCAGATTTCAATGCTATATTATTACAAAAAAAAAAGAAAGAAAGAAAGAAAAAGGCCTCCGGGTTAGGTCTTTGGACGGAAATGAAAATAGGTGTAGTCTGTGCTGCAGAAGCATGAGGCTTTCAACTCTTAGAGTATAAAGACACATCTGACAATTTAATAGTAGATAATGCAGCAGAGGTTGGTTTTAGATTTTTGGAAATAGTTAATTTCAGTAAAATGCCTCCATTAATCTGATAGTGTAAGACTTTATTAGCTGAGTTGAATTTGGAGCTATAAAATTGCATATAAATGCACATTTTTGACTGTTCATTTTGACAAATAATACAAAGGGCTGAGAATAACCACATTATGGCGCAGGAGTTTTGTTGCATCTGTGTCATTTAGTTGCTGCTCAAGGGTTTTTTTTTCGCTTTATGTGATACCTAATTCCACCTCAGCTGGTTTTAAGCTGCAGTAGAACAGACTCTCGTGGCTCATTGCTCAGTTAAAATGATAAATGGCATAAAACGGAATACTTGATACTTAAAAACTGCTCCAAACACAGATGGAACTGCACGGGCCCAAGCATATAATTTCACGACACTCTGCAGTGCTCAAACTTGTGCTAAAAGTCAAAAGCTGTGAATCAGCAGGGAGACAAAAAGTCAGCGAGGATGAGAACACTTTGGCTGTCAACTTGACTGGTCCTCCGTTGTCAGCCATTTCTCAAACACGGCCAAACATTTTGTTTTCCTTGTCTCCTCTTCCTGATCACATCTCTCCTGTCAAAACAGAAAGCTATTTTTCTTTCAGCTATGAATCATCTCTGCAGATCTGTGTCACAATTTCAAATAATAAATTGAAGTCTTGGACAGAAAATGTCCCCATGCAGCCGTGTACAATCATAACGTCAACATGACGGCGACCGGCTAGTGCATTATCCACTGTGAAATTCCCAAGCAGTGCCCACACACTGGATAAGCAGCCAACAGCTCGAACTTGAACTTCGACTGGATGTTCAGCGCTAAAATAACAGAGTGCAAACATTAGTCACACATCGTTGCCAGACCCTCCTCGTTTGCTTTGTCAAGTTGTTATTGTTGTTATTATCTCGAAGTGGCAGAGGTGTAATGGCCAGGAGGTTGTTAACGCTGAAATCTGGTTGTGTTTTACGGTCCCACTGCAGTCAGATTTATATCGCTCTGCACTTCAGCTTGCATGTGATAAATTCCAAGGACAAGGGCGGAAATGTGATCGCCAGGTTGTAAAACATTCGACACTGTGCTGTTGCTTGCACGTAGTTGCTAATCGTGTAGTTGATGAAGGGTCAGGTAGAGGGCGAGAGGTGCAAGAGTCACATATTGTTTACTAATTAGATGGGTGCTGTGACATTTCGAATTTTACCACTTTCTTTTTTTCAGGGCAAAATACAAAAAATGTAATACCCCTAATGCATGAAGCTCAACTAGCCACTGCGATGCCACTACTAGAAACTTTTCCCGTGGCCATTAGCTTTAATTGCTTGCCTGCAAGACATCTGGCATGATTGAGACATGACAAAGAAATTGCTGTGTCTTCAGGAGTCTTACGTATGGCAATTCTCAAATCATGGTTTTACAGCTATCGCTGTAAGTGTTTCACCCTTTGGCGTGCCCTTCGCGTGCCGCAGAGGTTTGGGCCCGGAATGAGAGCACAGCTTATATCCAAAGAATGAAGAGCGCTGTCATTTCTTTTCCTTTACAAAACTGGACGAGCAAAAGTTCAAAGAATTAATGAAACTGCTTGTTTGTCTGCTAAGTAAGCTGCTAGTGTTAGCATGACTGGCTCCAATATAGCTACTACCTAAAGTAGTAGCTTAGTGTCACTTTCAAGTCCAAGGTCCAAAATAAATTTTTTTTTTACCCAGAACTTGTAACCTACAGCTTCAGTCTCCTTTGCACCATTAGCAGTGAGTCAGTGTGATATCATGCATGTAGTCATCAAATTATGGCTATATCTACTAAAGCAATAAACATAAGAGCAAAAGTGCAGGCTGTCTGCTTTTGAATATGCTGCCAATAAAAAGCTGTTTTTCCAGCATTTTTCAGTCAGTTTCTCGTATTCTTCACTCATATGAACAACAACTTTTGGTACTCGATAACAGCTCCTTGTGGTTTCCCGTTTTGATCAATTTGTGCAACCGTAAACAACACAAACCATCGGCATTTTGAGTTGTTGTGCTTCCAATGCAGAAAATCAGTTCACAGTTCACGCCACAGCAGAGGAGTGATGTGACGTCATATGCAAACAACCTATTTCGTGTAGGAAACCTAGAAAACATAGGAAAGGAGGGCAGGGCTTATCATTGGCTGTAGCAGTAGGTTATTGTGTACTTGTGGGTCATGCTGGTGAATTGAACGCCTTTGTCATGAGCTTACCCTTTAGAAGACTGCTCGCTAATCTTGACACATAATTGTTTCTTTTTCTTATCAGCACATTTACATTAGCGAGCTCATCAATAAATCTATGGCTATCGATTAAAACGCCACCCTGCCGTGGACTCCATTTACTCTTCATTTATTTCATATTCACATGTTATTTTTATCTCATGTTTGGGAGCATTCGATTTCGTGTCTCTCACTGATTTCTATTTAATGAACATCATCGATTTGCCTTCATCAAATCCTCATTAATCACCATGAAACTGTCTCAGTCTGTGCTCATCATGGTCACTCCATTGGAAAAGAGACGCAGCCGCCCGCATACGTTTTGGTCGAGTGGGCAAATGGATAAAGAATATTTAAATAAACCCTGTGGCACATCCTCTATTAGTCATCAACCATATCTTTCCAGCCTCAATACCGCCCAGGGGTTTAAAACATAAGTATGTCCAGCTATGTGCACATCACATGCACATCAGCATACATGTATTGCAGGGAGTGTTTCTCATTTGAAGACATGTGTGGCTAATGCACACAGTGAAGCTGAAAAGCAGGCAAACCACAATCACTTCCTCATTCTTAACAGTGTTTCTCGTGCAGCTCTTCTGGGCTGAGAGGCACTAGCAGAATGTATATTAAGCTCCATCTCTCATACTCTGCATGCTCCAGCACCTGGAGGATGGGCCGAACATCAGCTCCAGGGCTCTGAGTCAATATTAATCTGCCAATATGAAAGACTGGATTATCACTGGGGTCGATTGCCAGGGCCTCATGTAAGAGAAGTGTATAATGGGAGGGGGAGTCAGACTGAGGGAGAACGAAATGGACGGGGCCAGAGGAAGGCAGGGTGAGAGATATAAACTTCCAGTGCTTCTGCATGGCAAACCTTGTCGCCTGTCTTGTGAGTGAAGCGCCCTGAAATTGATTTGAATCAAGAGGAAAGAGTTACAGCAGAGGGCAGAATTACAGGAGGGGGAGGCGGGAATATGAGGAGGGAGCCAAGGACACTGAAAAGGTGGCTGTCATTGCACGAGCCCATCTGCTGTGTGTGTGTGTGTGAGTGTGTGTATATATTACGCACATACCCTTTGTGTGAGTGTGTGTGTTGCGATGAAAGGTTGCATGGAGAAGGTTGAGGGGGACAAAACATAATGTTTGCCTCAAGGCTTGAAGAAAACAGGCAGTCATTTAGTTGCAATCTCCAAAGAAAAACTCGGAGGTTAAAACAAAGTTTCAGTGTGAATTTTAAAACTTTTTAACAAAGGAGAAGTGCTGGTACTGTTCTCAACACCTGTCTGTTTTCTCACATATCTGTAAAATCTCCCTCTTATTCCCATATATTTCATATGGAAGCCTGCCCTCCCAGTTAAAGTATTACTAAGCTGGGCCTGAGCAGGTCAACTACAATACATACTGTATGTCTGACACTGCTTTGTCCATCATTTGGCATAAACATGTAAAAAAATCTTCTACATCTTTCAGTATTTGAGTTAAAATTGACACAACTGTAGTATTTTTATAATGACAAAGGGTCATGTGAGTGCTTGTATGTGAACTCACAGTGATGAACCAACACAGAATTATCACCAAACTCTGTATTTTCCTGCAGCTCCATGTGTGTTTTAGTGCCTTTCAGCTCTTTTTTTGGTTTTCTGGCCAGCAAATTTACGGTTTTCAGTCACTCTCTGTGCTCGTAGTGTCCTTCTGGCTGCTGCAGGTAGTTAAAAGCCTCAAAAACGGAGCATACGCTACCTGCCCAGCACCTGCAGACAGACACAGTTAGCGACCAGCTGGTGGAGAGCTAGAAGGAGAGTGGATGTTAGACTTTCATCAGGTGACCAGAGATAAGACGAATGCAGCTCCTTATCAGCTGGATGTGTAAATAGCCAAATGTTGCGTTCGGAGCTTATTTTACATCCCCTCAAATGGCCCCAAAACATCAGCTACTGCAGGTTTAATTACATTTCATCTCACTGTGCAACCACTATCCAATTAAATCTGAGATCCACCTTCTCCTGCTTACTGTTCAAAAATAGAAAATGGAAATTTATCACATTTTACACGTTTAGCACACATGTAGCACTATTTCAAAATCTGCCTATAGCCTTTCCTCTTCTCTGTGCAGCATGGTTAGTTTGGGACTTGGTGCTCGATAATAGTTTGTGTGTGTGTGTTTGCATGTGCGCACATGCGTGTGTGTGTTCGTGTGCACATCTGGCCCTGTTTGTGTGTTGTCCCAGCGTGCAGTGATGGCTCTGAGGTAGCAGTGAAACATTCAGCAGCACAGCCCAGATTGCAGCCTCCTTCCAGGCCTTTATGCCCTCTCATCTCCTTCCCCACCGAGATCAGTTGTGACTCTTTGTCCTCCTTGACCTGCTGCTGAACTATCCCTCCATTATCCTTGTCTTACAGAACCCTCCCCTCACATGCGCACCCTCCACCCCACAGGCTGTTGTTCCCCTGTCCCAGCAATCCTCCACCTCCCCTCCTCACACCTCTTCTGGGCCAGAGATCCGGCTCCAGCTCCTCGACAGCCCTCTCTGCACTGCGACACTTTGTTCCCGTCCGTTGCCTGCTGCCCGCCTGCTAATCGGGACTGGTGGGGAGGAACGGATCGCTGCGAGACATGGTCGTCCTCTGGAGCACACAGAATCAGGCCAAGGTCACTCGCATCGCTCTTGCAAGCTACCGCTTCCCACAGCAAACTGGGAGCGGGAGAGAGCGAGGGATGCAAGGGTTAAAGGAAAGAGATAAGACTGCTGCTGAGCAGGGCTTCGAAGTCAAATGAGGTCTTGTGAGCTGAAGAGAACGCAAGTCAATAGCAACGCCGGGGTTCATTTTATTTCTCAAATTAGCGATTAGAAGGAAAGCCTTGGCGTATTATCATCATATCACATGCCTATTTACCCCTTTTGATGAAATATTCAGGCATGTCACTGTGTTTGAGTGTGAGCTTAAAGGTAACCTATTTTCTGCTCTCTCCTTGATCAACACTCATCAATGATTCACGCTTGGCCCATTAGTTTGGTGCGAAATGCCAGGGAGCAACTTAAACTCGTCAGGAATTCATTTCTTATTTATTGTGTGCGGAAACATACGGCAAAAGAGCAGCGCTCATCGAGGCGGTTTAGGGAAGGTTCACTGGGCAGAACAGTTACACTGCACACTTAACCCACATTTACAGTTAACCTTGAGATAATATTTAGATGAATTCAATCCGAAGCAGCATCAGATTGTTGGGGGTGAGTGATGGAGCCCCTTTTTACACATTTACAAGACACCCTTACAAGATCTCCTCAGATCTCGGTCAGGAGTTGTTATGGTGTTCTGCCATTCAGCGGCCCATTTCCCCTCAGAGCTGACGATGTGTTTTATGGAATACGTTGAGCGATGGATGCTAAAGTGAGGGTCTCTGTCACAAAAGCACACAGTGTTGTCATCAACAAGGCTGTTCTTTTTTTCCAGCCCATTGCCTTTGCTGTAATTTGCACTGTCTAGCATTCTCCCCTCCCTTTGCCACCATTATTTCAGACAATGTTTTAGAAATCACAGCCGGTTTCCCAGCCAGTGTTCACACATTTGTCATTACATGTCAGCAAGGCCTGGGGATTTTGCTGCTTCACTTGGCAAAAAGCAATTGTGCGCGTCAAGCTGCGGTTCTGTCGTGGAAGCTGACACACACCTGGAATGAAAAGGGCTTGTGGGTAAAGACACTTCTGATGTTATTAGGCCGCGTCCTTGGTAGAGTCCAGTCTATTTTACATGTCCCACCTGTTAGCGTGTCTCTTTTGCCTGCCTTTTATCCACTCACTTGTCTCTGAGCCCTCTCAAGGCCTGAGCATCCCCTCTTCCTCTTGAGCTAAAGCTCAAAACTTAACATGCTCTGGCTCTCTGCCGAGTCCTCAGCGCTGTTTCAGAGCCCAGGTCCTGAAATCTCCCTCTGGCTGTACACCCTGGATTGTCACAATGATTTCTGATTAGATGGTTGAAACGATTGTATTTTACTGCTGGGAGAGAATATAGTGTTACATAATTAAGCACCGCTGGAAAGGGAGCAAGGCAGCAAAATCCCAAATGACAGAATTTCAGAGTTTAAAGGAAAATTCCATTTTTTTTTTTTATTTTTACAACTCAGCTCTTATTTTGCATAGCTGCATATGATAACATTGTCCTCCCAAAAGTGTCTGTTCAGATTCAGGCAATATACAACATCTCAAGTGTCTGCTTATATAGCGGATCTGAGTGTCGTACTCAGATCTGCTATATAAGCAAAAAACACTGATGTAACTTCAATAGAAGTAAAAAGTGGGACTTGCAGGTTATGCAGAAGGCCTGTTTCAAGGTGTTGCAGTACATTATCAAGCCCCAGATGTCCCAACAGATAGTATGGATGTTTTGTATCTTATGTGCACAAAATAAATAATCTGTGCACACTGTTTGCTTGTTCCTGTTTCCAGTTTTTCCAGTTTTGTGTGACAGAAGTGACAACTTTTTCCTGACAACTCCAACCTGAAAAGATTAGCCACATGACTGACAATGTGTCATATTTTGTAAGCAGGGATGGAAGTGACAAATTTCACCTACTCTCATTATTGTAACACAGTAACTTTTTGTACATTTGTGAATATTTTTAAAACTTTTACTTGTATTTAAGTTGTTACTAAGAGTAAAAGTCACATGAAAAAGTCCCGTTAAACCATGTGAGAAGGGAACAAAGGAAAGGTGTCAAATCAGCACCTGCAGCAGAGAATAGGCTGCTGGTGTGTCTGCAGCTGCAGGAGGGCAGAGAGGCGGCATTTGTGTTGTAAATGGCTTGTATGCCATGCAGGCACCCGTAGCTCCTATCTGTGATGTAATGCAGGAGCCACGGGCTCTCAGCATCAGCTTGAAATGAAAGTGCATGCAAATGAGTAGAGTGAGAGTGAGAACAGCGTGTTCATTGGGACAGTTAAAGTGGAACAGGGCAAAATACATCATGGTGAGGGACTCTGCGGGGACATAATCTGAGGACGAGAAAGAAAGATGGACTGAAAGATTGAGAATAAATAAAAGAATTGTATCTTTTAGAATGGATGCACTGCAGACTGCAATGCAATGTTATTTAAAACATTCAACGCACTGGATGTTAGAGGCAGGCAGGGCAAGTAAAGCAAACTCGGTGCCTTTTCTGCTCATAAAGTAGCACCACTGGCTAAGAGAGCTTTAGCGCGTGAGTACAAGGGCCGAAAGCACAGCACTGAGTTCACTCCTCCTCCAGCTAAACTGAGAGGAGCCACGGATCTGAAACTGGGCTTCATGAAAAGAGTGTATGATGCTGAAAAGGAAAGTGCATTCTTAAAGACTGTCTCTGATTGGTCCAGGCTGCTTACCTGGTCAGCACCATGTAGATTGATCACACTGTTACACCTGTTGTGTGTGGTCCAGTAGCACTCATGGACAGAGTCGTTGAGGAGCTTCAGTGCATGGAGGCACACTGAGCTGAGAGAGTTAGCAGTTTGGTGACTGTGGACAATCCATATCTGCATGGATCCAAACCTGAACCAAGCTAACAAACAGGAGCACTATTGAGGAAGTAGTTTCCCATATGCCAAAAGCAAAGTGCTTTTCTGTGCTGGATGCTAATTAGGACTTCTGGCTGATAAAACCTGATACTGAAAGCTTAAAACTGTGCACCTTTAATGCCCCCTTAGGAAGATATGGATTCCTGTGCTTGCCATTTTCGATTTCATTGGCACTGGTGGTGTTTCAAAGGGCCATCACTCAGATGATTGAAGGTTTGGATGGTGTTGTAAAGATCATTGATGACTTCCTTGTTAGAGATACTCTGCAGAAGAGCATAACCACAGGCTGAGCAAGGGAGTATAACCTGAAAGTAGACAAAAGCGAGTGCAAAATCAGTACAACGGAAATCAAACATGCTGGGCACACTCTGGACTGAGCCCGGATGAGGCAAAGATGAGAGCAGTGACCCAGCTACCACTGCCACAGGACAGGTGGGGTGTGTTGTGGTTCGCTGAATTGAGTCAGTATCTTAACAAGTTCATACCTAACCTGTCGTACAAGAGTGCTACTGTGTGAGGAAGCACAAGGGAGGAGGTTTGAGCTGCTTTAACTGCTGGTCACCGATGCTCGCTATCGGTCTGGCAAGGAATGATTGATGGTTTAGATTTCAAGTTGCAGAGGGGGGAGTGAAGGTGAAGCAGCTGACACCTCACCTGCCCATTTCAGAGCACAAACTGCACCATTTCATGAAATCAACAGCAGAGGACCCTGAAATGCACCTACAGAGAGAGACTAAATGGGCAGCTGAACGAGAGAAGTGCCAAAGAAAAAGAAAAAAAGTGCCATATTGGACATTCAGGGATGAAATCACATCACACATCGGGGCTGATGTTCAAAGCAGTAAAGCTCATTGTTCCACATCAACTGGAACAAGAAATGCTTAACAAAATCCACGAGTTAGACTTGGGGATTGTCAAGAGTAAAGAAAGAGCCAAAGGCATTCTTAATTGGCCAAACGTGTCTTCACATATTGAGGAGATGGTATCTCAGTGTGCCATTTGTAACAAGAACTGGAACAGCAATCCTAGAAAGTCGTTAGTCTCACTCTCAACAGCAGAAAAGACCATGGGAGAACGCAGGCAGTGATCTCTCTCACTGCAAAGAGTGTCTGCTCTGTGTGCGGACTACTTTTCAAAGTTCCCACAGATCACCAGCTGCACTGTCCTTATTGCAATGAAATCGATGTTTGCAAGGCATGGCATTCCTGAAGGTGTCATCTCGGATTATGGTTCTCAGTATGCCTGTGCTGAGTTCAAAGACGAGGCAGAAAGCTGGGAATTCGAGCGCATCACATCTAGTCTATTGGTACAAGAAAGACCCGAGTATAGAAAATCTACTGAAAAAAATCAGTGTAATAATGGCAGCCCTTACATTATCGCCAGTGCAGCTGCTGATGGGACGTCGTCTGAAAGGAAAACTGCCAACCTCACCCACCTCCACCTGAGTGAACTGTCCAGGTACGCGGGCAGTTGATAGAAACGCAGGAGAAACAAAAACTCCACCATGACAGCCGAACAAGAGAAGTGAGCTGCAGAAAATGTCAGGAGAGAGATGAAACCCAGCTCCAGTCCTGCGCAAACAGGAGGTGATCTTTTGTAGTTTGCACAGCAGGAGGAACGGAAAATATCTGCGGAAAACAGATGAGAAAACCATTCCCATCTACAAATGAACAGAACATTGACATGAAAACATTGATTTCATGGATGGAAAAACTGCATCAAACATCCATCCAAACACACGGTTGTCACACATCAGAAGGACACGCCTAATGAAAATCTGAAACACACTCATGTTGCAGAAAGTCGTGGACAAGAAGGAATACCTATACAGAGAGTGAGGGAGCATATAATGATGGTTATACAGTAAGACAAGCAGTAAAGCCATAGATGCAGCAAGCATCTATGACTTTACAGCGTAAAATGTTTGAGATGTGTTACAAAGCCTGCTGTGTGACAGGTTTACAGGCATCAAGACTGAGTCGCATGTGGGTGTAATGTCTCAGAAATCGTCGCTCACAGTGGGGTTTAATACTGATGTTTAAACATATTTGAATCAGGTACCTCGAGGTCGCACGACATGTGCGCTGATGCCTTAAAGGTATCATCACTATCATAGAAAATCCCATTCATGACAGTGGAAAAACAAAAGATGTAATGTAAAAGGCCTGTAGCCACGTGGGCACCTGGCTGTGGAAACTCAGCCAGCATCTTTTATGTATCTAAGTTCACTGTTAGGGAGTGTGAGGGGTGCAGGACGGGGCTTAGGAGTGTGTGAAAAGTGCAGAAAATGCACAACAATGCAGTAAATTTAAATGCGGGTCACAGTTAGCACTGTTTTACCTCAGTATGTGCAAAAAAAAAAAAAATTTAAAAAAAAGGTTGCATTTACCTTAATTAATCAGTGATTTGATGCACCAGGCAGGGAGTTCTGCTACGTTAGTGACCCAAATTGAACACACCTGAACCACAATGTTGCTTGACCCCCAGGTGCAAGCTGGCTCAAGCTAAGGTGTTATGGGAGGGATCCTCCAGAGGAGCTTTCTACCTGAGTGAGGTGTGCTCGCTTTGGCCTTTTTTTCCTGCTGCTTTTCATAACACCTGCTGTGCCCTCCGAGGGCTGGTTCAGCTCAACGTTTGAAAACCTTGAGGAGCAAAGTGTCCCAGGAGAGACTGAGCGGGCTCAGTCATATTTTGCGTTTAGAACAAACAACCAATCAAGCTGAACCAAGAGCAGATTTTGGAGGACGTCACAGGCTGCCGATCAGACAGGTGAGAGCAACGGACTCTCTCTTATGTGTGCAGTCACAGTGTGCGAGAAGTGTTCATGCTCTGTTCTGCTTTCATGTGTGTCTATATTGGCTGCAACCGCTGTGGAGTTTACTGTATATTATTTATACGTGTCTGCATTGATGCTTTATTCTGCTGCTTAAGGTTATTTAATTTCATTGCATGTTCACCTGCCGGTATATCTTTTATTTGTTGTTGAATTCGAGTAAGGCTGCGCTGAGATAAGCAGTCATATATCTCTAATTGATAGTCAGTTGTGTGGACAGGCTGCAAAGTGCCAACTATGGAAAAGAGGATTTATTGTCCGTTTTGACATAAGGCCTTGAAGGTTTTATCTGAGTGCATTTTACACAGCTTTTACTTGAATAAAATGCCTTTAAAGTAACAGTCTTTTACCGGAGAGCAATTTTCCAGTACTAGTCTTTCCATCTCTGCAAATGAGTTTGGTTGACACGGAGCTTAGCTGTAAAATCTCTGATCTTTGTCTGACTGCTCATTTGCTGCATTGTTTGATTTCTTCCGGGGAGGCTGCGTGCTCCCAGATCTCACTAATAAACTTGGTAAATACAATATTATTTAATAACAACTGTAATGAAGAAATATCCCTTTAAGGTCCCAGCCTAAGAGCAGGGGGACATTGCAGGGGATCATAAGATACTTTTTTATTTCTTGTGAAATACAGGATACTTTTCACATTTAAGGAAAATACATTCAAATGAATCGGAGAAGAGGACATCACTGGGACATGGGGTCATGATTAGGTTAGGAACCACTGCTTCAATGTCATTCAGAGCAGCATTTAGTATTTTTTTAATTTTAGACCTAAAGTTTCAAATGTATGCGCAATGAAATCTATATTTTGTGGTATAAAGTACACCTTGTGTACAGCAGTCCCATGCCTAGCATGATATGTGACAGCAGTAAGAGTGCCAGCTGAAGGGGGAGGCTCGATAATGGGGTGCCAAAACAATAACCTGGCCCCAGATGTCAACAACACTAAATAGCTGAATGTTGACGTTGGGGAGAAGACTGAGAGCCACACTCCCATCATTGACTGGTGGAGCCATGACGGCGGTGAACAGCTTAAAGAGCCCCTACAGGGTGGGATTTCACAGCAGCCTCCATTCTTTCTATTTTTCAAACAGTACAGCTGTCAAACGGGCTGCATGAAGACTCAGTAGATCACACTGAGGGCAGCAATCTGTTCCACTGTGCTATCGCATACAGGTCTAATCCATTACTGCCACTGGTAGAAATACCAGAGTAATCTGATCGCAAATGGACCTGATTATTTGCGGGATTACTCAGACCATGTTTGGTGGAGAAAATGGTATTTTGATTGCGAGCGTTAGGACACGAACACAATCTTACACATCTTGAAACAATTGCTGCAGATAAGGCTAATGAAGCTGGGGCTTGAGAACCGAAATAAATTGCTTTTCAGCTGCGTCTGAGGCGGCGAAACCCAAACGTGAGCGACGACAGCCGAACTTTGCCTGCAAGACCGTGCGCCAGTGATTACAGCTTCCAGCAGGTGATGGTTGGCCTGATTCTCGGTTGCATCCAGTGATGACATGAGCTTTCAAAAGAGCAGGACCATGAGGCAGATCACAGACACGTCAGAGCTTTCCCGTTAATTAGCGGCTTAGATCTTTTCGTCTGTAGTGGACATCACTCCACCTACTTGTGGCTAAGGCAACACATTAATTGGGTCAGTAAAGGAATGCGTGGTGGCAGGGTGCCACAGCAAATGCTTTGATGCCCATCACAGATCTCTCAAAATAGAGTCAGTTCACACCACTGGCACCACACATTCACCTCTGTATCAGCCAGGCTGAGGCTGTTATCCACAGGTTAGAACTGTTGTGTCACTGACATACGCTCCAAGTCTGCTTAACAGCAAGATAAGTGATGACCATTTCATTGCTTGTTTAATTTAGTGGCGGGCAAGTAAACGTTAAACTGGAGTAGTATTAGTCACTTCACGCACACACATGCACACGGGCCCGCTCGATACATATTAATGTGCTCCACCCTCAGCACGATGAGCGGCGGGCGCCATTAATATTCCTTCTGATTTCCATGCACACGGGCATTAAAATACTGCCATTAACATCATTACCGCCATGGAAATATATCAACAAGTCATGTTGAATTAGCGTTAATGTGCCTGCTGACAGGGCGTGCGCTCCCCTCCGCCTGGCTGAAATGCCAGCATGCTGTTTTCTGCTCAGCGTGGCAGGAGGCCGGCTCCGGCTTCCCACTCATGACCCTCAAACACTTGCTGTTGTCAGGGAAATGGATCTGCCTTTCTGGTGCGCTAAGTTCTCTTTTTTTTTCAAATTGGATTAATTGGAGTAATAGGAGGTTGTCTTTCCCTCCCTGCCATGCTTTTTATCTCTTGCTAATTGCTCTCTCCTTCCCTGCCTCCCTCTGTCTGTCTACCTAAAGACAATATTTGTGCTCGTTGTCTTCCACTCCCTCTCTCAACCCTTTACCCAAACGATCTCCAATCTCTTTATCTTCCCTCTATCTGTTTTTTCTTACCCCGTCTGGCCATTCTTTGCTCCTGAATGACTGATCATTTTGTGGTTGTCATACACCGGTGTTCAAAAGAGGTGCTTATCTCACTCCCTCTGCGGAGTGGCGCTCTCATTCTGCTCTTCCTGCTTCGCGCACCCTGAGCTTTCAGAGAGGTGTCGTTAACACAGTTCACAATGAAACATTGATAGGCAGGATGGGACAAAAAGCATAATCTAACATACCAGCACATGCCGTACAGACACAGACAACACACTCATGCGTGAGGAAAAACTTGTTGCCATGGTGAATACATTCCTGTGTGAATCATTTTTTGACAGTGGCATTTTCTTGTCAGTGGCTTACATGCCCAGAGAACCAGCTGCTCATCATATTGCACTTCTGCTGTATCTATGAGCTATTTACATGAACATTTGATATCCAGCATTATGCATTTCTGCTGAAATCATTAAAGCATCAAAAGCAGATGTTCGTCTCATGCGTAGTTCTGCATTAGCAAGCTGCTGTGCGGTGCTGTAAGAGATGTGTGCATGGTTTTTGGAGACAATGGAAGTTGCCCTTTGAGGCAGAGACCAGTAAGTTGGTTTAAAAAATCGAAAATTAATTAGGAGCAATTTTGATAATTGATTCACAGTTGCTCAAGCAAAAATGTCGTCAAGTTGCTGGTTCCACTTTGATATCGTGAAGGGAAATTGGATATGGGAAATGTGCTTGCTTGCTTGCTGTGAGTATGATGGGAAGATCAATACCACTGTCACGTCTGTCTGCTAAATATGAAGCTACAGCCAGCAGCTGGTTAGCTGGAAACAGTTAGCCTGGCTCCGTCCAAAAAAAAAAAAAAAATCCGCCTACCAGCACCCACTCATTAACACGTTATAGCTCCTTTTTTTTAATTCCATGCAAAAGCAGGAAGAAAAAATGGCAATTTGTAGTTAAAGCCAAGCAAATCAGCTGCTGGCTGTGTCCTTATGCTTACCATCTGAGCGTAAGAGCGCTGCTAATCATCTACGATGTCCCCATCGTCAAACAATTGATCAATCAATTGAGAAATAATCTGCGGATGAATCAACGATGAAAATAATCGTCAGTCGCAGCTCAAGTACTTTCATCCGTGTTTCAGTTTGTGCAAAACAAAACAAGTAAGATAACGTTAACTGCTCTAAGACAGTAAGCAATCTGGGAAGCAATCTTTCCAGGTTATCTCCAGAAGTCTTGTCATTAATCAGATTGCTGAGCTAATCGTGTTAAGAAGGCTCATCTCTCTGTGTGTAGCCACTGGCAACAAAGGGCAAAGTCCATGCTGGAGCAGTAGGCAACCTGCAGGAAGAGACAGTAGAGACAGAGTAATAAAACTCCGATCAGGTGGCTGAACGCACAGTGTCACCCCCATCCTCCACTTGCTGCTTGGCTCCATGTGCACTGTATATCTGCACTGGGGCCATTTGTCTGGTAGTAGGGAGGGGTGGAGGGAAGTGTTTTATGAGTTTAAAGTCCAAATAGGGCTTTCTTTGTCTCCCTCACACACACACACATACACACACACTGACAGCCTCACTTACTTGCAACAGCGTGTGGGACAAATTTATGTCCTGGGCATCCGACACTTGCTGATGGTTAAAAATGAGTTACACTGAATGAGTTATAAGATGCTTGCGGGCCGGAGGGTCCATAAATCCTGGACTAGGCCATGTCACACTGCCCAGCCGAGCCTGCTCTTGCTTATTAACAGCAATTTACCCACCTTGTGTTTGATGCACTGCGGCTCTGGCTGGCCAGTCCACTGCAGGCCGCTCCCCTCTGTACTCCACTCAAGGTTCAATCCCCATTTCAGGCGGCCGCAGTCGGGGTTGAAGGCTACACTGACACCTGCTGGCCACTGGTGGTACTTTAATCTGACGCCGCCTCCATTCCCATTAACCCATGCAGTGATCCTCACACTGGAGTGATGATAAAAATGTTAGACAGCTGAAGGCGCCCACTGCAGCAGCTGCATTCATATGGTGATTTGACCATTAGCCTATGACTTTGGACAAATGGCAGCCCATTATGAAGGTGTGATGGGGGAGGGCTAAGCCTTTAAGAGTGGCTTAAAATCATTAAATCATGTCCTACTTTCTCCTTTTTTTTTTTTTTTCTTTTTCTTTTTGAAAAGCATCGTTGCCTTTCATGAATTACGAGACCGAGGCAGTCCACTGAGTGGTGTCCTACTCCGGTTATAATACGTCTTGGGTTGGCTGGGTAATCACTCACTGTTTAAACGTGGAGAATTGTATCGGGACTGAGTTGCTTTCACTTACCCTTATATTCCCTGCTTTCCCCCTCTTAAACCCCCCCCTCCCTCCTCCCCACCAACACCAGAAGGTATATTAAAACTGATAGCTGCCAAGCCGCGATATTAATGCATATCTTTTGTGTGCGTGCGTGCGTGTGCGCGCGCGCGCATGCATGCCTGTGTGATATCTGTTTGATTCCCTAACTTGTAATGTAAGTACCCAGGTAGTTCAGAGCTATTTCCCCCCTGGGGCCTCTTCATCACTAAAATGTCTTTTGCACTCCCCCATCATCTCTCAGCGCACTCATCCTCTCTCTCTCTCTCACACACACACACACTCCCTCCCACCAGGTAAATTAAAGCTATTGGCTCAGAGGCAAAATAGTAATATCAACATGTCATCATGGGTGTTTTTAATAATATCAGCAGGATTATATTGACAGAGAGGATTAAATTGTTTTACATGGAAGATTATAAATCCTCCAAGGCGGTGTGGCATTGTAAATTGCTATTAACACTGAGTGCAATCGCATCTTCCTCTTAATGCACATCACTGTCTCCTCAGCACACATTAATATACAGTAATGGTCAGCTGTAGTGGAGAAGCCCACTATCACCACTATTTCAAATGGACACCACTTAACATGAAGTATTGATCCCTCCATTGGGCCACAGTGAGCCGCACTTGTGGTTTTGATCATATGAGTGTCGTCTCAGGCCCTAATGCATTCACGCAGATTGCATATAGTGCAGTTTATTGTTTATTAATAGCTCATGTGTACTTTGTAATTGTATTGACTGCATTCTATTGATTTATTAAGAAGTGCAGAATAGTCACTTTGTTCATGGTTTCATAGGGACGTCTTCAATTACACTGCGGAATATTTGATTATAGGAAGCCCCGAAGCTCTGGAGCGCACCACCTTTAGATAAGAGGGAGCCAGCTCGCTAAATATCTTTAAAATAAAGCAAAAAACATATCTTTTCACTTTCACCTTTAAGAAGCGATGACTGTCCTGATGCAGGGAACCTTTGTGCTCCGCCTCACACGTTTTTACTGCTGCGTTTCTGTGAAAATGTTGTATTTTACTTGATTTTCTACGTGCTATATTTTTTAACTTTAATTTTATTGCACTTATTTAGTGGGTTTTATTTTCTATACCTGTGCATGTGTTGAGTTTATTATTATGATTGTTATTGTTTAAGATTTAAGTTAAGAGCGACAGATTTGCTGTAAAGATGGAAATGGATTCATCACTGGGGTAAATGGAGAAGGAGTTTTGTTGCTTTTTCTGCAGATGCAGCTTTTGAGTTTTGCGGTTTATTGGGACATAACGAGGCACTGACAGACAATTCATTTTCATGTAATCGTTACAGTAAGGAAGTTGTCGAGTCAGTTGTCCTCAGCCACCTGTATTATGTGCACCAGCCACGTGTGATCAGAATACAAGTCAAGGCTGAGTCCGGCGCCCTTATGAAATATTAACACAAGGTGGTGCTCTTGTCCTCTGGAAGAGCCCCTTTTCTCTGAGACTGGTGGACACCACTGACTTTCTGATGTCAGACGGTGGTCAAAATATTTAACTGTGATATTTTAAATATTAAACCTAAATATTAAATGGGGGATGAAAGCAATTCATTTGGGATTAAATGTTTAAGTGTTTCTTTTATGTCAGTTAAATAGGAAATTTCCATGTAATCCATCTTGATACCTCTGAAAACACATTTTGTAATGTGCTTTTATTTTAAGATGATCAGAGATGTGTTCGAAATATCTATGAAAGATTTAATGAAAACATGTAAAAATGCTTAAATCTTGAATAATATGTGTCAAGTGGCCAAGCGATTAACACACATACAGCATAACCACAGAGCCCACAGTTTGACTCCTGCTGGAGGCCTTTATTTCCCCGTGTTTCTCTCAAAAAACCCAAAATAATATTTTCAGACATAATCCAAATCTAATATTTGGCAGAATAACCTCATGAAGCTGACTTTTATTTTTATTTCTTATATTTCTCCAGTGATAACTGAGCATTGCACTACACTGCTCAGAAACTGTTACTGTGCAGCATATTATTTTTCTATCATTTTAGAGCACAGCCAGATAAGTAACGACCAAATTTAAAGTGAGAAAGTGAGGAATAAGCTGTTTCATGGTGTCAAGTCAAACGTTGCTAAATTCTGATTGGTGCAGGTGTAGGTGACATCACATTTTTCCAGATGAGCCCACATGAGAAACCAGTGAGAAGCGCTCAGACACAAACACAAACACAGAAATGTCTCATGTGAGCAGAAAGAGAGAAAGGTGTGTGTTCAAGAAGCACCTCATCACTCACAGTAAGAAGCTGATTGGTTTTAAGGCCTTTAAGTAATAAATCTAGTTATCATGTCCTTGCACGTGCTAATTATAATGTAACTTATGATAAAGTAGCTTAAGAGCAAATAAACAATCATAATTTCTGTTTGCTTCCACACTGACTTGACAGTATTGTATCAGAGAGAACAAAACTGAATACCAATTCAATGATTATGCTGGATAAACAACATATTGTCAAAGCCCCAAGAACAAGATTATTGAATGCAATGATAACATTAGCTAAACAATACAGTGCCAACATGGCGTGAGGAGAAATAAGTGTTTGCTCTCTCTTCCATTAGGCGGGCAGGGCTCAATATTAGGACACAGTGCGTGATCTGTCTCAGTCGGCGCAGCCCTTGTTAAATTGTTTAGAAAATTGCACGGGGCCGTTTTAATGTGATTAAGACACAAATTGGGCATGCTACCCACCTCCTCCTCATAGCTGCTCTGTCTCTGGACGATGCAAATGTCAGGCGTGTGTGGCTGGAGAACAGAGGGAGGGGAGACGTGGAGGCTGTGCAGAGCTCCCCTGCATCCTTGACCCAGTCAGGTGGGAGCTGAGGATACAGCGGAAGATCTGCGGAGAACAGTCACGTCTGGTGTGCATCGGTCAGTGAGGATGTGTTGGTGTGTGGCGGAGATGTGTTTCTGCGTGTGTTTTTGTTTTAGGGAGGGCAGGCAAAGCTGGAGCATCCCATAGCCGTGAGTGAAGCAAAGACACACCCCCAGCCCCTCTCCCCCCCCCCCCCCTTGCCTCTCTCTTCCTTTCTGCGGCCCTCCGTGGTCTCCTGGCCGTCCCCAAGTCATTTCAATCTAAATGCAAATTTCATCAACCTCCCACTAAAAAGACTGATATTAGTATCAAAGCCAATGTGTTACGGCTGTGTCGTGTGGACGTGTCACTCTCAATAGCATCTCCAGTGCGGAAACCTGCCAATCTCCCTCCACTACTGAGAATGGATATCAGCTTTCTTTCTCTCTCTTCCTCTCTGTTTATGCTTCTTTTCTCTCTCGCCTTCCCTCTTCTTCCTCTCTCTCTCTCTCTCTCTCTCTCTTGCGTCCTCTCTCAGCAGCTCTCTCTCTGGCTAACATCTTCCCTCTCCGGCCACTTTGATCCCTCTGTTTTCTCTTATAACTCCGCCCTCCCGCAGCCCCTCATATTTGGCCTCGTCTAACCTTTCTTCGAGAAGCCCTCCAAATAGAACCTCATTAGTCCTCCATATGTTGTGTTTCGCTTCCCTGAGCCCTCTCGCCCCTGCTCCGCACTAAGCAGCTCACTGGGACTCTGCACATGCTTGCAGACCAACAGAGAAACACAGCAGAAATCCACTCTGCTCCTCTCTGCAGTCACACACACACCTCTCGCTGTCTCCTTCCACCCCCCCCCCCCCCCATCCATCCTCCATTTTCCTCTCCTTTCTGTCCTCTCCCTGCGTTTGCAGTCAGGTGAAGTGAGGTGGAGGTGCGGGTGGAGAGGAGAGAGGGATGGGTACGCGGAGAGCAGGGAGGTGGGGAGGCTGAGAGAGGAGGCAGAGCACCCCGGGGAGGCTGCGCTCCAGGGGTTGTTAACATGCAGGTTGCATATTTCTGAATTGCAGAGCAGCCTTATCTCGCCGTGCTGGGTCACTGAAGCACTTCCTCTCTCACTGCGTGCGTGCCTGTGTGTGCACGCTTTGTGTGTTCCCGTGCAACTTTGCTCTTGCATGCATGTCTGCATGTTGGAGTGTGAGTGTGTGTGTGCACGTGCCTGCATGTAAATATGTGCATATGTGTATGCAACCGTGCTGGCAACAGCAGGAAATGTGAGGCTGTGATGGGGAGGGATTCTCTCCCTCTCTCTCTCTCTCTCTCTCTCTCTCTCTCTCTCTTTCTCTCTCGCTTTCTCGCACTGCAGCAAGAAACACTCATCAAACTGCAACACGCATCTCACAGAAGTCCTCAGATATAGCAGCAGCAGCAGCAGCAGCAGCAGCAGCAGCAGCAGCAGCAGCAGAGCCTGGGCCTCCTGTTAACACACAGACATGACACAGCGACAGCCAACAGCTTAACACTCTGCTCCCCAGCTGGCTCTGCTCTCAGGTGGGCCACTAAGGTCTGCCAGATAAAAGCTTGCACTACAGGGTATTAGGCGTTCTAGCCGGGGGGGTGACTCTCTGTGTCGCCGCTGGCCCCCCTTTAATATCTGGTGTCCCTGCCTGCCTGCCCGCCTGGTGTAAGTTAAGGATTCTGGCCTATGTGTGTCCTTGGGAGGTCAGGCTCTGCTAAAGGCTGCGTTGCATGCTGGGCCCATACATCTCCAACATGTACAGCGCTCTAAATGAGCCTCCCTCCTTAACATCTTCGTCACGATCTCCTCCATTTGTCACAGCGTGGCAGCAGCGCTATTGTCATACACGTCGCTGTCGTCATTATCCAATAACGCAGTGTCGTGCAGAGGTCAGAGTTTAGACGGCAAGTTGTGCAAGACGGGGGGATCATGTAATTGTATGGTGAAGATTGTGCGACTCTACTGAATGTACAATTAGTCCCTTTTCTGTTTTGACCTTAGTTAAACGTGTTTTAGTGGAAAAAGGAGACATTGCTAGGTAGAGGTGTGCATACACACAGTCTTCACTAGTTGCAGGTGTCTGTAAGCCCTCTTTAAACATTTTTACACACCTAAAGAGGCAAACTATCCTGAATTTCACATTCTAGTATTCAAAAACTGCACAAAGTTAGGGATTTGTTTCTCCACAGAGTTAGCCTTGCATTGTATAACATTATCAGACTAATGATGGACATGATATCAGAGCATGCAGCAGAACCAGAGATATGGTTCTTTTTTTATTCCATGCATTCAACTTCCTTGTCAAAACCTGGTGCCTGCATTACCCACAATGCAGCTCAATTGCTGACAGCTGAATCAGAGATTCAGGTGAGTTATGCTAGTAGCAGCTAATGTAGCCTCGAGCCGCTAGCCTCAAGCAAAGTTACAGAGGTCGGCAAGCTCACATCTTTCTAACTCCACACCTCCAGATTTCTTCTTCATTTTCAGCCTTGTAGTCTTCAGCACCAAAGACACTGACTCACATGACATCACATAAGACAGTTCATCAGAGCTGGTGCAGAAGCCACAAAAGGCTTTATTCAACTTTTTCTACATATGTCATCACACTCCTCAGCACCTGCAAACAGACTGATTTCACCCTTTCACTTGTTAATCATTTTTTGAACCCTCAAATATTTCTTCTGACCCCTTGGAGAGTCCCAACCTGATGTTGAGAGTCAGGGATACAGACAATAAAACATATAGAATATAGAATAACATTGATCTGTGGTGTCAACAAATACTGAAAATCCATACACCAAAAACACATTTATTTGTCTCACATCACTCTTTTCCGTCAGACTGCGTCTCTGTGTGCACTCGTGCGTGTTGGTCCATGTGAGTTTGAGTGACTGTGTGTCTCCGTGTTAACGTGTGAATGTGTGTGTTCCAGTGTTTGATGTATTAGCGTGAGAGGCTGGATCAGGAGGAACGCTGTGACCTGTCCCTGGGGTCTCTCTTCATGACTGAGTGGACTTGCACTTTGCAGATCCAGGTTCAAAACCACTGCTTATAATAGGCATACTTTAGATCTTAGCAACCGACATGCCTCTTGCCTTCGATGCAGCTCAAGGTTGAATGGAGCATATACTTGTTGAGAATATAACATGTCTGTGCTAAACTACAACATGTGCATCCTGGGTCCTTGAGGAGCACTCTACCAGAGGCAAAGCTCTCTGCCTCTGCCTCAGCTGGCTCCATTGTTGATCTCTGGCCCCTGCAAATGCAAACGCATTACAGCAATATATTTGCCACATCCAGGCCAGTGTATTTTCTCAGAGGAGTCCTTTTCAGCTGCTGATATGGCTTAGCTTAAATCCCCTGCCCCTGTGACGACACACCAACGCAAATGGGCCAGACAGAGAGGGGTTCAGGGTTTAGAAAGCCAGGGATGAGCAAAGCCGCTAATTATTCTCCTCTCTTTCTCAGCAAATCAAAACATCCATGTATCACAAACTTGAAATTATTATCAAAGTCGGCATCGGCTTCAGTGTCTGTGTTTTCTTTCATATCTACAAAGCATATATTCTTTGTTGTTGTTGGACAAAGATGACTCTTTTAGGATTAGATATATATAAAAACATGACGTTTGCAAACCGTTATGTCAAATCTTTAATGTTCACTGTCTCAGCGTTTCAGCCAGGTTACAAAAACATTTAAATATTGAAGCACATACAAGATAACTGATCTCAAGAATATGTTTCTGATTGCTTAAAGGCCACAGTCAAAGGAGGAGGATAAAAGCACAACCTGTGAACCAAATGTTGACAAAATCATCACCTCATCACTGAAGGTTCAGATTTAAGATTGTGACCTGCTATAAATCCCAAATTACTGCAGAGCTAAATTGAAGCTGCTGGTTTTCGGTACTGCTGTAAAACCTGTGGTAACACTGTAATTTCAATTATGATTAACAGGAAAAACTGTTAACTTTCCATCTATGCGACAGACTCAAAGTAATGTGACAAAAGCTGGGCAGACTGCACCTTTAAACTCTGAGTATAGAGTTAGGCCATTACGTGTTTAATACCTTTTCAGCCTGGCCAAGTAGATACTAAATATATTTCTGCCATTCCTCTCACCTCTCATACTGCGCACATCTTCTACCTCTTACTTTCCCTCTTTATCGCCTTACTTTGAATGATGTGTTTTTATTGGTTGCGTGCCTTCCCTCGCTGCATCTTATCTCTTCCGCATGGCTGGCTCATTTTTCCCGACTGGCCTGAGTGTGAGTCAGGGCTCCTGCGGTGAAATGAGAGACCGTGCGGGGGGGCACCGGGGGTGACGGCCGAGGGTCTGCGTGTGAGCCAGACGGGGAGTGAAGAGCTGGGTGATGAGCGGACCCCGAGGCCCATCAGGTGATGCGGTTATAGGAGCAGGGGATGAACCCCCAGGCCAAGGAGGGAGGGGTAACTGCATGGCTGGTTCAGTGACTGACAGACTGGCCGGCTGACTGACAAGCTAACAGGCAGGATGAGGAAGAGTGTGGGTTCACAGCTCCACGTCACTGCCAGCAGGCATCGATGCGGCTCTGAGGTCCACCAAAGGCCGGGATGAGTAATAAGTCATGTAGCGCTGGCTGCCATGGACACCTCCCCTCCTCCTCCCACAGCACCTTCACTCAAGGAATGGAGAGAGGATGAGGAAGTGGAGGATGAAGGGAGAGGAGGGTGATGACAAGAGAAGGGAGGAGAGAAGAGGCACTGTAAGGGGAAGTAGCGAGCATGTCTGCAGAAATATGTTTGGATACGTGCTCGCTTGAGTATGTATATTTGTGCATGTGCATGTTTATATGCTGGAGTGTGTGTGTGTGTGTGTGTGTGTGCGTTGCATCTTGTGTGAGTGTGATGCTGAGGCATTGGGAGACGAAGATCTCTGCAGGAAGATGTCCCATCCAGTCAGGCTATGCCACTGATCCCAGGCCGCTGACTCTGCTCCCAGGCCCTGTCAGGTCCAGCTCTCTCTGTCTCTGCCTCCTCTGAGTTTCTTACCCCCCCTCCCCCACCTCTAACTCTGCCACGGAGCTGACAGCTTGGCCCCAACAGCGCGCTAACCACATTACCTGAACTCACCACAGTCATTATCCTGCACTGCACCCACCGGAGCTTGAAAGTCATTCCAACTTCTCTGCTGGTTGAGGTTAATAAGCGTGTGGACGTGAGATTACATCCCAAAGGCTACGTGGCGTCCGGCAAAATCCAGAAATTCACTTCTTTTTCTGGGAGCAGCTTGGAAGGACAGGCGCCAGAGGGTGTTTTTATTTTTTTTAACCTCTTTACTTTCTCATTCAGTTCACGCTTCCTGACTCGCATGTCAGATTTGATGACAAGAGACAGCCACAAGTGTCTGGAACCTTTCTGTGCATCTGAAGGCATAAACCAATCAGCAGTGCACCTCCACACCTGGAAGAGGAGTTTCTTTTGTTTGTTTCTTAAAGGCTCTATATCTCTTTTTGGAAATTGATTATTGGTTGTGAGTTCTAACTTCAGCACAACAATGCTGTTTTGCACAACAAGTCAAGAAAAAGGTTTAACAGATGAGGGTTTTTTTTTAAAGTATACTGTGGCTGAATTTCTAATTCATGAAGCATCTGATGTCTGCTTTTTTGTGCATATCATATCTTTATACTGGACTATTTTCATGCAAAACAATCTATTTAGTGCTTCTTGTTTGGGTCAAAAAAACCTCTTAAAGGCAATAGAGTAGTAGTCAGTATAGCGTCTGTTCACAATAATATGGCAATAAAATAACATTTCATAGCAGTGGTAGTAGTTTTAGTCATGGTAGAATCTGAATTGATGAGTTGCATGTATGCAGAAAACATCACTTGCTGGTATCTAGTATGTAATAAAAAAAAAAAAATTAGTATAGCCCTGATAAATTGGCAAAGCAATATGTTGGTGGAATCCAATTAGCAAGCTGATGAAGGAAGTTTGAACTCTGGTTGGACTTGCACAATCTGTATATAAAACTAAATCAGGCAAAAATTTGTCTCTAGTGTAGTCCTAAATAAGGATCTAATTTCAGTGATTGGTTCAAAAAGTTCAGTGAAAGACATTAAAGACTTTTATTAACCATTTCCCGGCATGGCTCAATAAAGAAACTCTGTAAAAGTGCTCTTACGGTGCCAGAAAAGGTTCTGCTATTGCACAAACCAAACCAAACTCAAGCTTGCTTGAGATCACATGCACAGGTAGCTGTCAAATGACACTGTATGTGTGCAGGACATAGGTAGCACATACATGATGTGCAAAGCCAGCTGCGTCGCCACAGAGAGTATGGTCGCTTACACAAACATTACATCAGACATGTCACCACAAATAGGCAGGGAGGCAGAGATGGATGGACGTGTTACCTCCACTCCACTCCAGTGCAGCTCAGACAAAATGGCTCGCTGCACAAAAAGGAGACTTTTTTTCAATCCTCATTTAAAACCATTAAGCGGCCTCAGTTAAATTTGAAGGAAGTGTTACATTGCAGACACACGTGGAAGACAAATTTGATGGATTCATGGGTGGAAAAAGCTTCATAATTCGGCCGCGCTCCTCTCCTAAACTTCCAAAAGTCCGAGCTGACTGAAAATCACCAGCAGGAATCTGGGAGTGCTGAGCCCATTAACAAGAGGAGTTTTTTTTTTTTTTTTGCTTTAAGGGCAGAAAATCTCTATGTTTAACTCCTCTGCATTAGGAGCCAATTACACGGCTGAAAAAAATGACCCGGGGTAGTTTGGTGTCCAAGGTTGTTTGTGCTGACATTCTGCTTTTCAAATGCCAGTCTGTTAATTATGCAAATGGACTACAAGGCCCCTGTATAAACATATACGTAGGCCCCTTTATGTGTACATAGTCCCATATATCCTGCGAGTTATTAGAGACAGCCAGCCCTTGTTTCAATACAATAAAAAAGAATTGAAATATGAAATGACCCCTCCGGCTGCAGCGAGCCTCCCTCTCCAGTATCCCTCTCAGACTCTCAGGCCCTCACTCTCCTCCTCCCCTGTCCTCTTTTTTTTCCTTGTGGTGCAGCTCTTTGCGCAGCGATGCTATGCGACACTGGCCAGCTTTAGAGAAGGCGAGTCCACATTGCATTACTTCTGAGCAGAGAGAAATCCAGTATCAGATGTAATGGGTTTGATTCCAAAGCCCTGGGGCGATGTTCTGCGCTGCTGTAATGGTGGTGGGAGTCGGCAGAGATCCTGCACTCATCAGAATGCTGCCTAACACACACACACACACACACACACACACACACACACACACACACACACACACACACACATACACACTCCCTTCCTTCTCATGTCTGCTCTCTCATTCTTTCCCTTCTTGTCTACTCTCTCCTCATCTCCATCCTTCCATTTTTCTCTCTCCTTGGATGACCAGAGGTGTACTCCACCCCGCCTCCGACTCTCCTCGCCATGTTGTTGCCTAATTACTGTCTCTAAACAAGGGGCTTTGTCCCCAGCAGTCCTGAATTAAGTGTCTGCTGCTCATTCGCAGATGGATAATTGTTTTTTTTTTTTTCTTCCTCGCTGACTTCTCCTCTTCAGCTGAGGCCAGATTTAGTCAGGTATTCTGGAGAAGGCATCATGGGATAATGTCGAATAAGCCCCAGGGTAAGTTTCCCTTTCTTGTTTTGCTTTCTTTTTAATTAAAGAGCAGCCTGCCGTCATGAGCAGGGCACCTATCCAAAACAACATATGATTGGTTTAAGGAGCAACAAGTCTAATTGTTTGCTCCAATCGCTGCCATCACGCTGTAGATGGCAGAAACTTGTGCTCTTTCGCTAAAATAATAGATATACTATCAACTAATCAAACACACATCAAGTGCAGTTTGATACTGAATGAAGTATCTGACCCATATAAAATGATGAGGTACAAAGCTGGAGCCATAAAGAGATGTGTAACTTACTGGAACTCTGTATAACGTGCAGCTGCATGCTTTATCATGCATTTAACAACTTTAGCCTGGTGTTTTCTTTTTAGCAATGGGGGCAGTCGTGGGCTCATTGGGGTGGAAGTAAAGCTTTATGGCTCTTTGGCGACGCTGTCCTGCATGCTTTATGACAATGGATGGATGTGCACCTTTTTCCAGCCTCTTCAGAAGCCCGGACACACTGGGGGCAAGTCATGATACAGAAGTAATAAAACTGCATCCAAAAATATCTCCTGTAATCTCTGTTGTTGAATAAGTTATGCGCTGTGCAGTGTGTTTGCATTGAGGCAGAGTGTGACGACTGCCTGCTCTGGTTTTTTTAGTTTTGGGGGGAGATTCAACCCTCTGCCACATGTCCCAGCAGCCTAAAGACAGGGCTTAGGCGCCTCTAATGTTGCATAGCAAAAACACCCAGAGCAAGCTGCTGTCCTCTGGCCGCCCCCCCCTCTCCTGCATCTGGAGCCTTTGGGGAAAACGAGGGGCTTTCCTGGGCCTCACCACGAATACGGGGAAGCATACGTTTTCAGCTCCCTCCGTCTGCTGGGGCTCCCCTTATTATTGTGATGGATGGTGAGGGAAAAGGGGAGAGCGATGGCCCTTGCCTCTTCATCACCTATCCATGAACAGCGAGCAGCTCGCCCGGCGATGAGGTAATTACACCGTCATTATAATGCACACTTGTGCACAAGCATACACACTCTCACACTACATAAACACAGTCCTCTACACACCAGATGGGGTCTCCAGTGTCTTCAGCCCGATGCCTCCCTCCCTCCCCTCCTTCATACATCTCTGCTCTACTATCTTCTCTCCTCAGCTCTCCCTCGCTGCACCAACAAGGGAATTCCAGCCTTCCAGGAAAGCTTGCCAACTCTGGACCTTGGAGTGTGTTTGTGTATGTGTGCGTCTGCGTGAGCGTCTGTTTGCATTGTATGAACGAGTGTGTGCGTGTTTGTGCATGCACATGCTCACATGCATACACAACACCTCTGTGCATGCTGGTTCTCACCATTAACAAGGCCTGTTTAGCACTGGGCCCTGTCCAGCATTGACAGGCTGACAGATGTGGATGCTGTCGTGATGCCATGCTACAGCGAGCAAGATCTCCTCACGTGCTCCAGACCAGGAAATGAGTTTCTCTCCACAGACAAGGCAAGTCTGAGTCAATTCTATGAACAATAGTTGGTTTAAGCATACAAGTTTATCTAACTGAGGGATTAAAGCGCAGCTGAACACAAGCTGAAAATGTTGTTGCACTGACCTCCAGTGATTTAACAACTTTTAACCTTGCTGCAGTGATGTGGAAGCGTGCTGCAGGGTGTGTTGGTGCACTGTGATGCCACTGCTGGGTGTGGTTACCACTCCAAGGAGAAGTCTTACTCTTTTCAGCCTGGAGTTAAAGGAAAAGTTTTGAAATTTCAGGAGATCCACAAATATGGGTTAATGCCATTCGTGTTCCCGAAAGTCAGCCTCTTGCACCTCCTTCCCATTGACATAATGCACATTGTGAAAGACAGCAAGCTATGATTGGTCGGGCACAGATGTGTAGTCTGTCCTGTCTCAGCCACCATCTTAACAGACAAAAATAACATATAGTCTGAATCCAGCATGAGGCCCGTGGGCGTCCGTGCAGTTGTTTCCTAGTGAGAATATATTTGTGCTAATAAAGTATGCATCAGTGTAAGAGAAAATATGGTTGGAAAATGTGATTGTGAAAAATCTGTATGACTAGGCCAGTTTTATTTTGTTCTGCGTGTGTATCTGAACATAAAATCTCATTTGAAACAAGTTCCTTTTAAAATGTATGTGTGTTTTCATGCAGAGAAGGGATTTTATATTAAGCACAGACAGGTGACAAGTATATAGTGAATGAAACTATGCACATGAAACCAGTGTTATTTAAGCACAGAAGAAGACAGATTTATAGCATTTAGGAAAACAAAACCTAAACTGCTGCTTCAGTCGGCTCAGGGAGGTTACGCTGGGGCTATCCAGTTTTTGTTAGCTAACCAGGCTACATTGTGCATGGAAGCTAATGGGCCAAAGCAAAAAATCAGCTGCACTGAGTCAAAATCTAACTCCGGTTAAGACATCAGATAAGCTCTGAAGGTCTGTTTCATGCCCTTGGCTGGCACACTCTTCTTGTTGCTAATTGCAACACAATAGAAGGGGGAGTTGGTTACTATATAAAGTGTGGAAATTGTGCCAGTTACTTGGTTAGGTCATTGGACACGGACATGGCAACGCTATTGAAGCGAGCCAGTCAAGCTGGAGGAGCTGTCCCATTTCTTGCCACGGTTACTGTGCTCATGCACGTGTGTTAATGAATTATGTATATTGATAGATTCCCAACAGAAGCTGGAGGATGGGCATTTTCTTTCCATGAGAATAAACAAGAGGAATTACACACCATGGAAGCGTGCAGCCAGTCTATGAATAGAAGCGGTGCTTTTTTTTTTCCTTTTTTTTTTTTTATGCTCGCGGATGTCGTTGCATTTTTACAGGTCAGACTGAGATCTCCTCTATCTGCATTGAGACGTAGCCGATACATCTCTGGGGTGCTGCCGCTGGCTCTCAGAGGGGGCCCTTTAATCTCTAAAAGCAGGGTTGCATCTGGCAGAGGTTGGGGGAGGGGATTTTTACGGGGGCCCATATGAGGCCCTTTCAGATCGGAGACCTGATACTGTCATGCATCAGGTTAGAGGTCAAACTTGAGGCATCTGAGCGGCGGGGATCTGAAAGTCAACATCAAAATGCATGACATGAGAAAGTGGCGTCTGCAGACGTACTGCGAGCCAGTCTCCCCTAAAAGCCTTCACAGAAAATCAATAGTGGTCTCCATAAGACTTAATCTGGGATCCACACTACTACCGTGGCAGGCGGCCAGCTGAGTGATGTGTGCGGTTTAAACGGCCCCCGCATCCTGCCCGCTTATCTGTAGGTGTCCCGATGATCGCTCGGCTCTCTACTCATCTCGTCTGGCTGTTTTTTTTTTTCTTTTCTTTTTTTTTATGCTTGTATCCCAACCCTCCTCCTCCATCTCTTCCTCCTCTTCCTCCTCCTCCCCCTCCTCTTCCTCCTCCTCCCCTCCCTCTCCCCACTAAGTTCGATGCGATCGGCTCTGGGCCCTGCCGTGAGTTCTCGGTGCGGGCGACAGCGCTGCTGAACATGGCGTCAGACGGGATGATTTTAACGAACCACGACCACCAAATCCGGGTCGGAGTCTTGACAGGTAAACGCAGAAATGCCCATCGCCTTTTTCACATTTTGCTCATATTTCCATGAATTCATTTCCGCCGGCTGTCCGCCCGGATCTTCATACATGTCGGCTGGTTTTTGCTTGGCGGCGGCGGCGGCTCTCGCTCTCTCGCTGGCGTTTGCAGCCTCTGATTTAAACGCTTTTTTTTTTTTTTTGCTCCACTCTTTTGCCGGTGTGCGTTCATCTACGTGCCACATTACATCCAGCGCTTATGCGGTGGAAGCGCTAAATGTGGGCTCCGCATCGGTTTGTGTCCGCTCATGTAGATTTCTCGTCGAGCCCGTTTCCCCTGCCGAAGAAGAAGAAGAGCTCAGTTTATGTGTGTTGAATAATTCATGTCCCTATCTGCTTGTCAGAGCTGAAAATTACAGCTGACCGTGTGTTGTGTCGCCGCTAAAGACGCTCGGGCTATACATTGCATTATTGACACCCAGCTGAGCGCAGCGATTTTTGAAGTGTCGCTCACGACAGTTGCTGAAGGTGGATGTGGTGTTGGTGGTGGTGTCGGTGCTGATGAGCGCATCCTCCTCGGCCTGTTAAGAGCAGCGGATGAGCTGGGGAAATTTGTGAAAATGCGCGCAGACGTCGGATGTGGCTCGTTTTGTGAATGACAGTGCCGGCCGAGGAGTTTGCATGACACATGATCCCGGCTCCGGCTCGGCTTCGGTGGGGCTGAACACACGGGTAAATCCTCCTGACATTCCTCCAAACGCAGCGCGATGACGGCGCGTCTCTCACTTACCAACACTGGAAGCGCTCTGCGCTTGGATGCAATGCGCGGCTGTGAGGCGGCGGATGGTGTTGGATGTGGTCGTCGCCGGCCTTCATTTTTCTTTCTCCCTGTGTGTGTGTGTGTGTGTGTGTGTGTGTGTGTGTGTGTGTGNGTGTGTGTGTGTGTGTGTGTGTGTGTGTGTGTGTGTGTGTGTGTGTGTGTGTGTGTGGGCATGTAGAACTCTGCATCCTGGGAAATAAGGGGAGTCGAATGGTTTGCGCACACACTTACGCACACGCATACGCACATGCATTACTAGCCGCCCACTCACACATTAACAAACGCATCAACAAGCATTGGCAGCGCGTCGAACGTGTTGATTGTAACTTTAGTGCATAGGAGTTCATTTCCTCCGTTTGTTTGCTGCTTCAGGTACGTCTTCCTCAACAAAGGCTGCACTTCAGAAAACATCACAGATACAAAATAGAAATACTTCCTGCTAAAGATCCTTTCATTTGATGTAGCAACCCTACACTGCATTTTGGAGGTTACGCACAGCAACTAATGGTCATTTCCATTAGTCACTTGATTTTAAAGTTGTTGCAATTCTTTTATGCTACACCAGGTGTTTGCAACGAAATTTATGTCACACATAACTTTGATAAAGTCTAATATAAGTTCTAATGTAATGGGGCTCAGTGTTAGAGCATTGAAGTCATAAGTCCTGTGGCACGGTGGCACAAGTGGTAACACTGTCGCCTCACAGCTAGAAGGTCCCGGTTCGAATCCCGCTGTGGGCGCTGGTGGCGTGTCCTCCACCATGCCTTCAGCGCCTGCTGCTCGAGGAAAAAGGGGCCTTTCTGTGTGGAGTTTGCATGTTCTCCCCGTGCTCACCTGGGGTATCCTCCATAAAAAAATACCCCCACTAAAAACATGCAAGAAGATCACCACCTGACCAATGGTGACAGAAGTGATTGGGTCCCCGGGCGCCAGTCAGATGGCAGCCCACTGCTCCTGGTCTGCCGCGGAGGAAGGCGACCAGGATGGGTTAAAGGAGGAAGACAAATTTCACCAAAATTGCATGGCGTGTGTGTTGCATGTATGTAATTGTGTGTGACAAATAAAGGGGATTGTCCCTCCGATTCTACTTGCATCAGCTGATTGGGCTCCCCTACATTCATGCTTGACGATCACTGGTTCATTGATTGGCTGCTTGGCTAGCACTCGTCACTCAGCACACTCATGATCACGCTCATGCTGACGTGTGCTGCCAAAGCTCCATCCACTCCATCCTCCATCCTTTGGTATTAACATTTTGACTAAGATTCAATGTTCAGGTGTGTGTTTGTTAAGCTGGGTTAGTCAATATATTAGTTTATGACATGACGTGAAACTGCTCTTCCTTCCTCTCTACCTGAGGAGCTGTTGTTCGAGTTGTTGCTTTTGACCTTCACCGAGCTGTAGCAGGAAGTTCCTTCTCCTCTAAGAAGTCACAGCCGGATGTACCCTTAGCTTAAAGCTGCCTGGTGTGTCGCTGCAGAGTTTTGGGTGCTGCAGAGTTCCGCTTTGCTTTGTTCCGCTGATTTCACGATGATTGTGGGCACAATATGCTAAAGCCGCAGCTGTGCTGATCGGGCTTTTGTCTTGCCTTTTCAGAAGCGTGGCTGGCATGAAATGAGATTTGTGGGCAGGGAGCTGGGGCTGGTCATGAGGAGGGCAGCCGGTGGACCAGACGATGATGGAGCTGCCATCACTGCCACATGGGAACCCTGTGGAGATGCAGTTTAGATTAACTTTCCACTTAGCGGACAATGTGTCACTTACAATATGGTCGTGTCTCCTGTTCCAGAGATCGGCTTGACAGTTGCAGCTCTTGAGACGGGTTTGTCCTAATCAGGGTTGGGTTTGTGGATGTGCATTTGCCTTGCCCATCAAACAATTTCCCTGGTCAGCATGAGTGTGACCCTCAAGCTTGATCAGAAACCTGGCATCGATTCTGAATGGCCATCTGAAAGCCTAACCTTGACCCGAAAGACTAGCTGCAGTCACACCATAACCCTTGACCACTTCCCATCCCTCCCTCTGCCTCTGTTCTTCCCTCTCTTCCTTGCCTTCAGTGACAGATCACAGAGAAGGGGGAGAACATTAAGCTTGCTCTATGAAGACCAATCAATACCTGATCTGATTAGGCCTCAGCACATACATTTCATGACAAACCCTAAAAGCCACCAGATAAAGAGCCCCACTGCTAATGTTAGCCGATAGCTATCCATTTCAGAGCCCATCCACTTTCCAGCCCTTCTATCTTTAGTCATATTGAGTAAAGTGAAATGAATGAGCTGAGTGTTTTCCATGCACGTCTGTCCAAGGATGCAATCAGGAATGTGCAGCTAAGCCGCGGTTGCACTGATGCAGCCCTGGGTTTCCCTGCATCAGCACCTTGTAAGGATGAAGGAGCAGGAAGAGGAGGAGGTGGAAGGAAGAGGAGGATGGGGAGGTAGAAGGGGCGAGGAGGGAAGCTTCTAACGGGAGGTATCAGAAATGTGCAGCTATATTGATGCCAATGTAAGCACATTTCTATTGAAATCAATAGAGCTGTTCTCAAGCTCATTTTGGCTTCTAACAAGAGAATGGTACCTGGCTCGCTAATGGAGCAGCCATAGATAACACACACAGAAGGAGCTGAGTTGGAAAAAGAGGAAAGAATGTGGCAGTTATGCTGTGAATTTATTTATTTGCATTTCTCTCTGCCTGTAACGATATCATCCTAGTTGTCTTTTGTATATGTTGTTTTCTGAGCTGCAGAATTGTATAATATGCATGTAAAATATATCAGCATGAAAGGATCAGTTCACGCAAATTAGACTAAATGTGGCCATGCGGACAGTTTTGGTTGTGTGGTATGTGTCTTTTAGATTTCCTTTAGAAGTTACAGTATTTCCCTTCCCGCTGGTTCGGTATATGTATATGTATGAAGGGCTCATGTGCATCCATAGTGAACATCACTGCAGCATCATCATCACCTATGTGCTGCCCTTATAAACAGTTCTGTTTCTCAGTATCACCACAGAGGGCTTGTTTCTCTATAATGTGCACTATTAGCCAAATGCTACGTCTATGTCTTTTTTCACATCTTGCACTGACAGGTACTTCAAATGGCATTTACTATGGCTTTTATAGTAAACTGCAGCGGATGAATGGCTGCATTCATGCACTGCATATACAATACATGCACTCATGTGTTGGGAAAACACACATTTAGTTTTTGTGTATGTGTGTGTAAACAGCTGTTGGAAATGCCACGGAGAGCTGGCTTGCCGTGGGCCCTCTGCCATCGAAATGTCATGCTACATGGGGGAAAAAAAGCCGCGATACCTCATCCACCCACAGCCACACACCTGCCCACCCTTCATACACCACATACACACTCATGCGCGCTCCGGCTCGGCTATATGATAATGCCACAGCGAGACACATTCATTACGCCTGTTGTCATTAGAAACAAGCCTCATTATACTCAGAGCCTGTGATTTATGATTAATATTTGCAAGGGGTGTGGCGGATCGTCAAGCCCCTTCAATCCATTGATTTCGCTGAACAAGAAAAATAGAGAAGGGGAGGAAGATGGGGGCCGTTGAGGAGAAAATATGTGTGCATGGGTGGGGGATGATGTTAAAGCTGCAGGGGCATTCCGGTCATGGCGTGGGAAATGAGATGAAGGAGAAGGAAAGTAGAAAGCGGGGTGTAGGATGCGATATCCAAGGTCCCTGTATTCCCTGGTGCTGTAAATTGTCTCTGGAACTTTTCTCTGTGGCTTCATTAGTAAGTGTCTTTTCAATATTTATGGCCGTGTTAATAAAACATCAATACGAGAGGCCTTTGTGAAGAGCTGCAGGCTGTTGGGTGCTGCAGTCTCGGGCTTTTCACTGATATTTGGATGATAAGGAGAGGTTCAGGTGAGTGTTGTGCAGAGTGTGAGAAGTGACTGAGAGTGGGCCGGGGGTAGATCACGATATGCAGACGGCGGATGGTTTTTTGGACACGCGCTGCAACATGGAAGAGAAGCTGAGTTCATGAAAAGATATTTTCTGCTTTGATTGTCGGTGACTGCTGTGCTGATTGTGGGTGGGTGTGTTTTCGGTTGGTGGTGGTGTGTGTGCGTATTATTGGTTGCTGACTAAGCGCGCTGGTTCGGCCTCTCATGTCTTATTTATTCCAGTGGAAAATGACAGTAGGAGCTGGGGTGAACGCTCAGGGTCAACACAATCTTCCTCTCTTTCGATGACTTACGGCACAAGTGGGGCTGCAATTAATGATTGAATTCATGATCAGTTCATCAATCAACCAGTTTTTTATTTTTTATCAATTACCCGCCATCTATAACATCAAAAAGTAGTTCCTGGAGCCCTTGGTGATGGCTTTAATTGCTCGTCTTTTCCAACCAAAAGTCCAAAACTCAAAGACATTCAGTTAACAATAACATAAAACAGAAAAGCAGCAGATCTGAGCGTCTCATTACCGCCATCAAGGTGCCCTTGAGCAAGGCCCCTAACCCCACACTGCTCTGTTCCCAATGAAGCACAAACCAGAGTGTGTTTCTCGTTAACTGACTTCAATGATTAATCAGCTATAGTGCGTTCTTGTCAATTGCTTTTCGATCAATTGACTGATCATTTCTGAACTTACTCTCGTGCACACTGTGATGTGGTACCATCATTTTCCCAATATGGATCCGAAGTCCTATTAAAGCCTTTACTTGTGTGTCTTAGAGCACATTTACACCTGGTTTCAGCATACAGTCATTTTTATTAATCCGTCTGCACTCCACCCACCTAATCAATCAGTGTGGGCAGAATTGAGATAACAGTAATAGTTAGTATCAATGAAAAAACCCATGATTAGATACAGATGTGTGTTAGTATCACCGGTCTGTCTTTTCACATGTGTATGTCCATCTGTGCCTTTTCTCTTTGCTTTCAAATTATTACTTCCCCTCCAACTTTTGCCCAAGTTGCTGTCTGCGCTGTGAACAGCAAAGTGCAGAGGTGATGAAAATATATCTGTATGGCGATGAAGAGGGAGGGGCTCAGCACTCAGCTGAACTCTCTCTGTCCTGCATGGTTGCCTCCATCGCTCCCTTCCATCTCCTTCGTCTTCCCTCCTCTTTTTCTCCCTGTCTTTCTCCCCCCTGCATGTGTTTTATTCATTCCACTGCACCTCTCTTCTCGTAGCCCCCTCCCTACCAGTCATTTCCCCATCTTCCCATTTTACCTTACTGCTCTCTTTCCTCTCCGGCTCTCGTTCTCTGCCCTCCCTCTTTGCTTTCGGAGTATTCCCACCGCTGCTCGCCTCCCTCCTCTTCTCTCTGTTCCCCGCTTCTCTCATCCAGTGTGAATTGCTCTCTTAATCCTGTCAGGGTTAGGCTCCAACTCGCCCTCCCTCAACTCCACATGTCCATCCTACCACCTCTCCTCCTCCCGCTTTGCTTGGCCTGGGATGGAGCTGCCTCTCCTCTCCAGGGAGGCAGGGAGGGGGGAGAGTTGGTGGAGCCGGGGCCAGGGATGGGCCCTGCCTGCCTGCTTGGGACACAGCTGTGAGGAACAGAGCTGTCTCTCCCTCTATGTCTTTCTTTCTCTGCACATCTGGTGCGTGGGGGGACTGGGCCATGTTGTGCTGTGTTGTTTTGTCCTTGGCTCAGCACGGTTGCCGGATTTTGGCCTGGCTACGCTGGAGTAGGTTTGGATTTGAGATGCGGATCGGCCCACTGCTGTACCCACAGGGATGAGCCAGGCTCCTTTGGTGTAGTAAGCAATGGCTATTAAGCCGATAGAGTAATTATTAGCTTCAGTATTAGCGTGGGCCCAGTGCGTTTTTTGGGCCGTGTCCCTCCATAGTGTTCTTCAATGGCTGGCTCGGCAGTAGCAGGTGGAGTGTCGCACTCCTTGCATTATGTAACTCTACCCCAATTTAGATCTGACTTCAAATAAATGAAAATCAAGCTGCTGGTTGGCTCCTTTCCCCGCGGATATAAATAGCATTTTCAAATCTTATCTAGAAACAGTGTTGTAGAGGGGAGAGGCTTTGAAATGCAGCCCGACGATTAGGATCCCATTGTTCCGCTCCACACCCCCTCCATTCTCCCGGCTGCTTACAGTAAGCCTGAGGATCTGTGTGTATGTGCCTGAGTGTGTAGCCCTGCACATGTGTATGCATTCATCTGCATCACAGTGTGATTGAGATAGCGGCTAATGGTAAGATAGCATGTGCATGTGCGTGGTGTCGTGGGTTTGAGAGTTTGTGAGTAATTGGTGTGTGTGTGTGTGTGTGTGTGTGTGTGTGTGTGTTGCTGCTGGGTGTGTCTTTGATGATGGATGCTGTGCTTCTGCTGCTTACCCCACTGCTCCTCTCAGAATTAACAAGGTTGCTAAGATACAGTGGGCTTATATTAGATTAGGTTATCTGCTGTTATTGCTGTTACTATATTTTACCCAGCACCGTGAAGCCTTTATTAATTTGGAAATTTACCCTGCCATGGAATGAAGATGCTGGTATTTGTGCACCGCTGCTCCTCTCCTTTCCTCTCCTCTTCTGGCTAGGAGGGGGTAGTAGTACCGAAAGCCCTCTAGTCAGATGTCTACCCCACCCCATTACAATCTGGAGGCGGGTCCATACCTCTATTCATCATTAAGCCCATTTAATCCGAGGCCTGGGGCCCTGTGTTTCCATTTGACACAGAACAAGCCAGTAAAATAGGAGACAGGAGGCAGTGATATCACTTTGGTTGAGGCTTATTGGTGTGCAGAGGTGTTGTCCCTCCCACCAGCAGATGTCAGCCCAATCCTGTGTTTGACCTCCATAGTAGCTTCTCCAGGGCTGGAGGGCCATTGGCACTGCTGTTAGCGGATAAAGAACAGGAACAATAGAGATGCCAAGTGGGCTGCTCAGACGAAGGAGGCGATGCTCTGCCATCCCTCCTCTGGTGGATTTGCACATTTTCCTGCACATGTGTAAAAGTATTCAGCAATTCTTTGGACACGGTAAACTGAGCACTTAAGTCAGGATGATCTACATTTTAACTGCTAAAGCACGTTAAAACATGTTAATGCATAGTTCACAACTCTAGTGCAATGGATTATAATTTCTTCACATAATATCCAAAACACCCAAGACAGATTTCTGTGTTTTTCTTTCAAAAGCAGCAGGGTATACAGTGCCATAATGACAGATAAGCACTGTCATAATTGGACTGGAAGCAGACTTTGGCACAAGCAACTCTAGGCACTCTGTCTTGCACTGTGATTTGTAGCACAAGTTGTGTAAAACTGCTGATCCATAGCAAGGTGTCCAAGGCTGTGTGTGTGTGTGTGGTCGGTCTGTTCATGCACCTGAAATATATACATATATATATATGTGTGTGTGTGTGTGTGTGTGTGTGTGTGTGTGTGTGTGCGTGCGTGTGTGTGTAAATGCATACCATTGCACACACCGTGTATGTGAGCTGTGTGTTGGATGAGTGTGTGTTTGAGTGTGTCTGGACCTGTATTACTCGTGTTGTGGGGACTTGTATTCCTGATGGGGAAGTCCCTGTGATGTAAATCATTAGATTTTAGGGTGAAGACTTGGGTCGGGGTTCAGTTTAGGCTAAGTTTAGGATAAGGGACGGTGTCAGACCAGGAGTGGTTCTGGTTCTGGTTAGGCTAAATCTTCAAGAAACACATGTAAGTCTATGTAATGTCCCTTAAAGTAAAGGAAACATGGCTGTGTGTGTGTGTGTGTGTGTGTGTGTGTGTGTGTGTGTGTGTGTGTGTGTGTGTGTGTGTGTGTGTGTGTGTATCAGGACCTGCTATAAGGGAAAACCCCATTAGTGTGGGTTCCCAGGGAGATAATGAGCGCTGACTGCTTTATGTCCTGGAAATGATTGAGTGGAACATAGTAGCAGTTTATGAATCCCCTCTGCTAGTTGCTATCAGACTGACAGCACATAGCCTGATCGCTAGCTAAGCTGCTGTATTACAGATGGACAGCACCTAGCCTGCATGCTAACTTTACCTTTAGACCAAACCTAGTCTGCTTGCTGACCTTGACAGCATCTGTCCTACTTGTTACACAGACCGTAGCTGTGTCCCATTTCCACATAAAGTGACGAAATTAGGTATACTCCAAAAAGTCAGCATGCAATGTCAAAAAACGCTTTATTTTTTTGAGTGTGCTTTTAATTTCCACAGCAGTAAACGGTAGTGAGACGTCTCCTAGATAATATTTGAAAATTAAAGTGGTAAAACTGTCTTAACGTGTGATTGACAGGGTCATTGCAAAGTCACATTTTACAGCTGTTAGCACACATATGCATTTCATCGGCTTTAATGCATTTCATTGGCTTTGTAGATGTACTCGGCACAATGACAGTGAAGTTGAATCTAATCTAATCATATTGCATCATTTACTCCAATATGGTAAAGTATATTAATTTCTTTATGCCTAACAACAAAAATAGTTTGTAATTAGTGTAGTGTAGATTGTATAAAATCACTATGGAGTTTGTATAGCCTGCTGGTAACCTGGCTACATTTAGGCTGCCAAGGAAGGCTATGTGCATCACAAAATATCACAGAATTAGTTTTCATTGAACAACTGGTCTGACTCACAGGAAGTAGACTGTTGGTATACAGTAAGCCTAGGTCAAAGAAAAAAAAAAAATCAGTTCCCACACACTTATCACCTCTGCATTGATTTCTGAGAAAAGGTCAATGTTTCAGTCACAAGGAACTTTCTCAAGACTCCTTAACCCCTGACCCATGTCTGGAGAAAAGTCGTTATGACCCAAACGTTTTCAATAAATCAAGGCAGAGGCGTTAAGTGTGTGCGGGAATTGACTTTTTTTTTCTGTGGAGTTGGATTTTTGGAGGAATTTGATTCTCCACGCAACAATAGACAAAGCAAGTGGTGTGCCTGTTGCCTTCAACAACAACTACGCAGAGCGAGAAGCCTATACGCTGAAAAGCTTAGCCGTTTTATTGCCAGGGCTCACCTCTCCATGTTTAAATACTCCACCAACACCAAAAGCTCCACAAAAAGTTTTATCTAATTTCTTTACTTATTTGTTCATCCGTCATCCGTCAGTGTTTCTTTCATGTTGTTATGGTGTTAATAACTGAAGAAGCTCCAAGGAAAGAAATGTGCCAGCACTAGTCTTGTTGTTGAGGATTAAAATATGGCAGGAACAAGATGTTGCTTGTTATAATGCTATACTTTATTGTTTTAATTACGAACCTTGCAGCAGAGCCGACAAATAAAAATCCGTAGGAGTATAGTTTTGAAGGAAATACACCCACCCTTCTCCCCTTGATTCAGAGTTTTTACAGATCTGGCTCTCCTGGAAGTCTTACAATGTCATGAATCAAACAAGTGAAGTAGATACCTGCATCACAGGAGGGCCTAGCCTGTTAGCTAACCTAGCTACCTGTAGTGTAATTGATTATAACATCTTGCCAATTCACGACAATGTAATTTGTGCCTGGAAATTAGATGAGGACACTTGCCAGAGTTCTGGCACACATATATTTTTCTTTTAGCACTTCTCCACTTGGTTGTATAGTGCAGACATGGCCGTTGGTTTTGCACTGCATTGCCTCCAGAAGAGGCAGGAAAACAGATTTTCAAAATACGATTTCAGAATCCTCTTTTTTTACCTCCTAAGCAATAATACCGCCTGTGTTTTTCCATGCATTTTTCGCTCCATATTGACATTTTTTCCTCCCTGATCAGTTTTCTTTGGTCTCTTGATGTCGTCCCTTGTGTCCTGATCTCTCCTGCTCTGCTGTGGCTTAGTGATTAACCCTTTAAGATGTGTGTGAGTGTTTGTGTTAGGGTGTACACATCTAGGTCCCATGTGTGAGTGGCGTTGACCTGCGTAATGCTTCTGAAGCTCGGGCCTCCTGCTCTCCTCCCACTGCTGTAGCCTGGGGACATCCAGGCTACAGCGCTCACACACTCAAAGGTGGAGGCAAGTATGGGATGATAGGAGTCGATACAGACATAGACACCGGGAAATATTTTTACAAGAGCAGAGATGCCCATATGGATAAATACAACACATTTGTATTAGAGATGCTACATCTCAAGGACTTGAAGTCATAATGCCAATTTCTCTTCATTTTTTTGCTGTTTTCTGTATTTAACTTTCATAATTTTTAAGTAGTAAAATGATAATTATGAGGAAAAAATATATTATTATTCTGAAACTTGAGTTAAACATAACTCAAGATCCACTTACTGTCTTTTTCCAGAGCTTTCAACCACATCTTGCTTTTATTGTTCAGCACACACAAATCTACACTGATGGAGCAAAAGTAGAGAAAAACAGAAATGAAATAAGGCGTACTGACACAAAAGTGCACAGTGCAGAGCGCACACTAGTTCACTCAATATCAAGAATGTCAGCTATGAAAATTAAATGCGCTGGCTTGAATTGAAATGGGCAAAACATGAGCTTCTACTTGTCTTTAAATGTTTGACCACAAGGTGATGCGCTGGTAGTCTGGAGTCTGAACCAGTCTCAGCTCTGTCAGCTGTCTGTCTGGCCTTAGCTGTCAGTCTCCTCGTGCTTGTCTGGCCATGTAGAAGCATTGACCTTTAGCTTGCTGTGTACTCTATGTACCGCGGGGAGCAGCGCCCTCTGGGGGGAGACGGGGTCACTGCATTGCGTCTTCGCTTTCAGTGTGACCTAAGACTGGAGCAGCTGCTCAGGGATCAGGAGGGTTGGAGGCAAAGCTAAGCGGACGTCTGCTGTGATGATTAAATCCCTGGCTTCTACCACATTGCGGGTTTTAAGACGGACGCCAGGGAAGATGCGGTGCGCGGCAATGTTTTGGGGGTCAGGCGATGAAAGCTAAGCTGCAGCTTTACCTGGAGAAAGGTGCTTGGGTGGAGCTCAGGAGGCGGGAGGGAGCAGCGTCATGAATTCTTGCGCACCTTTCCCCCCTCCCCTCTCACTCCTCTTCCTCCATCCTCCCTCCCTCTTCCCCCTTCTTTTCCCCTGTCTTCAGCTCTTGCACAGGATCACATTAATATTCCTTTGAAGCCTGTTTCAACTGCAGCCAGATCTCCTTCTCCCTCACTTCCACCCTCATTCCTGCTCTCCCTCTTTTTTGTTTCTCCCCCCCTTTTCTCCGTTTTGCTCTCTGATTCTTTTCCGTGCCATTGTTTTGTCGAAGGGATCGCTTTCCCACCATTTCGACAAACCGGTGCAGCAGGGAGGGGCAGTTTTATTACCTTCAGTCAGGAGTTCCCCTTGTTGCACACATGCACACACACACACACACAAGCATACACACACACATTGAGGGGTGGTGGGTACCGATGCCTTTGACAGAGCGTGTTGATTGGTTCAGAATGGTTGCTGCCTCTTGTAGGAGAGTGGAACGGCTATTTTTAGATCAAGGGGTAGCTGGGAGAGAAAGACTGAGGAGGGCTGTGTGTGTGTGTGTATGTGTGTGTGTGTGCGTGTGTGTGTGTGTGTGTGTGTGTGTAAGGAATACTGCAGTCTTGAAGGAAGTTCCCTCTTCACACACATATACACACACAAACACACCCGCACACATGCACTTATGCAGCAGTGCCCCTCTAAAGCCAGGGTGGTGTGTATTCCATGTGCTTGCTCGCCTTTTCTCCCCTCCCTCAACCTTTTTTCTCGCTGTATCTGTGTCCTCCTCCCCTCCCCTCCCCTTGCAGGCTTTCTGTCTCCCTTGTTTCCCCCTCTCTTTCTCTCTTTCTGAGCTGGCTTGGTGTGCAAATGTCAGCACTCTCCCATTTATTTGCTAGAGCCCAGAGCAGCGTCCTGCACCCTCTGCTTACCTCTGTCTCCACAGCGCTGCCCCATCGGCACTGCCTTTCTCCTCACCGCTCCCTCTATCCTACATCCTTTTCATCCCCTCTCCTCCACCTCAATCCCCACCAACCCTCCATCCTTCCCAGCTCTCTTGCATTCCTTCCCTTCACACCCCTCCACCCCCTTTTGCCATCCCACTTCCATTTTTTACACCATTCTTGCTTCACCCTATCCCTCCGCCCCTCCTCTTGTTCATGGATCATGGCACTTCATTGGAGTAACATCATGACATTTCCAGTCTTGTCTACAACTCGCGCATCAAGTTTTTTTGGCTTAAATCCACTGCACCACCACCATCACCCCCCCTCGGCGCTCCGGTTTGCATCTCTTTTAGGACGCCAGCATGTCCGTTCACGTTTGGCCCCGTCAGATCACAAAACACCTTGTCCCTCTCCTCATCCTCCTCGTCTGTCTCTTTCTGTCTTCTCTCGCTTTGTTATTTTTTCTTTTTTCCGTTTTCCTCTCCCCGTGTCTCACTCTATCCGTCACTCTTACCGTCTGCGATCGCCGTGATGACTCATGTGGCTCGCACCTGCTCTGCAGTCGAGGGGCCGTCGTGGTTTCATAAGGAGAGGTTATAGACAATGAAGGTGTGGCTTCGCGTCAGCTCAGTGTGATTGAAAAGTGTGCAGGGCGAAGGTGGCGGGTGGCATGTCAGCATTGGATTTATTCACATAGTGGCCATATTTAATTTGCAGCATAACTTGAGAGGAAGTGATGCAGAAGACAATTTAGCAGTTGCACCAGGCGTCATTTTCATATACAGGTACACCCGCCTCAGCACAGTCAAGACTGATAAGCAGGGCTGCAACAAATGACAGAGTGCTATTCTCTCTAATTTAGACACAAAGGAAAAGTCCTCTGTGTCCTCTGTTTTTTTTCATCAAGTCACAGGTGTGAAACGTGGATTGAAATGTAAGAGTGAATACATGTTTCCAAAACAGGGCAGAACTCTTCAGAGATGTGCTTCGACTGCAGCGGCTTGGATGCCGCGCATCTAGTTTTCATCTGTTCAAAGAAAGATAATTTGGGTTTATTTCATCGTTTTCCTCATCTGAAGATCACTTCAGTCTCCCTCCTTTGAATAATCACATGTTGCTATCCATGACACAGTTTAGAAAATAGTAATTCTGGGCTCTTGCAACGACAGTAAGCGAGCTGTCATTTAAGGGATTTTTGGGCAGAAAAATCTGTCATTTTTTTGATAGCATGATACTGTTTACCATGTAATCGCTCACATTTCTGAGAAAGAATCATTTACTGTTTGGACAATGCTGCTGATGTAATGCCAGCAATTTGTGCTGAAGTCCTTCATGCATTTAATTTTGGATTGCTCATCAGTTTGTGTGCTCATTTCGTTTCCTTCTGTCTCTGTCTATCCAGTGAGTGACAGCTATTTTCGAAACCTTGCAGAGGACCGCAGTGGCATCAACCTGAAAGATCTTGTCCATGACCCCTCCCTGTGAGTATCTGCCTTTTTATGACAATTCAACCTACAGAAATGAAAAAAAGAAAACATCATGCAGCATCCTCATGCACACAACTGTTTTTTTTTTTCCAGAGAAAAGTCCTTTAACTGACCTTAAATCTGCGACACTAAAAAAGATGCACAGGTTCTCTGCATGTGTGTGTGTGTGTGTGTGTGTGTGTGGAAGCTGTCTTCTTTTTGTGCAAGAGTGTAACCAAGAAACTAAAAATATCTCTTCAACACAACATGTCGGGGCTCGGTGTCGCCCTATGGAGAGAAATTCCCAGCATGCATGGCAACAACAAAAGAGCTGCAGCACTCTTCTGTTTAAGGATGACGCTTGGTGCCTGCAAGAAGCCATTATTTGCTCAAAGAAGCTAACGGAGGTGAAATCAACAATTGTTTCCCTTAACAGGGATGTGATAAGTGACAAAAGAGCTTGAAAAACACTCATGAAAACAATCACTTCTGTCACAATTGAACTTGTGCACCTTTGTGTGCTACTCGTGATCAAAGTGTGCATCCAAACAAACTGAAATCTTGAGAAAAAACCTCCCTGTAAACCAGTAATTACTTGTAAAAACAAGTATCCACCTATGTAATAAGAGACAATTCATGGCCAAAAGTATGTGGACACACACACATTACACCTTTATGTGATTACTGAACATCTTAAAAAAGTATTGCCATTAATAGGCTGCTATAACAGCCTCCACTCTTCTGGAAAGGCTTTCCTCAAGATATCTGGAACCTGGCTGAAGGGATTCGCTCCCATTCTGCCACAAGAGCATTAGTGAGGTTAGATACGGATGTAGGGCGATAAGGCCTGGCTCACACTTCTACTTCATCCTGAAGGTGGAATTAAATACAGTTGAGATCAGGGCTCTGTGCAAGCCAGTCCAGTTCTTCCTCACCAAACTGGGAACACCGCTTCCTATGGACCTGGCTTTGTGTGCAGGAAAGTGTTGTGTCCAAAAGTGTTGCCACAAAGGCAGGAGCATGCTAAAATGTTGCAGCATTAAGATTTACCTCAAAGGAAACTAAAGGATCTAACCTAACCAGCTGCAGAGGTACGCAACACCTGTGTCCACATACTTTTGGCCATATAAAGTACACTGAATATTTCAACTGTAGCAGTCCACGGCAGAAAGAGGTCATGTTTTATGTCAGATTTGATGTCAGTGATCAATAACAGCCTTTCATATCATCACACATATCACACACTGCCTTTCGAAATGCCATCTCAGCCTGTGACTCAAAACGCTACGAACTGTGACCCCAGCATGCGGCCTCAGACACGCTTCTCTAGACCTCCAAGTCATTCGCCACACAGCCATTGATTTGCAGGCGCCGCCCTGCTCCTCCATCACAGCATCACACCAGTCAATATCACTGGAGTGTCACCAGTCCCCCGCGGTGGGTCCCTGGACTGGTCCATGCTTGTCATGTCCTTTACGGTATGTTTATTTTGAGGCTGATGTATAATGTATGTGTCAAGTCTGTGTGATACAGAGAGGGAGTGTGAGGAGGCTTGTGCCATGTCATGTGCGTCACGCCAGACGGAGCGTCAGAGAATGATTAGGATCCATCGCAGGCTCATTTATACAGTATGCACACTGGGGAAAATCTGGACTTGTATTGCTTTGTTTGTGCGTGCGTCCATGTCATGTTTAAATTACAGGATCTGACCGGCAGGACTGTGGGTCTCGTTCAGTTTATTTCTTGAGCTAACTTTACTTAAATTAAATAAAACAGTTTGTTGACTGACTGTGGAAAATGCATGACCATCCTGTGGCTACTATCTAGCTCTGCAACTTGAAAGATTTAGATTAACTTAAAGGAAGTATCTTATTATTTAGAATTGCTCTTGCTTAAGTATAGAAACACAAGACAGGATGAGCTTACTTATCAAAAAACGCGTAGACGTGTAGAAATCAAACACTTCGATGGACTCCTCGTCGGTACATTGTGATGACGTACACTAGTTGCTTGGATTTATGAGTTGACACAAGAAATACAAGAGGTGGATTTATCTAATTAAATACTTGGATACAAGTCAAGGCAAGGTCTGCATTCATGGCGTCCTCAAGGGCTTTGGATTCCACTAAAATGTCGCTGCTATAATAGTCACAGAGAACTGTGGCTAAAATCAACCTCTCATCAATTGTGCACTTTCCTGATGGAGGAAATCTTCAAGGAAGGGAAACACATCAGCTGCGTAATAAGGAAAGGTGATCTCTGACAGTTTTGGTTGGCAAGTTTGTTGATGTTTGGCTATGTCACCTCTGTGGGAAATGAATGGACGTCCAGGGATGTCTGATGGTGCTGCTCAGTGGGAATGCAGAGTTCTGTGGTCCAGTTGCACCGCAGAAAAGGTGCTTTAGATGAAGGTGTTCTGTACCAATTAACTGAGAGGGTTGATCCTGGATGAAATGGATTGCTGTTAAACACGTAAAGCGGACGTTCACACAGGCAGTTGGCGTTAGAGACGCCGCCTCGCCTCGATGCAGACCAGCTCTGGCTGACCTCCTCTGGCCTGAGATCCTCCGTGCCATGTTAATCCACGCCACACCACGAGTCAGCGGCTCCATCAGGTTGACCGGCCGGAACGCTGTGCCCTCAATGTGCCACCGCTGCTGTGACAGAGACACATAGACGGAGACAGAAAGAGAGAGAGAGCGAGGCGGAAGGAAGGGAGGACGGGGCCACAGCAGGACACATGACATAAACTATAATCACAGGCGCACAAACACACACACACACACACACACACACACACGACATTGGCACATGCAATCAATCAGTCTGCCCAGCTTGGCATTCAGGAGCATCCAGAGGTGTGTCAGGTGGAGAGAAAAATGATATGTGGCAAGGAAGGAGAAAGAGTAACAGCAGGGGGTCAAACAAATGATACCCAGACTCAAGGACACACACATGAGGCAGGGGTGGATGTGTGTGTACGTATGGATGTCCTTGTGTGTGTCAGTTTTGTGCATGCATGCTTTACTTTTCAGTGTGAGCTAGCGCTTTGTTTAGATTTGTATATTTTTGCGTGTCTGTGGGTGTTTATGTTTGCGTGAGCCTCCCTCCGGGCTGTTGAGCCAACTCTGCCTCTCTGCCCTCCAGCGACTTGTGCTGTAACAACCTTTGTCAATTTTACAAATTGTCACGGCTAAGAATAGCCACAAGTCAATCAGATGGGTGACAGTAGGCCCAATTTCACAGTCAGGAGGCGGTCAGGAGACAAGGACACGCTCACATAAACCTGCACTGCTTGAGATCAGCACTAGTAAGCATCGTAATGACTATAACATGCTTTCACTTGGATCTGCTTATGGA
>JBBMOE010000007.1:11229322-11486822 GCA_037975065.1 Chaetodon trifasciatus | reverse complement strand
TCAGTCTGTCTGTTTATCTGCTATATTGATCTATACACAGTATCTGCAGTGATGATTAGAATTAATTGTGTGCGTGTGTGTGAACAGGAGACTCTGGTGGACTGGTGCGATGAAAAGGAACTTAACCTTATCCTAACCACCGGAGGCACCGGCTTCGCCCCGAGAGACGTCACACCAGAGGTGGGTTTAAATGTGTCGATCACAAATATTTTCCATGAGCAACAATTATGAGATTTTTTTTGTGTGTGTGTTGTTGATTTGTTTTTAATATGCCAAATTAAAAAAATCTGACTGGTATTGAGAAAAAGGACAGCGGCGTACGAAATGTAACAACCGGCTCAAATGAGTGATAGCAAACAATGTCTGAATTCACATCTTATTGTTTGTGCCTCCTAAGGAAGCAAACTGTATAATGAAGCTCGAGAGCTGTATTAAAATGTAACCAGAAATGTTACATAAGAATCAAACAGGACAGCTAGGGGTGAAATATGGATAGTGTTTTGGTGAGAGGTCACATAAGGGAGCCGATGTTATACAACTACACTCTACAACAGACGTATGATGAGGACAAGTGTGTGAAATATGTTGCTGTGTGAAACGTAGATCATTCAGAGAAACCCCCAGATTGCAGATATGTAGATTATGGGAATACAATTAGCCCATGTTTTGTTCTATATTTTAATTAATGTCTTTATGTTTGATGACTCCGTAACAGGGGAAAACTCCAGAGTGCATCAACACAAATAATTCATTAATTGGTTTAATGCAGCTGTGGTCACACACACCTTTCTTGATATCGCTGCATACAGCATCAGACACAGCTACAAAGATACAAAGTTTTAAAGTGTAGAGTGTTTCTGTAGCTAATTTATTTGCATGCAGACACACTTGGATGCGTGCATGCAGGGCAGTGCACTGTGAAGGTGGTGTATTATTGCGCACACATGTAAGAATCTACCTTCAGTCTCATCTTTTCTTCCCCCATCTCGTCACACATCACATAACTTTAGATGAGGACCATTTTTTGGATTTACGCTGCTGTACTGTGTTGCACACACTCAGCCAACCTCACTCACACTCACACACTCACACACACACAAGTAATTTGGCAGGGGATGAGCTGTGGTTCTCAGCAGTATCATTGGTCCTCATCAATCATGGTCGACAGCAACCTTCCTGGAAGAGGGAAGACGCGTAGACACTGTAGTCGCTGATAATACCTGCTATCTGATTCCACCCTGTGTGCTGGAGACGACGGTATCTCTCTGTCTGTCTGTCTGTGTGTGTTTGAAGGCTCTACAAGACACGTATGACTGTATCCTGCTTTAGCTCAAAGCGGGACACAAGTAACAGATTACATTTGGTTGCTTTCGAGCTCTTTGTATACTCTTATCTGACGTGCGCCCTCCCCTCCTACATCATCAATCAAGATTGATTTAATCTGTGAATTCAGTCAAATTCTTTTTCTTCAGCACTGCTCGTTTGTGCATTTAACAGTTTAAAGTTGAATGACCAGCTGTCTTTGTCAGCTGGGACGTGATTACATGCAAACCAGCAGGGATGCGTTTGGTTTTCAGAGGTGACGGTTTCACCAGGTTCGTTTTGTTTAGACCTTTAAGCTACGCTTCACGTAAACCTACATGAAGGCGCTGGAGCTTGATCTCTTCCTGTTAGCCGCCGTCCAACCGATGTATTCTCGGTTAATTGCTCTCTTCATGCAAGTAGTATTGATTTCTGGCGATCAGCCGGTGGCACAAGAAGCATGGAGGATGTATGGGAAATGTCTGCTCCAATATTTAACTATTTAACTGGACTGCATTTATAAAAGCAGTTCCTACTTCTTTTTACATGGTTGTAACTACCCCCACGGCCCTCCCACTCCTCTTACCCTCATCATTCATGTAATTAAGACGTAATCTCGCACATTTTTTCCTTTTTTCCTGCAATTACACAAACACATAGCCTAAAACATACAATATGTCTTCTGCACTTCCTCTGAATGCCTGTTGAATCAAACCCACCTCCCCCCTCTTGTAATCAGTGACTTTGTCTGACGTATGATGAGGTATAAATCCAGCCTCCTCCCCTCTTGTCTCTGCCTCACCCCTCCTCGGTCCCTCGCACACTCATTCCCTTCCCCTCGCCTCTCTTCCCTCCCTCCGTCTCCTCTCCTCTCCCGAGTCCAAGCCCACGATGCTCATCAGTGGCTCCTCTCCCTTTGAAGTCTTTCCTCTCCCCTCTCCCTCGCTAATGGTGCGTTTGAAGTGTCACTCAACTCAAGGGCACCCAACACACACAGCTGGAGGAGAAGGCGCTATCTTCGCCGCTATCTATCTGTCAAGAATGTGCCGCAGTCCCTCAAATGTGTGCGCACTTGCACGCGAACGAATGTATTTGTTCGTGCAAAGATGGTGGAATTGGCAAAACCACCACACCTGAAAACCTGCTTCTTTTAATGCCATAAAATCCCACCTTACCAACTAAAGATACCTGCACATTGTGCACAAAATATGATAAATAATCATCCCAGGCTGCAGGATCAACTGCACTGACTGAGCTAGAAAAAGACATTCCTGCATTGATTTCAGAGATTTAATCGATCATGATTGCTAATGGGGGATGTACAGTAGACGGGTCAGATAAGGATTTTTCAGCCGTCAGACAGTTAAGACATGGATTGTGTGTGTGTGAGGGATTGTTAATCAATACATGAAGGGCAGTTTTGAGTCAAGGCATGCATTCAGGAGGCGTTACAGGTTTACCTCTTGACCTCGTAATTCAGGATTTTTTAATGAGGCGTTGTAATGAGGCTTAAGCGTACTGTTTACTTTACCGTTAAATTGCTTTCCTCTATCGTTTCAGTCATTGTAGATCACTCTGAATTAATCAAAGAAGCCACTGTCAGTGTCCAGGTCCTAAAAAAATCTGGGTTGAAACAAGTGATTTTGATTTAAAACCTTAAATGTTGAAGATCTTCTTTCATTACACAACAATATACATCAGAGAGGTACAATATTTAAAGCATATCCCTCTTGTGACCATATTTGCTTTATGACATGCAGCCAAACTCAGCAGAAAAATGACTGCGCTGTTATTCTCTTTTTATATTGGCATTTACAGTCTTACACCTTAAATCAACTTTGTCACATCAGAAAAAGTGTTATACGTTATAACACCTTTAGTTCATTTCAGTCTGGTAATTGTTCGCTTTTAACTTTAAATTTAAATACCGCTCTCTGAAATCACTGATATCCTGTTTAACTGTCGTTTGCAACCATCTGCGTATGTTTTCCAATAAATATCTTCAGAGTGACGGGTCGAGCTGATGTAGTTCAGATTACTGGTGCATGTATATGAGGCGTCAGGACATTTTCCAGCCGTGTTTGTGGCGACAAATCTGGTTATTTTAAGCCAAAATATGATCTTCTCCTGCCTCAACCAATGGTTCTGTCCCTTAACCTAACCAGACCACAGTGTTGTAACATACCCGATTGGGTTAATAAACCCCTTCCTGCTGGTATTTTTAGCTCAAATGACTGCCTGAGACTAATCTGCAGGAGTAAACGCCACAGCATTTGAATAAATCGTTTCATAAATACTTAAGATAGACACATGCTTAGTTAGACTGTGATCACACTAATGACCCTCATCTTCATCTCTCCTCTCTCCAGGCCACTAAGGAGGTGATAGAGCGCGAGGCTCCAGGGATGTCTCTTGCGATGCTGATGGGATCCCTCAACGTCACACCGCTAGGCATGCTTTCCAGGTCGGACAGGCACTCTCACACACCAAATCACCTTATTTTCTATTGAATTAATTTATTTAATCCTCTATTTTAACAGGTATTCTCACTGAGATTGAGTGTTTCAAGACAGACACAGTGCACAGGAGTAAACATATACAAATACGGATTTGTAAAGAGCAAGTTATATAAGTTTGCCCTGACATTATAATCCCTGTATTTAGATGTGATGAAAGAGCAGAGACAGTTATTCAGCTTAACAGATCAATAACATACAGTGCGACTCCCTCCCGCCGCTTAAATAGGAACATCCCACCTTTTCATGTTAAGACAAAATGTTGAGTGAGTTCATTCATCACCTGTGATAAAGTGCAGCGCAGTGCGAAACCCTGAATCGAGGCTTTAAGGTGGAGGGAGAGGCATATATCACCATAATGAAGCACTAACGCACTTTTCTTCCTCTGTGTTCTTTTAAAGCTTCCCCTGTGCTTGTGTGTTACAGACCCGTGTGTGGTATCCGAGGGAAAACGCTCATCATTAACTTACCAGGAAGCAAGAAAGGCTCCCAGGTAGGAAACAGCTGCAACAGCATCACCGTTTTCTCCTGTGGATGTTAGGGTTAGGCGTAGTAAGAGACACCCGACCGGCAGTGACAAGGAGGATGAACACGAGTAATTCAGATCAGGTGGTGTGCTTGCTGAAAAAGTTCATTTTGAAATAGTTGCAGTGATGAGCCAGCTCTTATTCCTCACTCACATTCAGATTTTTTGAGGGGTACGGGGGTTGAATTATCAACTTCTGTCCCCATGTCAAAGTGTCCTTGATCAAGGTGCTGAACACTAATTGCTCCTGATGGTTAGGCCAATGATTTGCATGGCTGCTCGCTGCACGAGTGGAGGAATGAGGAGCAATTTGTTAGACGCTCTGGGTAGAATACCTTTTTCAGGATAAAATAAAGCAAAAAGTCAGGCTGCAGTTGTGGTTCTGTGCACAGGACATCTTGATTGTATGGACAAAAAATTGAGGAGTACACCACAACCAGTGTTGAATGTTGTTTGTATGGATGGCATTAGCTTAGCATTGTGCTAATAACATGACTTCTTATGTGAAGGTCAGCATCACGTTAGACTGTTACCTGCACATTGTGTATGATGTAAATGCATCTATATGCCGTCAGTGTGTGTGTGTGTGTGTGTGTGTGTGGACAGTGTGTGTATGCATTTGAAAGTGTATGACTAAGTGTGTGCATTAATCATGAATGATGAATTCATGATGTCTGTGCGTACTGTATAGATCTGTGTGTGTTTCATGGTGCATGTGGATGCACAGAGGTATAGATGCAGAGTGCATGTGTGGGTTTGTGTTTACATTGTGTGTGAGTGTGTGTGTGTGTGTGTTCGCCCACTGCTGTCTCCTCCTCCCCCTCCATCTGTCTCCCTCTCTGCCGTGCTGACCTGCACATCTGTCTCTGTCTCGTTACGCGGCCGCTTCTCCTGATCGATTTTAGTATTTCTTTTAATCAATTACGCCACCTTCCCCCATCTGCTGCCATATTAGTGTCTCCCTCATCAACCCCCAGTTAAAGTTAACGGCACAAGCCACCCATTGCAGGCTTTTATTATGATGATCTCCTGTCATAAAGATAACGGGGAAGTCCAGCTGAGCCAGCCAGACGAAGGCCCTTATGTCAGAGTGTCGGCGGTGCATCTTTTAGCTACTCATTTTGTCTCTTTGGCCTCATTTACACCGCAGATAAAATACACTCCAGATCTGCATATGCTGAACGATTCAACCACAACTTTGTTTGTTGTTGGTATCACTATTGTGATGAGATCCTAGTTTTCAGTCTCATCGTGACTTTGGAGGAGAAGCTGTAGTGGCTCATGTCTGTGTAAATACTTTTGTGAATACATTTCAGGAGGAAATGTTGAATCTTTGAACATTAAGAAACTGTTTTGACATAAAAAAAAGCCCTTTTTGAAGGGGAAAATTCAGAATTAGATCAAGAAATGAATGGTCAAATTGAAGGAGGAGAGGAGGAGGTATTCTCACTTTTTGTTGTGGGTCAAGTTCTGAAAACACTGGATCCTACATTTCCCACAATGCAACTCAGTACCATATAAGTCTGGATACTGTGTAAAACATAAATAAAGCAGAAGCAAATCATGTGCAAACGACCTGTGTTTACGGACAACAGTTTTGCAAAGCGTTCCTGAGCCTATGTGGTCATATCCTGTTTATTCTGTTGACATTTCTGCACATCACAACCACGTTTAGACTTTTTACAGTGCCTTTTGCATGCTGTAATGATGCTTCATCCCACAATCTTGACTTTCTACACCAGAATTAATGATTTTATCTCTTCATGGACCTAACATCTACCTGCAGTAATGGTGTCTAATGACAGTTTCCCCTGAACTGCTGCCTGTGCTACGTGCAGCAGTTATATCTACTTGTTTCGGTAACATTTGTGACTTCATCAAGATGTGACTTCATCAACATTTCGACTTTTGGTGATGATGTTTCTACCTGCAGTGATCATATTTACCTTGTGGGGAAGACATTTATACCCACTGTGATGACATTTCTACACATTGCGATGACATTTCTCTCTAATGGGACAGATATGTTTTTTACTTAAACTACAGATTCACAGATTGCAGATTCACTTCTCATATTTCCATCACTGCATGCACATATTTGTTGTTGTTTTAGTGTGTTCAGTATCAACTATTATTGGCTGAGAACTCATCTATTTAAGACTTTACCTCTTTATCTATTTATGCGTTTATGCACAATTGTACAGTATGCATGTACAGGGATATAATCTCCCATTTGGAGACAACGTAAATGCCCATTACAGTCCAGTATATCTCTGGCCACTGTAGCCCATCTCAACTCACCCAAAACGCTCTTTAAAAGAAATGAAAGCCTTTTATTGTTTTAAAAACATCTTCTTACAGGGATAATTTAAGTGAGTTAGTGAAGAGTTAGCAGTAAATCATAATAAAAAAGCAATGATTTGAGGGAAAAGTGGAGACACTAAACACATTTTTCTGCCGTCCCGTTCCTAAAGCTGCGTATGCTAGGCTCTTATTCCTGCTGCAACCAGGCCACAAGACCTAGCATGCGTGTCATAATATCCTAACCATTGTTTTGGCCCTCCACACACACCAGCCAGTCCTTAAGTATATTGTCAGTATAAAAATGGTCCTGAAAGTGTAATGTAAGGACTTCAAGGCCCTGATTTGTTACTTCTGGTTTCTTGGAACTTTAGTGGTCTAGAACCTGTTCTTGAGAAGTCTTTAAGATACTTTAAAATGTAAATGAATCAATTTCTGTTCTCACTCTCCGTCTCTTCTTCTGCACTGCCCTTGTTTCTGTCTTGTTTCTCTGCCCCTCTTCTTCACTTTTTATGTCTTCTCTCAGTCTTTTTGTTGCAGTTTGCTCTCTCTCCCTCTGAATGTCTGCCTCTCTCCAACTCTGTCTCTCTTAATCTCTCGAGATCTCATCCTCTCCATCTCTCCCTCTTTCTCTGTCTGTCATCCTCTCTCGTCATCTCCTGCAAACCCCCCTCTCGGAACAGCAGCGCCCTCCCCTCCTTCCTCCATCCTTCTCTCTCGCTTGTTTCTCATCCGCTGGCAGTATATCCAGGGATTCTGCTCTTTAGTGTTCTTGACAGTTACTCTCCTCCAGGACAAAACAGAGAATAAGAGCAAAGGAAAAAAAAAAAAAAGACGCTCCTGACGTACCTAAAAAATTTTCCTGGCACGCAATGAAAGTACAAAACGGGAAAGGTAGAATGTCACCCGGCTCTTGACACCATCCTCACTCCTGTTTCCCAATCCCTCCACACTCGGCCCTCCTGTCCACGTCTTCCAAAAACACTCAGATGTGGGCTTCAAACACACCAGAAAGAGGCATAAACAGTCTTATACTGCGTGCTGAGGGGTTTTAGTATGCATATGAATGACGGTGTGTTATGGGGTGCAAAGGTTAGCTTGTGGCTACACAGCAGCGCTAGCAGGCTGGTGGTCAACTGCTGAGATTAACCCATTCAATCTCTTTCATATCCCGCTCTGAGGAGTCCATCTGCTCTGTTTTTTGCATGTTTCACGCACAGCGGTGGAGGATGCTATTCCAGTCATGCATGCATCCTTGTGTGGATCTGTGGGATTTAAATTCAGTCAAATCAAGATTAACATTGTCATATTTAATCCAGCCTGCGATATGCACGCATAAAACAGGATGTGGTTGTGGAAAGGTTGCTCCGAAAGCCCGTTCGCAGCCAGCGATACTGTAAAGTGTGGGGGCGATTAATAATGTATCTTCTCAATGCTTAAAATACACAGGAAGATAAATAATTTCACAGATTAGCTCTTGTCTTGAGAGTGAGGAGAATGGAGTATTTAGCATCGCAGAGGAGCCCACAGGCACACTGACACACAGAGAGACACCAGAGAGGGAAACAGAGATGGAGGGAGGAAGGAAAGAGCACAAGCTAGTATAAATGTGGCCAGAGGGAGGCACTGTGACCTGCTGAGGTCGAGGAGGAAATCTCTGGTTTTCATTCTCTGCCTCAAACAGGGTCACACACTGTTACACAGATCAGGGTGGATAACAGCATTGCTGTTTAAACATAGTGTACTGTGAGATACCTTAGCCAGGCCTCCAGTTGACACAGATTTATATTGTATATTAGAGACAGGCCTTTATTTCCTGAATTTAAGTAGAATTTATCATATTTTTTGGGAAAGGTGTCCCTTTTTTCAGATCCTGTTCCATTTTATTTTTCTGTGAATGTTGTTTCCTGTTAATGTAAACTCAACATTTCCCCTGTTTTTACTTGTTGCCTTGATAAATTCAGCATAATCTACATTTCCACAGCTCTAATTCTAACAGTATTAATGTCAAACTTAATGGATTACTTCTTTCTCTTGAGCCAAAATATGTTATGTCACTATTTCTAGTTCCTCAGTTCTGCTTTGCCATTATTTTGCATGGATTTTTTCACATTGAAAAGCCTTACAGCATCCCAGAGGGCATCATTTTCTGTCAGGCTTTTAATGTGACACTCTCTAACATTGAGAATTCACACACATCAAGTTGCGGACCAGTGTGACTCCTCCAGCTTCTCTCTACTACAGCATGCTTTATTCAATGTTTTCAGCCATCCCATACATGTGTGCTGATGAAGTCAAGCCAGCTGGAAACGTTTGGTGAATAAAACATGGCGTACTTGAGAAGGGTTGTGAGGCTTTTACTGTGAAGCAGCTGCAGGAGCGTTGATTTTCATTGACAGTTGGAGAAGTTCAATCGAAAAAACAACAAAGTAGAAGCGATTTTAATTAGTTAGGAAGTGAAAACACTATTCTGTCAAGGCAGAGTGGTGAGTATAACATTAATCTGTTGATGTACTGATGGAATTAGTGCTGTGTGCTGAATTTAACATGTGAGTAGTTAAAGTAACAACAGGTAACAACACCCTCAATGTTTCTCTTGCTGGCCTTTATTCGGTGCAGGCCTTTATTTGGTCTTGCTGGCAGCTCTTGTATCAATGTAAGACAACTGTCAATATTACTTAAAACCTTGCCACTGATGTTTTCTCCCTCCTTGCACTCTTTTACCCAGGAATGCTTCCAGTTCATCCTGCCGGCGCTGCCACACGCCATCGACCTTCTGCGGGATGCGGTGGTAAAGGTAAAGGAGGCAGCAGACGAGCTGGAGGACCTGCCGTCGCCACCGCCGCCCCTGTCACCGCCACCCAACAGTTCGCCACGCCGGCAGACAGAAGACAAGGGCGTGCAGTGCGAGGAGGAGGATGAGGAGAAGAAGGACAGTGGTGTAGCGTCCACCGAGGACAGCTCCTCCTCCCACATCACTGCAGCATCCATCGCCGCCAAGGTACCAGGAGGGAGGAGAGGATTTGTTATTGCATCAAACTGCATTTTTTCAGAGCTCTGACTCCATCCATTTCAAACGGTCATCTATACACGTTCACACATTCATACAAGCATGTCTTAAAGGTGCTATATGTAGCATTTTAACATTAATAAGTCAATACAAGAATCATTTTAAGACAATTGCAGTGTCACAATGTCTGGTAAAGGTACATGAAACAACAGAAGGCAGAGAGCAGATGAGGTCCAACATCTTTGACAGGCAACAGTGTTGTTTGTTGGAAATGTGGTCTTGAAGGGATTGTAAAGTTTTTATATAGTTTTTTCAAATAGGCTAATGTGGAGGAAGCGTTGTGTGCAGTTTAATGTAGTTCAGATATCTATAGAATCTGTTCAAAGTACACCATCTCCAACACTAAGGCTTCAATTATACAGTACTGTGTTATGTTCATTCAAAGTACAAAGAAACCAATGTTGTTTTGATCTATGGCAGATGTTGCTGTGGGACGTTTGATAACACTGAAATTAGATAAAGTATAAATGTGTGAATTACAGAGTGTACTTGTCTTAGATATGGGATGTATGTTTGAAGAAGTTCAAAGTTGTATTTTCCGGCATTTGAGAATAATTGATGCTGATCCAGGCTGCTGAACCAGGCTGTCGTGATCTTATTATACCAAAGGTACACCATTACTCTGAACACGACACATTGATGTTTAAAAATGCTACAGGTAGCACCTTGAAATGATGGATTTGCTGTTTTTCAACTCATACCTGGAGAAATGCCTCTGTTGCTGCTTCCCGCTGGGCTTAAACGTGGTCCAGCTGGGCAGCCATTTACACCTTCAGAATCTAAGATTAATCTCCTCTTCAATAACAGGAAGTGCACAGTCAAACATTTCTATTTCTCTGATGCAGTTTAGAGGCTGGAACTAGAACTGCTCAGCTGCCATCATCCTGCGTGTCTTCCCCAAATGAGATGCTCACTGAGATAACTAATTAATGGTGCATTTGGGTGCACTTCTTAAGTCAGAAATTTCTACATTTCTACAACTTTGTCCTTAAATGGCCAACAAAGCTTAAAGGGAACCTGGGGGAAGCTTCCATGACATCTAGGTTTACAGTGTGAGCTGTGGTTGTTTAATTTAACAGTGTACCTGGATGAGGGTATCGTAAATGTATCAATATAACTTCCATTTATTTTTATTTACTTATAAAGCCCTGTCATTAACACCGTGTCCAGATGGCTAACAAGACTTGTTGTCAAATGTTCCATTAAATATTTGCCTGGTGCACTTTGGATTATGGGTTTAGTGAGGGCTGCTTAAGAAACACCTGTTGTATCCTCCAAAATCTCACAAAAACCAGCTTCATTTGGAAGATGCACCCTGAATCACGCTTAGCTAATTGCGAAACAAGCTTTCTTCCAGGTTTTATTGACTTTATTTCTCTCAGCTACGACTTTGCCAGAAGCTATGCTACAGTAAAGTCAACAAAACCCATTCTAAGTAGCTTTCTGATCCTTTTTGTCTGCAGCACATACGAGGACACATCTGAGTACACTGTGAGCTTCCTGTTATTAAGAAAATGAGATACATCGCAGTAATTAAAAGTGTAAATAATTGGACAAACATTGGTTCTTGAGTTGAAAAGAGTGAATCTCTTCATTGCCGTAAGTTCGTCATGTATCTCTGTGTATCATATCTCATGACTGTGTGTCTCTACATACATCTGTGTGTGCATCTGCTCTGTGGAGTCACACTTAACATCAAGTATCTCTCCATACCCACCATCCTATCTTGCCCTGTCTGCAGCCTGGACCCTGCTTTGTGGCTCTGTTGTCAGGGTAACATCCCACCTCATTGTCCAGTCACAGATGGATGTTGGTAAGACCCCGCCCCCGATAGCTCATTATGTTGTCATCATCATGTCACATTTTTGAGGCCGTTTGCCTTTCATCTGCATCGACCCTGTGAGTAGGCGTGGTCGTTTAAGTTCGACGTATGGCGTCATAGTAGAGTACGGAAGCCGAAAATGGCCGCGCTTGTGATTATTTTTTTAATGCTGTTATCTTGAGTTAGAAAACAAAAGACAGATTTCTTGAGATAACGACATAATCAATCCGTTATAATGAGAAAACGGAGGGTTGGGTCCTCTTATTTCTTTTAATGTTTATCAGAGATCAGGAGCGCCCTGTCAGCATGCAGAGATGGCGTCTTGACAAGTGTAGCAACTGTTTTAAGATGAAAATGTCAGATTATTTTCAATTATTGATCAATGCATTAGACTATACTTCAATCTTACACCTAGAAACTTTATTATACCATTCAAACACGTTGACGTGTGCCAACAACAATTCTTTTGGTTGCAGCCTTCTGGACAGTAATGCATCTGATTTAAGTTGACCCCTGTGTGTAATCCCTTACAATAATATGCCATCATATAAATAACTTCATTTCACTGGGGAAAACATTCTCACAACAAATGGCCAAAGTTCATAAAAGTTGATATGGTTTGTTTTAAAACTTCCCAGCCCAGCTCACAGAGCAGTGTGTGTATGTCATGGTCCACTCTTCTGAATTTTATGAAGCCGTTTTCCAGCGATAAATTATCACGAGAAGCCGTGATAACAGCTTCATTTATCTCGTTATCTCGAGAAAACAAAAGGCCGAGCTTTGTTATCTCGGGACAACGAAATAATTAACTTGTGATCCTGAGATAATGTTAAAAAAATAATTGCAAGCACAGCAGTTCTCAGCATGTGTAAGTAGAGAGGTCTGTAGCGTCTGCATACTTTATATCTATACATGTGTGTCTTCCTGGATCTTGAATATCAGTATGTGTATGCGTGCTGCCGATGGGTTTATGTTGTGTGGTGTTTACATGCACATGTGTCTGGGTATGTTTGTGTGCGTGTGTGTGTGTGTGTGTGTGTGTGTGTGTGTGTGTGTGATCTCAGATCCCAGACTCCATTATCTCAAGGGGTGTGCAGGTGTTGCCCAGGGACACAGCCTCTCTCAGCACCACGCCCTCGGAGTCGCCCCGCGCCCAGGCCACCTCCCGCCTCTCTACCGCTTCCTGTCCCACACCCAAAGTGAGTAAATATGCAGTAAACACACTCATATGTACATTTAGACAAATGCATTTGTCATGGTTGTACTTGCAGTAGATTTTGGACAGAGTTATAAACGAACTCAGTCATATTAGATCTTTTGCTTCTCTTGATGTAAAGTATTGGAGATGAGTAAACGCACTAATCAATATCTTAGTTCAAGTTGAAATTCAATCATTTGACAAAACAGTCCCCGGTAGAGGACTTTCAGGGTTGGGTTGAAAGTGGATTTAAAGTTTGTTCCTGACCTTGGAAACAGTACTTTGACTACAAAATCCCAATTCAAGGCACACTTATTTGCTTTCTCCTGAGAGTCTTCAGAAGAAGGAGAAGAACTCAGAGGAACAGTTTTTGGAAAACAATTCTGGAACATGTGCATATTTGCCAAGATGCTATGGAGCTAAAGCTGGGCTCGCTTAGCTTAGCATAAAGTAACAAGAGAAAACAGCTAGCCTGCCACAGTCTAACTCTCAAAAACATGCTTAGCAGGGCCTCCAAAGGGCACTAATTTCCACTTTGCATCTTTCTTGTGTAAGGAGGTGATTTGAGACGCTGTCTAGCCAGATGTTGAGGAATGTTGATGTTGCTCACACCACTGAGTGAGCTGTGTGGGTGGAACAGCACTGATCTATACGGGTAGCTCATGAAAATTCATGAATCATTCATGCATTTGTGTTGGTGTATCAGTAGTTGTTAGCTGGCTAGCTGAACTGCTATTGTTGTACCTCAACTGCTTAAAGTGACAAAGTCAGAATTCTTCTGGCCTTCTGACAGTTACCAAACAGCTTCAGAAGCATTACAGCCTCCATCTGGACTGGAGGGCCGACCCTGATTTGCATAGAGCCTGTGAAAACCAAGACAGACAGTGTCCTAAATCTCATCTGGATTTTATCTGATACAAGAACATTGAAATGGAAAGTTTAAAAAGGATCTGTTTCTCTTTGAAAGCAGTCACTTCCTGGAACCTAACCACTCCGTAAAGTCACTGCACCTGCCTGCTGGTCGCCAAGAATTAGCAGCATTTAACTCTCTGATAAGTTTAAGTTTTTACATTTTGGATTCAGGATGAGTACAAGTGTCCGTATAATCATGACAGCTACTGAGATTGCATGTCAAGAGATCTCTATGAACAAACTCCATCTGCTGATGAAGCTCTAGAAAAAGATGGTAAGTGGACCTTGAGTTGGGATTTTTTTATCAAACCCGTATTTGAATGATCAAGAACGAACTTGAAAGGCAGTTAGATCTGCCATATAAAACTACCAGTGCAGTAGTAGTGCAGAGCAGATTTAATCCTGAAACTGAGCCCAGCTTTTTATCCTCATAACCAGTCTTACATTAAAATCATATACACACACACACAAACACAGGCTAAGCCTTCCTTTGCCCTTTTTCTTGTCTGCTCAGCCCCACTGTTTGTCCCCCACAGCTCCACTGTGTTGACCTCCACTGACCAGGGTGTGGATATTGTTTTCAGTGGATAACTGTCATATTCAAAAGACAAACGTTTAGATTATTTTATTCAGTTATTTTTGTCAGAGATTTTTTTTTTCTCTCTCAACTTTAGTCTTTATTGTATTGTTCGCAGTTTAAATGTGTTTTTGTTTTTATTTACGCCTTATTTTTAGTTCAGGTTATCTAAAATAAAACAGCCGGTACATGCCTACACACATGCTCACATATCAAGACATCTCACACACTCACAGTCTTGACCGCTGTTCTCTTTCAGTGTCTTAACTTTACAACGTGTACGTTTTGTGTTTGTGTCGGTGTGTTTTATATGTCAACCCCCTGTTGATTGTGGGTGAGTGTGTGTCCTTGTGTGTTTATGGAGACAGCAGGTTGTGGGTCTTGCGCTTGGATGCCTACAGACTTATTCCCCAGATTTAAAACTACCGCTTTGTCTGTCCCAGCTTTAATGGGATACTTTAACATTTTGGTTGTTTACAGTTGGTTATAATAAAGAGTGTAATGAAACTTGTTCTCTGTTTAATTAAATTACCAGCGTGAAAGATATACACAAATTTCCTGATGCAAAAAGCAACACATTGTAATATGAAATGTCCAAGTATCCTTTTGTTTTCCCCGATCTCTCCTGCAGGTTTTTAAAACGCCGATTGTCGTCAGCTCTCTCTCTCTCTCTCTCTGTGTCTCCTGTTTCTCTTTCTCTTTCACCTCATCTGTCGGTGTCACGTCTCCATGTGTCTCCCGGACAGCAGGCAGGTGCTGTGGGAATAGATGAGGGGGTTGCCATGGGAACAGAGGGACGGGATGTTAGCGAAGACGGAGAGGGTGGGTGCACAGGCGGGTCATGAGACGAACAGAGCAGCCACAGGAGATCATTTTCGTTGGTGGAGCCACGAGGGGTCAGCGCTAGAGAGCCGGCTTAACCCCGGCAAGAATAAAAAATTCTGGTGGAAACATAGATATTTAAATATGTGAAAACAATCAGTCAAGAAGTGGAGAAATGAGGAGCAACTAATGAGATGGCATAGAGAGCGGCTAAAGTGTTGAATTCTCAAGTTCAAGACAGATTTTGCAAGACTTGGACCTGCAGACTTGTCATTGAAATGAGTCACATTATGCAGCATCTTTACACATTGCATCACGTTATCCAATTGACAGTTTTATGTTCCAGTTTGGTGCAAAGTCTCACGACCCTGGACTCCCCAGTCTGCAGGTTTTTGTGATTTCTCTCTCTGTAAAATTAGCATCGTAGCAGTAGCTTTAAATGACAACAGCTAAATAATATTGTTACCTTTCCAGCTCTTGTAAAAACTGATGCTGATTTTCTGTTTGATCTTAACCGGGATCAGTTTAAGATTTGATTTGCACCAAAAAAGAATGCTGACGTTTCCTTGATTTGCCCCCCCCCAAAAAAAAATAAATAAAATTGACAAAAGTCAAAGATTTTTAAGCACAGTTCTGACTTAGGTTCTCCGCACGCTCTCAGTGGAAGAGTTGTTTTACGCTTGTTTGATGAAGAGTTGTTTTAAGTCGCAGCAGCGCTAGTTTGGGTGTAGCATGCCGCTGAGAGTGACCTGTGACACCTTATTGAGCATTGGCGTCTTTGCAGGCTTCTCTGCAGGATCAGGGCTGTCTTTTGCGCTAACTGGAAACACGTGTTGCTTTGTGTTTTGTATTTGTTTCCCAGCGCTTTCCAGCTACCTGAGCCGTATTGTTGGCTCAAATCTACGTCACTTTTTTCCTCTACAGCGTGCTGCGCCCCACCTTGAGGTGACTGATCATGTTTGGAGAGCCTCAGACTTAGCCAAGGAGTTTTTGACCTTTGAGCGACCGAGTGTGGCGCTGTAAATAACTGGGCAGTGGGAGCTTTAATGCTGGCTCTGCTGATGCAGAGAGGTAGTCCTCTCCCAGCAGCCCCTCTTTCCTTGCCCCGACATACAAACACACACTCACACCTGTCTCTCCACTAAAGCCTTTCTTTCTCAGTGACCCAGTTTGAGCATCGCTAGCCTGTCACAATCACATGCCAACCACATTAGTCAGCGTTTGCGTGTGACATGCGTGTCTGGACATGTGTGTCTTTGTGTGCGGCAGATAGCAGACAGTTAATGGCTTCTCTAGGTATAGCTCTTGGCTTGTTTAGATTCTGACACAGGCTGTTTCCCGGCGACAAGCTGCCATATGTTCTTTGAAATTCCCACGTTGCGAGCGGCTGCCGACAGTATGTACACAATGTCCCCAGAGCCGGAGCCAGAATGGCTCTGTTCGCTGATGCATTTCATGTGCCACTGTGGGCTGTTTTAGTTTGTTAGCTGGGTCTTGTTGGCAGCGCTACGTGGTGGCTTTGAGAGGAGAAGGTATGGAGTAGGTCTTAATCTTGTCACCGCCAGAGCTGCTGCTGCTGCTGCTGCTGCTGCTGCTGCTGCTGCGGTTCCCATACAAGCGGCCCCGACACCACGGCTCACAGAGCAAAGCACAGGCAAGAAAACGCTCTGTGCCAAATAGAAACATGCATAAATACACTCACAGGTCGTGTATCAGCACTTCCAGCTCAAGTAGCATTTGTCAAGTTACGTGTGTGTGTTTTCAGGTGGAAGGCGTGTGTGCGTGAAGTGAAGACGCAATTAAGTGTGCAGGCTCCGTGTCCGTGTGAGTCTGAATTTTGAACATATGTGAAAGTGCTGTTTGTGATCACGCACACGTGCGTGCGTGCGTGTGTGTGTGTCTGAAGGACGTTTTGCTGTTCAGCATAAAGCCAGTGTGCGTGCGCCTCGAGACCACAGAGGAGACAGACTCACAACTGATGTCCAAACCTGTCTATCTGCAGAGCAACAACTGGGAATACACACACAGACTCACACACGTCCACGCACATACAGTAAATTTGGACTCACAAAGTCAACCTTAAGGGAGAGAGTGTCTCACTCTCATATGCGCCGCACACACAGCCCACAGCCCACAAATGCAAGCAGATACAAAAGGATTACAAACTGAGCAGCTCTGCAGTCATTCATGGAAGCAGATTTTCTTTCTCTGTCACACTGTCTCTTACTCGCGCGCACACACGGACAGACACACATGCACTGCACAAGATGCAGGGAGGGTAGTTGTACTCTTCCACTCTTGTGAGCATTTAGTACAGTTATGTAATGGTGAGTTTGGATTAATGAAGCATATGGGAGACGGGGCTTTGACTCAGAGGATGGTTGACAGTGTGTGTGTGTGTGTGTGTGTGTGTGTGTGTGTGTGTGTGTGTGTGTGTGTGTGTGTGTGTGTGTTTTGGGGTTGTGTCTGCTGTTTGTATTTTCACTAGAGTAATGTTGGTTTTAATTTGTATTAGCACTGTTTTGCTGAGACTCAACCGCAAAAAATACTGCTTCCTGTTTTCCAGGTAATGCCGTTTTGGAATAACATCCAGGATTTTTGTTTTGTGTGTTTTGTAGTTTTTCTGGCACGTGTTGTTGGTTCATGGGTGGATATAATGAGATGAGGGATTATTTTACAAGCTCAAAGCATAATTTGGTGGTTAGGTCAGCAGGAAAGTTGAGCCAGAAGTATTTCTATGGTATTTTGAAGTATCACATTAGAAAATATACATTTTCCAAATAAGTTCTGAGTTCACGTGACTGATCAGGTGTTTCAGCTCCAAGAGAAGAAGAAACATGACTATTGGTCAATAAGACAGTTAATAAAAAGAAAAACAAAACATTTCTGTTACACAAAATTATGTTTATTTCTATCTTTTTGATAGATTTTTGGTTGGACTCAAAGTCAACTCAGTGTGTTTTAAATTGAAATTTTTCAAAAGCTCCAGTGGGTCTGTGGTCTTTGCTCTTGGAGGGGGCGACATTTCCCAAATCTCCACAGCGGAGGTGATGATGATGAGTAAAATGGCGTTATGACCATTGAAGAAAAATATGTGTACCTTTTAAATTTGATTTGAGGCTTCGGTCAAGTCGCAGTGTAACTGTCAGATTGCAAGAGTTGTGGTTAATTATTGTCTGAGCGTTATGTGGTGTTGTGACACCCATTGGCTGCTCTTACAAACCATTTGCAAACCAACATGAATTGGTTATCTGTCATTAGTGTCAGGTAAGCCAGTGTCAAGCAGTGTGACTTCTGGGCAATGAACCAGTGCTTCACATAAACTGAGCATTAACGTGGAGTTTGAATTGTGAGATTCTCCTCCTCTTGTTAAAAGGCTCCTAAAAGCCCTGCTGTCTGTGACAAAAGCAACAACAAGCTATTGGGGGTGAGAAAGCAAGAAAAAAACAACAAAAATGAAAATAGATTTTTGAACGCAGTTGCACTTATTGAACACCTTCCTTTTGTCAGCTGATAATCAGTCAATGTAAGACTCAGCAAATCAAGTTTTAATGTGAATTTAGGACTTTGAATAATAAGCCTGTGTGCTGCCCTTCTCATCTACTCCCCCCTCTCCATCAGAGCTTTCACCTTGATGCATCTGCAAATGCAAACATTATTTATGCTCTGTGTGTATTGTATACTGTTCCAAACATCCCATCAGCTTGACTGATATTGGCATTTATTTTGATTAAAGTATTCAGCGCTCCCACTCTCTCATGGTGCCTTTGCACAAACTCTTTGAGGTGCTGGCTGTGCATGTAGAGGACACCGCCTCACTTTGCATGGGTCCTGTAGCTTTTTTTTTTTGATTAATGGCTTGATGTATGGCTTTGGAGCCAAGGCCAAGGCTTATGGAAATCGAGTCCTCTTTCTTCAGTGTGGGAAATGAGTCACAGTGCAGTAGTGCAATTCAGCCCACTTCCTGATGACCTTCATCATGGACATAATGCCATTCTGGTCAATGCCACAAGCCAAAACGGGGGCATGTTAACGTGCACGTGTGTGTACAAACAGGCAAGCTCATACATGCAGACCAGACCTGTAATCCATACTATTGGAAAATAAGAGCGTTTTAACCCGTAGGAGTACTCTACATGTGGTTTATCGAGATTCAATGTATGCTCAAAGTCACAAGTACAAGCTTGGCTATTGAATGGTAATGTGTCCCTTGCAGGATTTTCACAGCACTCATAACAAATACGATTGGCATGGTGTGTGAAACAAGCAAAAAAAAAAAAAAACTTGCACATGCAGTTTGGCTGATCCGTGCTCAGATCACAGAATCATCACTTGCAAATGAGTAGTGACAGAGGATCATTGGCAGAGTGAAGTGATCAGACAGAAGGAGATGAATGATTTATGCCCTGGCTGTGTGTGTGAGCACTGTTCCAATGTCATATCAGCCGGCTGTAGTGTGACGGATCAATGATCTACAGCCTGCATGGCAGCTTCTCCACCCACAAGTCAGATCAGCACAGGGGACACGACTCTCCGCTGTCCATAGCTATCACTGTACAGTACAGTAGAGAGTGTGTGGATGCATGTGTTTGTGTGTGTGTGTCCCCTTGGCCCTGTTTCCAGCAGTGAGGATGAAGCAGGGTGTGTTGTGCTGGAGTGGCAGTGCTAATGTCTGCTGGGTGCATGGCTCTGTCAAGGACCTCTGCTGGGGAGTGTTTGTGTGTATGTTTCTGTGTGTGTGTGTGTGTGTGTGTGTGTGTGTGTGTGTGTGTGTGTTGTGTGTGTATTTTTGATTGGGAAAGCATATACAGTAAGTCAAATAACACCACTCGCCAATCTGGCACATGATTGAGTGTCCATACTTTGAATGTACAGTCCTCAAAGTCAACCCATCTTTCCAGGATGCTCCTTTCATACCCAATCATGACGCTATCACCTGTTATCAATGAGCCTGTTTACCTGTGGAATGATCCAAACAGGTGTTTTTGGAGCATTCCACAACTTTCCCAGTCTTTAGTTGCTCCTGTCCCAACGTGCTTAAAATGTGTTGCTGGCATCAAATTCAGAATAAGCAGAGATAAAGAAATAAATGAGATAAAACATTAGTATATTGTCTTTGTTCTGTCTTCAATTGAGTATATGTCAAAAAGGATTACAACAAATGACGTTCTGTTTTGTCTGTTTTACACACTGTCACAGTACACATCCTGTATTCAGACGTTAAGACACGCCTCGTCTGCCCCCATGAGTAAATATGATTTATTATCAGGGGAAAGTCATTATAGGATACCTGTTACACACACATGAAAGGATATTTGTCTGTTGTGGTGTGCTTGAGCTGTTTTATTTTGCAGTGTGTGTGGTTAATTCCTCCAACTGGCTCAACGAGAGGAGCTGATGAAAATGCTCACTGAGGTTGCTTTCAGTTACTCCTGCTCTCACAGCAATTAAGCTTTATAATTAGAGGTGAGCACGGTGCTCCTTGTATCACCTCTCGGGCTACAGAGAGGCTGCTGCCCTACCCTCTGATGATGGTGAGTGTTTGTACTTTCAGCCTGAAAGAAAGACTGAAGTCAAGACTCAGGGCGTGGAAAACTTCTCTGCACTTTGTTCATGTAAAAAAGATTGGTTAATTTGTCACCCGTCTAATAGAAAAGTGCAAATATGGTTGTTTTTAAAAGAAGTCTTCAGATTGCATGCTACGGACTGCAACAGCAAGAGGGTCAAAGTTCAAGATGCAATGTAATGAAGTAATATGTCCCATTTGTATGCATATACGCACGTACATACTTCGTAAGAGCAGCTGCAGTACGTGCTAAAAGGTAAAAAGTATGCATACTGGAACAGGTGCCAAGCCTTTGTAAGCTCCCAGCAGCTCAGTCGATGTGGTGCATCTTCCACTGCGCAGAGGATTGTGGGACAGAAAAGCAGAAAAAGATGCAGGCTTGCATACTGGAAAATGCAACCAGATGCAGTCGGACATCCTGGTATTTTTGGCATTCTGCATTGGACATTGGGACATGCTGTCTTTTTCTGGCATGCTAAATAGTATGCTAATATGGATATTGGAATGCTGAATCCTGACATCTTTTCTTTGTTATTTCCATCACTTTGGTCTGCGTTTATGTGTGTGTACATGTACTGCACACTGGTTTTGTCGGTCTGGTGAGATGAGGACATTGAGGCCTGGCGCAGTGTGACGCTCCGCCACTGTTTTACAGCCTGTGTCGTCATTCCTTACAGGTTTATTCCCCTGTGGAAACGATAGATAGGACTTGTTATATGCCTTTGTGCTCTGCTGGACTTATTCACGTTTGGTTTTACCTGACAGCATTGACCGCGTGTGTGTCTGTTGCAGTGTGTGTGTGTGTGTGTGTCTGCTAGATATGTGTTATTGTCCTCCTTCAGTGCAGTAAGACTCATAAAAGTGACTCCTCATCTCCTGGCCTGCTGGAGGTGTGGAGGATTTATTAGGGAGGGAGTGAGAAGGAAAGGCGAGAGAGAAGGAGAGAAGGAACAAGGAGTGGGAGGGAGTGAACGAGAGAGAAAGGGACGGAGAGCTAATGAGTTAGAGAGGACAAGGGACTGAGAGGGAGTGGGAGGCAGGGAAGGGGAGATGGATGTAAATGAAAATGAAGGAAGCGAATACACAGGAAACAGGACGGTTTGGCTTGCGAGGCCTATGCTGCACAGTCCGTCTCTCTGTCCGTTTGTTCGTCTGTCTGTGCGCATCTGTCCATCCCCGAGGACGAGTCCAGTGGCCCACCTCGTGGCAGCCCCCCACGTCCCCCACCCCCGGCTCCATCATCTCAAATCAGTGTGAAAACGACAGAAAGAGGAGGCAGAGTGAGGAGAAAGAGTCACATCCGTCATTTCCCTCCACAGAAACGGGAAGCTCATGGGAAATGCACTCACGCATACTCACACACAGACATGCGCGCACACAGACCTCAGTCATGCGTGTATGATGTAGCGCAGCACCGTATGTGCAGCTATATACCCTCCTCCTCTTTCTCCTCCTCCTTATTGTCTCCTTGGCTGTTGCATTTCCTTGCTGCTCTTTCGCTCTCTTGTGCGCCCTTCTCACTCCAGCCTTCCTTTCTTATCTCTCTCTCTCTCTCTCTCTTACTCTCTCGCTCACCCTTTCTCGCTCACCCTCTCCCAGTTAGTGAGTGTGTAAAAGTGTGTGTGAGTGAGTGTGTGTTCTTGTGTGCATGTGCCGGGGAGCTCATTCTGTTTCGACTCCAGGCAGAAGATGGTAAGTAATGTCTTTCCTCCTGCATATCTGAGAGAATGTTTACTGGTTTTGAGCCTTGTGTGCGCGTGTGCATGTGTGTGTGTGCTGTGTGCGTGTGTGGTGTGTGCAGAAGTAATTTGTGTGCCTGTTTAATAAGGTTTTGTATTATTAGCTGAGTGGAAATGGGGGTGGATGCACTTCGTGTGCAGTGTGTGATTTAAATATAATTTGTGCTCTTGCAAACATGCAGCATTTGTGCATGTGTGTGCTGCTGCTGATGAGGATGATGATGCCTGAAGGAGGTACACTGTCAGGCCATGGATGAGTTTAGGGGGTAGAAGGGTGAGTAATGTAGCGATGGGACTGTTGACTAGCTTAAACTAGCAGGAGGGCAGCAGGACAAGAAGAGGAGGATGGATGAAGTGTGCCTGGTATTGTGGCCGTGGTGTTTCTGCAGTGTTAAAGGAGAATGAGCAAGAGAGAGGTTGTAGCAATCTCCCAGGACTCCACACTCCATCAGTGTTTAAGTCAAGCAATCAGCCACCTTCTCGGAAACAGAAGCCACTTTTCCATCCACATTTCCCATCTCATTTAGCTGCTGCTTTCATCCAGAGCTCCTTGCAGTAAAAAGGAATAAGAACCCTCTTCATCCCGATCCCTGCTCTGTTGTTCCTCGTCCCTGGTGTGCTTCCCTCCAGTCACCAACATAGCAGCTTAGCTGGAGCGCTACTGTAAATGGTAATGAGGGCAGTATGGATGGAGAAGTGTGGAAGCAGCACCTTCAGAATGCATGACGGCTTTAAACAGCTGACGAGGAGAGCCAGCAAGAATATTGATGTCCCAATGGAGTTTCCACCGATATGTCAGGTACAGCGATAAATTTGCTGCTTTATCGATGCTACGTTAGGTTCCCGCAGTGTGTGAAGAATAGATCCGTGCAGGGCCAGTTAATGCCTTTTGTTCCTTGCAAAGTTATGCGTTCCCGCTGAAAGAAATAGATAAAGAAAATGTTTGGATTCGATATTCCAAACATCAGAAAGACAATGAGATGTACCGCAAAACATTTCCTTTTCAAGTCATTTCTGTCTGCAACCGGAAAATTTTGTAATAAATATTTTGGGAAATTTGTATGCTTCATCGCTTTCTTTTCAAGAGAATATTGAAAATTAATACCACACTGTACAGTAAATATGAAGCTATCACCAGCAGCTGTTAGCTTAGCTTAGCACAAAGAGTGGAAACAGGAGGAGCCAGCTAGCCTAAGAAAATACACCAACCAGCACCTCTAAAGATCACGAATTAACACATTATAGCTCATTTCTGTTTGGGAGCAGCGACTTCCTGGAATCTGCTGGCTTTCTGGCAACCTCACAGAGACAGGACTCCCCAGCTCCTCCAATAAAACCACGAGTTTTTTACACAAACAAGATATAATGTGGTAATCAGTGAGCTTTAGGCAGATGTTGGTACCTTTGGACAGAACCAGGCTAGCTGTTTCCATTGTCTTTGTGCTAAGCTAAGCTAAATTGCTGCTGGTGGTCACTTCAGATTTACCATAAAGACGTGAAAGTGGAATGTCACTCACAGCAAAATGTCTAATTATTCCTTTTAAAAATGAAAAATCTACCTGTGCAGTGCAAATATTTCAACCTGTGTCCAGTTCAAACCAGCTTGTTTTCTAGAAGTGTCTCTGTGTTAAAATAAGACACAACAACACATCCTGCTACACTATGAAACAAGCTGACTGGCATCTGAGACATCATCTTTCTTTCTTTCTTTTTTTCTTTTTTTTTAGAAAATAAGACTTTAAAGTCTCAACACAGAATAACTTCACAAGGAGATTTTTGCAGTGTGCTACCCTTTTTCCCTTTTTGAAGATCTGCTTAGTCCAAACGTGGGGGAAACAGAAACATGCATGTGAGGCTGTATATCCTCCTCTTGTTAACAAGAGAGACAACAGCTCTCAATAACTGGATGGGAAAGGCAGTTTGATATTAATTTAGCAGTGAGAAATGATTTCCGCCCTGGTAAATGTCAGGTGTAGAGGGATGGCTGACATGGCTGGGCTGTATAGGACAGAGGATGTGTTTTAATATGTGTGATATATTGTTGCAGAGACCAGATGAAAGTGGCCACGGCCAGAAGGAGAGTGCTTTTTTTGTCTCTGATTAATGTACACACATTCAGCCCCCCTCCCTCGCTTTATTTGGCTCGCAGCACCCATAGACCATTTGGGTCATATTGCTTAAGGCCTTAAGTTAAAATCACTTCAGCTGAGGTCAGTTGTGCTTGTTCATGTGTGCATAGACCATGTGTGCTGTTTTGGTTTTAAATTTAATGTAATACTGGAGAATCTCCATCAAATAGTGGTTAAACATGTGTTTCCATGCATTACCAACATGCATCGTATGTGTGAAGTTTGCATGCTTTGGACGCGGTCTTATATTTGTCTCGAGTTACTCACGCCCACTGACTCTGAGAGTTTGCCTTGAGGGCGACGGAGGGAGAATGGAAAGAGTACAAGAGAGCTTTGAATAGGGAGACAGATAGAGCCAGAGAGACGAAGAGTCAGACAGACAGAGCGGAGGGGGAGAAGACAGACAGGAAATGAAAGGCAGTAAGACGGAATGGATGAGACTGTCTGACCAGCTGTACTGAGCGTGCTCACTCACCATGTGGGCTGCTGATGAGAAGAAGCATAACACGGCCCTGTCAAATCAGCTGTGTTAGCTCTCACTCTCCGCCATGCTGGCAACTCACTCAATAGCTCATTAACTCCTAATACATGTAGACACGGAGAAGGCCATGGGAGGGCAGTGATGAATGACTGGGGCTGGACGATGGAGCACGCAGCACATGCTTCTGGTCAGCTGTGGTTACGGGTTGTCTGGCCCGTTCCGCCGCGGATTCTTTCCCACCTTTATTTATTCCAAGGGGGGCCGTTGGCGAGCGGGCTTTCTTTTTCAATAACTTGCTGTTTTGAAAACGTAAGCACAAAACTTCAAATCAGTTTAAAGCACTGACAGCACACGAGTTTAATTTGACAAGTAAAGACGGCAACTCATCGCAATCCTGCACAGTCAGAGTGGGTGATACGGTTCAAACGATGTTTGCGCTGATCAAACTGAATCTATAATTCAGTTTGGATATGAGGAATGGGTAATCTAATAACAGATATTCATGACTGAGTGTGTTATGTAGTTGTTTTGTATGTGAAAAGACTTGTAAGATAACTTTAGGCAGACAGAAAACAATGTTGTTCCTCGAAATTCACCTATTTTGTATAATTGTTGAACTTATTTTAATTATTGTTTGGAAATGCAAGCTCTGTAAGTCTGATCTAAAGCAACACAGAAATCAGATGTTGCTAATGCAGCATGCCGGCTACCTAAAAGCTGCTCGTTCAATTGCACATGCCAGTTTGTTTGCATGTGTTAGTCTGCATTTCTGAATCTCACCAGCAGAGATGACGAATGCAAAGACCCTCTGCCCTCAACCCACACTGTTCCACTGATCTATAGGTGGTGGTGATGCGTCAAGGAAGGCAGTAATGCACCAAGAAAGGGCAGTGAAGAACAACTGCAAGGTATTACTCATGAAAGTAAACAATATAAGATTTGAGATATTTTTATGAGGAAATAAATAATAATTTGAAAATGTCCAACTTTGACACCCCGCTTGTGTGGTAATATCAAAAAAAAGACTCTGTGGCAGATACCAGTGGACATCAGCATATATTGAAAGATGGTATAAAGGTATAAAAAAATACTACACATAGTGGTTTACAAGTAGTCCGTTTCAGACTACTTTGTCGTATGAAATGTCTTCTGAGTGTGTGGTGGGACTGGAGAGGACAAAATGCTTAGTTCGATGTTGGTCAGTGGAGCTTTCTCTTAACAGAGTGCTACCTTGCTGCTGCAGTATTTAGGGGCTCCTTGTGTAGTTCACTCCAGAGTTTCAATTCGTAACCTCCTGCGGTTTCCTGCCAGTGTCCATTATCTGAGCAGTGAGCCTGATGAGGGCGACTACTGTGAATCTACGGCATTTCAATTAGGAGGGATGGGGTGCTCATCTCCTTGACAGCCCCATTTTAAAAAGGCAATTTATTATATAATCTAAAATGTTACTGTTTCATGAGGAAAGGTCGGGAATTATCTAATGACTGTAGTAATAATTCATAGTGAGCTTGGCTTTCATGCCGGCCATTATTTTGCCAGTAACAGGAGAGATATTTTTAGATGGATTTCCCAGTGAGATGCCATTTTTGAGCTGGAACGGCTCTTGGACCAGTAAAAACCTCTGCCAATGCAGATGGCCGTGTTTGTGTTGCATCTTTGTTTTGGATAGTCTGACAAAATATGAATGAAATGCTGCACAGCCATTGTCTTGGGCATAGTGAATAATTCCCCCAGCAGTAAATGAATGGCATAACGGGTCTAGATGATGATCGCCTCGAAAATCTGATATCTGTTATCGGTCGGGCAGAATTCAGGGAAATCTGTGGGCGACTTCCAGAAATATCTTGATAAAAGAGGCAGAGACATAACCTCTTTTCAACCTCATTAGTGTGGGCAATAAAAGTCTTCATGTGCCTTTTGGTGGAGGCATTGTTATTAAAAGTGCCTTACCACAGCATGAATGAAAATGCTCCAACCAGCACACCCCAGTGGAGCAGTAACGGGTGATACATTTGGGTGCCAGAATTAAATTAGATTGCAATTTTGTGGTTCATTTTATTTCCCACGTGACTTCTGGTTTACATATCATAGTAGACGTCTGTTGTTTGCAGCATGATTGGAAGACGGGGTATTAAGTTTGGATCAATGATTGACCCTTGCATTAATTGCACGGCTTACTTGCAGTCCTGTGTTGTAGTGGTGGTCAGTGGTGGAAAGTACATTTACTCAAGTACTCTACTTAAGCATAATTTTTGCTCTTTTATATTTCTACTCCTCTTCATTTCACTGGCAAATATTGTACTTTTTACTCCATTACATCAATTGATAACTTTGCAGATTGAGATTTATAATCCAAAATGTAATCATTCAATAAGTAATTAAAATAATATTTTTACTCTCATACTTTTGTTTGGAAAGCAGGACTTTTACTTGTAACAGATATTTCTGCACTGTGGTATTGCTACTTTTACTCTGGTTGTAATGAGGTTTGTATTCTTTATCATCCACCATCGATCTGGATTTGTGTGACCTTCGAAACTATTGGAAAATTTATATTTTCCGGTCACTGTATGACCTAAAAGAGTGCTGAATACTAATGGGAAACTGCAGGTTTTCTGGGATACTGCAGTTGATTTCAGTGGTGATGGGCTGATTTTCCATAACTGTCTTCTTGGAGCAGTAAAAGCTTTGATGTTCGTGTAGAAACAGAGGACGTGTGGATGATATTTAGCGATTGGGTCACGAGAATATGACAAACAAGTTGATGAATGTAAATTTAAGCTGCATTTGACACAGTGTTCAAAATGTGTGATGTTTCCTGTGGAACCTGTTCTCCTTTTGTTCTGACTGGGAGTGAATACCCATGCAACTCCTACCTGCTGTCCTGACCTGTCCTGATCTGTCCTGACCTGTCCTGTCCTGTCCTGTTCTGTCCTGTCCTGTCCGTCATGCCCTTGGCTGCGTTGGCCCATCCGAGACAGTCACACAGAGACCTGTCACGCAGATGTCCTCCTGAAAGACAGAGGGCGCTGTCTGCTTCACCTGTCAGTCTCTGTGTGCCTCTGTCCCCCGCTCAACCCGGCTTTGGCTCTGTTAACCCTCTTCTCTTCTCCCCTCCTCTCTCTCTCGCGGCACCAGGCGCGGCTCCCCTCCTGTTCATCCACCCTAAGCATTGCTGAGGTACTCCTGCATGGGTTCTAATGCATCGTTACAGCCGTCATCATGGCATCGGTTTCTGCTCCCTCCCTCTCCAACCGCACCTCTTACTTCCTGCCTGGCATGACTGCTTCCCCGCCTACACGTCCTGTCCTCTCCTTTGTGTTGCGTGCTGTCCTGCCTGCTGCCCTCCTGCTGTCTCTCTGTGGTTTTCTCCACACTGCCCACAATCCTTTCTGTTCCTCCTCTCTGTTTTTGTGTGAACGTGGTCTTGTTGTGTTTTTCCTCTGATTTTGTCTTGTAGTAAAATGTCCCGTTGCCCTCATTCTGGTACACGTACTGTGTCTAACCCTCGTCTCGTTTCCACGCTCACACGCCCTCCTAAAGAAACAAACCTCCATCACTTGGCATATTGCTCAACTGCGTTTCAACCTCAGAATTGAAGTTGAAAGATGCTTGAATTATGTATTTGAATGAAAGTGATATTGCTTGCACAAACAAAGTGCGTTTCTCTCCCTCTGTGTACACACCTCAGTTCCTTTAACACTCACACACACAGCAGCTTGTAAAAGACGAAAAGGCTCGGGAAGTGTGCTGCAGGCCTTTGCAGCTCTCCTGTGCTTGTTACTCTGGTCAGGGCCCAATGACTCTGATCTGTAAGTGATAAAGACATGGCCTCAGTGCAAGGGCGTGGAGGAGTGCTGACACGTGTCCAGTGTGATATTGGGATCCATTGATTATCTGTAATTGCGCAGTAATGAAATCTGGAAAAGACTTTGGAAGCAGGCTTCATTTTAATACTTCTTTTTCTTCTTTTCCTAAAAGTAATTGCCCTCCTGTCTTCATAATCAGGTTACATTTCCAAAGTTGGACTACTTTAGATGCATTACTTGTCATATGTTTTAGAGCCTGACCAACACTCCCGCCAGGGCAATGTTTTTAACCATGTCAGCCATAAGTTACAACAAAGTGCAGTACAGAAAGGCCAAAAGCACTGGACAGTATGTCATTTAATGTTTATGATGCTAGCCTGCCCCGTTCAGCATACCTTAATAAAGTTTATTACAGTTTGGATTGTTTTCAAGGTTTATAGGCTTCATTTTTCAAACTTGTTTTTTTTTTAGCCTCATATATTTGTGTTGAATTTATGTGGTTGCTTATAGCTTTTATTGACATTTCTATAATTTCCAGTGAATTTCCATTTTATTATTTAAATTGTTTTCTGTTTGTGTTACGTTTTTGACACGCTCATTTTTCACCTGTGAAATGTGTCGCTCAGCACATACTTCATGATCCTCTGATAAGCCAAATTAAGAGAAAAAAAAATTAAAATCAGCTGATATATCTGATTTGTCTCAAATATTGATATGGACATTGATCTAAAAACAGTCAGACTGTAATTCAGTGCATTCACAAATGTCTTGAAATAACATTCTAGATTTAATTCATAATGGCAAAAATATGGAAAAAAAATACATGTATTTCCTCTCCTCCTGAAAGTAATCCAATTACTTCTTACCTCTTAGCAGCAGGATTTAAAGTTCAGTGCCAAACAGGTCTCTATAACTGGATTACTGTGGTGCCATCACTGGTAACCTGCATCTCAGCTGGTCACATGCTGTCAGACAGAGGCCTTGGGTCCCTCCAGGGGTCAAGCACTCTCTCGGGTTCACTTCTTAACCCACACTAATCGAAGGATGTGTCCACATTGTAGCAGAGCTCCACTGGAACTGTTGTCAAATCCACTGAACCAGTTGTGTTCTTCATCCATCTTTGGTTTTGTTGTGTTGTTGGTGGATAGTGTTTTCCAGTGAGCTGTTCGCCATGTCTTTTTTCTTTTTAAATTTCCTTTGATCCAATTGCAGAATGTGTGTCAGGTTAGTACTGGCTTAGTTCTGGCATGTGTGTGTGTGTGTGTGTGTGCTTTTGGTGCGTTTGTGTGCCAAGTGAGGAGACTGTGTGAGTAACTGTTTTGTTTCCAAGCACCACTAACTGATATGTTGTGTTGATCAGAGTGGGTGTGCATGCCTGTTTGCCTGCACATGTGTGAGAGCGTGCGTGGCATGAAGGTGAGTGACTATCCTGTGGCTTCCCCCAGGCCTCACGAAGAGAATTCAGGGCTCACCTGGATGAGGTCATCACGCTCAAGTCAAGGTACTCTACCTTGGACCAGGTAAACCCGCTAACCTTCTACCAACCTCTTATCTACCGGCATGCAGGCCACTGGCATCCCACATAGCACCTCACCACACTAGTGACACACGCCAACACACATGTATACAGGCAGGGAGGCAGCTGAGGAAGAGAGGCACTTGACATAGTAGACATGTTCGCACTGGGCAGCCCCTTATAGCATGTAGCACTGGAGCAAGTTAGCAAACCTAGCTTATTGTCTGCTGAGACTCCAAGAACAGCAAATACAGTATACACGCTTATGGTGGCTTATGTGAAGCTGTAGTGGGAGATATCAGAGCAACAAAAGTTAAAATCCAGACAAGTGAAGATGTCACAGTGCAATAGACTCTGATAGTGAAGACCCCATTTACACATGGTGACAACATGTGATAGGTGCCTGGATATCTGAAACGTTGCATCTGGAATAGATGCAAGAGATTGTCCGTTGCACTTTTGGAAGTAGTCGGGATTTAGCAATATTTGAATCGAAATGTGACGTCAGCTGTGGGATTGGTTTGCCTCATGAATGCATGAGTTTTTGAGTGTTAAACTCCTAATAGATGATACTGGATTTGTTGAGTTTTGTCGTTTGAAACCATGCTTTTAGAGGCTTTAAGTAAAAAAAGTAAGTTCACTCAAATTGGCCTCTTCCTTATGTTTAAAGCAACAGGTGACCCCTTCCAAAGGAAAAACACATAATACAGCATACAGCAGCATCCCTGCCTTTGACCTCCAACACTGACCTGCCATTAATGTGCATACTGAGATTCAATCACAATGTGGGAAAAACTGAGCTAACAAGAACTCTTAATGATACCAGGTCTAAATGCAAAGGCCAGTGAGCTGATATAATCATGCAGGTGATGCATCCAGATGCAGATTGCATGTTAATACCAGGTGTAAATGGGCTGTTACTGTTGAGTCTGCAAACACAAACACACATTTCACACTTCCCCATATAAGAGATCTCCACAGGGGGAGGTGTGTAGCGCGCAGGTCACTCAGATGTAGGTTTTGGAGTTAGTGTGGTGGTACACATGGCAATATATTGGGCAAAAAACCAAAGATAAACATGATCAAAAGTCTGAAGAAATACAGCAGCAGTTGAGTTGGTGGCCCTCAGAGTTTCTCTAAGTTGCCCTCGGTATCACCACCTTTAGTGGTCAGCAACATCCTCCCCATTGCCTCTCTCTCTCTCTCTCTTTCTGTCTCTCTCTCTCGAGATCTCCACCAGCACTCATTCTCTCTCATGCATCACCCATCTGGTCTTTTGATGTGACTTGTGTATCAGTGGCTGGTGACGTTGTAGTGTTTTGTTTTTGCAGAGTGTGCGAGTGGATCTGTGCGTGAATGTGAGCACGAGTGTGTGTCTGGGTTAACAGACGATCCATGAGGGCAGAAACTGGGAAGCCCAAGAGAAGCCAAGAGCGCACCTCCGTCAGCGGAGAGCAGAGGCCTTCCTGGCAGCCGTGTCACTCCGTCTCTTCCGCCGCTGTCGTTTCCCCCGCCTCGGGCTCTTGCCTCCGCTCCCCAGGGAGGAGGACTTGGCTCCGGACTGCCACAGTAGCATTTTGTCCTGCCCTCTACCTCTCTGTCGCTATCACTCCAGCGTTTTGTCCTTCGCTTCATCCCTCTCCTTCCCCTGCACCGTCCCGCGGGGCGAGGTGGTTGGAGCCGGTTGAAACGAGTCTCCCTGCCCTGTCACAGCCCTCTCCTCCTTGCGGCGGATGGATAAATCTCCCCCGTTTTGCATAATTTGTCTGACAGCTCCTTTGTTTGTGCTGAGCTCAGCAGCGCGGCGGTTGCATCCCATCATTTCCTGGAGCGTCTCTTCAGCCGGCCAGTTATTGGCCCCATCGATCCCTCCCTCCCAGCTCGCTGCCCCCTCAGCCACGTGCCTCGCTGACCTGGCCACGCTCACCATTCAGTGTCCGTAGACACCGGCACCGCCACCCGCTCCCCAGCCCATTGATCTCCCTGGCAGATCTCCATGACAACCCGTTGTCAGGCTGTTTCCGTGGTGACAGCGGGTATGGCGTGCGGAGTGATTAGTGTTTCTGGCATGGAGGCCACTGGGTTTTCTTGTGCGAGTGTGTGTGTCATTCCCAGAATACTGCAACATTAAGACGAGTGACTGCATCAGGCCCGAACCCTCACTCACACAGCGGCTTTCTGGGACTTTATTTCTGTTTTATTTAACCTATTTTTGCTCACTAAAGGGGGTCTTCGCACTGTTAAACCAGCCCTCTTTGTGTTTGTGTGTGTGAGGCGTGCATGGTGACATTTGCATCCCTCATGTGAGCTCATCCTCTTCTCTCTCTTGGTCACCACTAACGGGGAGATTGCAGTGGAGGGTAGATTAGAAATGAGTGTGAGAGTGTTTGAATCTGCTTTTTTATTTTATTTTTTGCCTCCCCCTCCTCTCCCCCACCATGCGTCCAACACCTCATTCTGCCTCTGCACTCCATACATTCTCCTCACTGCCTAACTCACCCCCCTGTAGCTTTTTCCACTGTCTTCATCTCCATCTGCAAAGTGTCCCCCCCACCCACCCACCCCCATGGCTCTCTGATGGTATGATCTTAGCTATTTTTTCCCATACTGAGGTCTTGTTTTCCACCTGTGTCAGTCTTAGTGTCATCACTCCACACTGCATCAAGGTATTAGCTGTTTCTCAGTTCATGGTGACTGTATATCTACTGCATCCACCGTAGGACAGATTGTGATACATTACTATAAAAAAAGGCGTATGTGAAACTGGATTAGGAAGTAGAAACTTGTGATTCTCCTGGTTTGTCTGTGTGTTTAAAGAGACTAGCTAGGTAGTGAGATTCTGATGTAATTGCTATGCGTTACTCGTGTCATTCTCTTGTCATGCTCTTAATTTTAGATGTCTTTTGCAGTTCCTTTTTAGCAAGGCATACCTTGTACGAAAAATGTCCTAGCTGTCGATCCTTAGTTTTCATATGTGCTTTTCAATGTCTGCAAGTTTGATGTGTGTCCTGCTGTAGCTGTATTTAGCTCCCTTAATCCCTACCTTTGTCTTTTTTCTGTCTTTTTTTTTTCCCATCACACCTCTCCTCTCTCTATATGCGGGCTGTGCAGTTGTGGCACAAATCTCTGAGCAGTCACAGCTGGCACCATTGTGGAGGACCACTGGAAAATAGGCTGCGTGCAGAAATATGTCAGGAATAACAAGCGGAAAGAGCAGAGAGCAGATTTTAAAATCAATACACAAATACCTCCTGCGTGTGTGGTTCATTTAGGTCAATTTTAGTCATGTTGTGAGGAGTTTTGTCCTGGAGCTTGTCTCTATTCAAATGCAGAGAGTTGTAGTTTGAGAGGTGTAAACTCAATCTCAACAAACAGCTATCATGTGTTATTATTAGCTCAAGATTTGATTTGATGTTCATTAGAAGTGGTCTTTAAACCAAGTGCCAAAATCAAAGTTTTCATTCACCAGAACTGTAATATGTACTTCTCCAGTCCATCTACTTTACAACCCATGCACCCCTTGCTACTAATACTACTAATACAGAAGGAAAACTGTTGAGGAGCCGTCACCAATATCATGTAAAATGGAAATATTAATGGCACCCATATAAACAACTGAATTGGAATCATGTCATATTTTGAGTAAAACAATAAAGCTGGCATTTTTCAACAAACCTAAAAGAGGAAAAATGCAGTTTTTAAAAACATCTGCTCAAACAAGAGCAAATAAGTGCTAATTTGTTGGCGACTATTTTCAGCTGTGGATTAATACACATTTGGCTCACTGGTGAGTATTTACAGGAGCAAGATGGCATCTGTATTATGCATGGTATTAACGGAACCCGGTGCACAACGTGCCTCATGATGTCATATATAGTTTTTGGACAGCAGCGGCACAGATAAGTGCTCTGAAAGTGACCAGAATTTATTTATTATCTCAATACAAAATGACACTTATTGTTATAACTCCAAACATGTCAACAGCCAACAAAAATGAACCCCTGCAGCAGAATTATTGCTAAGAAATTCAAAATGTCGTCAGCTGTTCACCTTCAGTGCTGCTCAGGAGCTAAGAGGGCCTCCAGTATGGCCGACACAGGGCGCATTACGCCACCTGAAAGCCCACGACACTCTCCTTCTATCTCTTTCTTTCTATCTCAGTTCTCTGCTCGCTGCTCCTCTCCCTCCTCCTGCTAGGGTTGCTTGTCTTAGTGGATGCCTGTCTGTCTGTCTGTTTGTCCTATCGTCCGTCTGTCTTGTCCGTCTGTCTGTCTGTCTGTAGTGTTGTGGTTGCCGGGACAGATGCACTGATGCCTGTGATTCGATGCTTTATCTCCACTAGCTCCAGTGTAGGTTGGAGGGGCTTAAAGATGATCGCAGGAGGACCTTCAGCTCTCGAGTAACTATCCCGCCCCCACCCTTTGCCTTTCCCTCACCCTCCTCCGAGGAGCGCGCAAAACAAACGCCCCGCTCTGTGTCCCCCCTCCCTCCCTCCCTCCTCGCTTGCCTAGCTTTCTCTCTAGCTCTGGCTCACTCTCTTTCTCTGTTACGTCTCTCTATCTGTCTGTTGCCACCGGTCCTCTTTCTCGTCTGTCGTTCACTCTCGTCACTCTGTCTCACTATTTCTCTGTGAGGATTCTTCCTTTCTCCGTCTCCCACACACACCTCTCTGTCCTCTTGTTGTCCACTCTCTCTGTCTGTCCTTCTTTTTCTCCCTCCGTCTGTCTGTCTATCTCTGTTTCTGTCCTTCCCGGTTAACATGCTCTGCTTTCAGTAGCTATGTCTGGTGTGCTGGATGTCTGTTAAGTAGATGCCATCAGGCCGCTCTAGTGGTCTTTATTGTTTTTGTTCTTTTCTTCCTGTTTTCCCTCTTTTCTGCTATGTCTCGGCCGTGTAGTTTAGTGAAGTCTGTCTAGTCCGTGCTTCCTGTTTTTGTTTGTTTGTTTTCTTTCCGGGCTGTGGGACCACGTCATGCTGATCCGCCATCCCTCCACCCTCTGCCTCCCACTGTCTACCTACCTGTCTTTTTCTATCTCTCTGTCTCTCCATCCCTCCTCCTCCACCATCCCACCCACCCACCTTGCCCCACCTCCCATCTCCCACCCTCTCACCTTGGCTGTTTGGTGCCCAGTGGTGTCACAGTTTTAGCCCAGTTATGATGGCGGTGAGGGAGGGGAGGAGGGAGAAAGAGGTGGTTAGGCGGGTGGGTGGGTAGAGAGAACTTCACCTACACCATGGGTGTTTCGGTTCTCCATACACACACTGCCCACACCCAACTTATGTGATAATGCCAGGACACAGAGGTTATTGAGATGCAGCAGTTGCAACGAAGAAAAGCGGGTTAGGACAGACAGAACATGACAGACAGCCAACCAGACAATTAGTTGTGTCAGTCAGGACATCTGAATGAAAGTAGACAGACCTTCAGACCAGCAAGCATGCAGAAGAAGAAGAAATGGAGAGCTGAAAAATCCCCCAAATCCAAATCAAACCCAACTTACAATTGGCCAAAATACCATTTTTTTAAGCAAACAGACACTTAAGTATAAATAACTGTCCTTAATTTTGGCATCAGAATTGATTTTGGCTTGATTTATATGCTTTCACTGCACCCAGAGCCATACTGGTGTAGTTGTACAAAGGACTTCTATTCTTCTGTGCCAATCTTATAGCATGATAAACTTGTGATTCTCCTTCCCTTATCTACTCGTTCCCTGAGGCTGAGCTTCCCAAAAGCACGCTCATACTGTAAGACAGCGTGTTCTTCACAAGGACTGTAGAAAGTGCAGTGTTGCATCTGTAACATGAATGCATCTGAGCTTTGTTAGTTGTCTATAAATACCGTGAACAAACAGCATGATCACCGGGAGGTTGGCGGCTTCTAACAGCAGCAGCAAGATGAAAAAGGGACCGCTGGTGTGTCCATGTACCACCTGTACCTACTTTATACCTTCTTTTTGTTCTAATGCCGTTAATCATCTGCACTGCCCTGTAAATTATGTGCAAATTGATTGAAATCTGATCAGATCTGCTTTACAGTAATAAACCACGTGAGGGTGCTGTTCTTCCATCTTAGCTGTGTCCCAGTTCCATTTACGTACTAATTTTAAGCAGGTTTTGAGTATGTACTATTGGTGGCAGCTGAGCTTGCAGCAGTAGCATATCAAACTCCATGCTCTGATGAAGACTGTACGATAAAGGTGGAAAGCGCATGAAAAAGCTAGTAGTTGGGCCTTGAGTTTTGGCTTTGCAGAGAAAAATCTTTGGAGAAAAATTAGCTTTTTGTTAGATTTAATTGGAGGTGGCGTCCCAGAGTAGCAATTTGATTGGTTTGATTGGTGCACTTCCTGCATCATTTCCTGTTTGTACAAAACACTGATTTCTTGTAATTGCAAAGTCATACTGCTGCATGACAATTAGTATGTATTAAATACTCGCTTCACATCTTTAGTATGTTTTATGGAATTGGGACATATTCATTATGGCTAGGTCCAGCATGTTTAAGAAGTCCAGAGATGGCGACCATCAATGTCGTGTTTTTTGGCAGGAAGAAAAAGAGCTTATGGGAAATGTGGTCTTTACCTCAAAGAGCGCTAAAATGAGAAAGAGGTGACTAACTGTCTCCTTTTGTTCTACCGGTTCAATTAATTTGGCACCACTTTTAATTGTGTCTGCTCTCCATTCACTCACCGTTACTGACAGTTAGCTGTAGATGGTTTTGGGAAGCTCAGCTTAGTTTTAACCCCCCCTGCTCTCCTCCCCACCTTGCCGTAGATTACAAGCAGCTAAGCGTTAGTACAGCTACGGCGCAGCAGCAGCGATTTCCAGAGAAATCTTACCGTCCTGCACCACATCTGAACAGCCACTCTATATCTATACTTGACACTACATTTCCACTACATTTGATGTTACACCGTAGCACAGTTAATACGTCTTGTTATGACCTTGTGATACAATATTGTCACTCTGTATGTTGTTGCCTTTGTCCACATATTCCTTTCAGCGCTCTAATCTAATAGTGATGTGACGTGTCAGTGCATTTATCAGTGTAAACATCACCTGTGATATGATGATGTAGTGTACAGTAAGTGATGATAATAGCAATGCAGGAGATGCAGCCATCTCCCAACAGCAGGACAAAGTGCACAGTGTAGTGTGACACGGCTCTTGCCAATGCTTCTGACTGTTGTATAAACAGCTTCTCATCTCAAGCTCAAAAGAGCAGCCCGGTTTATCTCAAATTACCACTACCTCTGCTCTCTCTCTTTCTCTTTCCTCTTGCCCTTCGTCTGTCTCTCCCCAATCGCTCTCTCCATCTTTAGGTGCAGTCACGATGCAGCAGCAAAGAAAATATCCTAAGATCAAGTGAGTACTAAGTTTCCAATTCAAGAGCACCCTCTCCTTCCTCTGTGTCATATCTGTGTGGCACCAAGTGTGCTCTCAAACGCGCATAAATAGATTTTAAATGCGCATGTGATGTAACAATGCGAGCATGGTCTGTGTGTTTGGCTGTGTGTGGCTGCTGTGTTACATTTGCACGTCTGCGTGTGTATGTGTGTGTGATGTTTTGCCAGAGGTTGTTAAGCCTCATGTTAAGCATCAGAATATGCTGTGGAAGCGTAAGTGTATGTTTAAAGGAGAGAAATTGGGTCAAGGGAAATCAAAGCGCAGCGCCTATTCTTCGCTGTGAGGCAGAGAGGCAGAGGGAGAGCAAGGCAGAGAGAGATAAAGAGAGAAGGAGAGAGAGCAGATTACATATTAGTTACACCTTGCTTTGTTCCTTTTACCTTTGGAATTATTAGAGAGGTATTATTAGACCAACATGGCTGCTATCGAGCACCTCTATCATCCAGCTGGGTTCCACAGCTTCTGCAAACAAGCAGGACTATTTATTGCCAATCCTTCCTCGTGGTGTTCAAATTGTGTGATTTCGCATATGTACGCACATGCACTGAAAAATAAATCATGTTAATCCAGTTATCTTGGTGACAGTGCTGTGGAAACACATTTGATTACATGTGTTTATATATAAAGTTGCATGTTTTGCGTGTGTGCATCTGCTGTATCCATGTCCTGAGTTTTGGAATTTGACCTTTAGTGCTACAGCGGCAAACCCACTGCGCTCAGATCAGTTTGAATTTCTCTGTTTTTTTTTTTTTTCTGTGGCTCTCGGGCCAAAAGAAGATTCTTAAAATACTGTTTTTGTCTCCAGAGATAGTCGAGTGGTTCAGTTCCCTGCCTCCACCGTCTCGGGATTAGGTCCCAGCAGGGTTCTCCCTTCCCCCCTTCCCCTCTGTCTTCCTCTCAACTTTCAAACTAAATAAAGAATTAAAATGCAAAAAAGAGTGAGTGGACCCAAGTTTTTCTGACTGAAGTTGGGCCAGGCTTAAATTTTAAAGCTTTGGTCTTGATATGTGTACTACAATAGAGTGAGTGAGTTGGATTTTAAGACAACCATTTGACGACAGTGAACAGAATGTCACGTCTTCCCAGGTCACAGTGCAGTGGACATCACCAAGGTGGCCCGGAGGCACCGCATGTCCCCCTTCCCCCTCACCTCCATGGACAAGGCCTTCATCACTGTGCTGGAGATGACCGCCGTCCTGGGCACTGAGATCATCAACTACAGAGGTGAGGAGGACACAGGTTTGATTCCATTTACTTTACACACCCACTTAAACGTCCCAAATTTGCTAATCTGGCCAAATGACATCTCCAGTTCACTTTCCCATTGTGTCTGCTCGCATCAGCCATTCAGCATGCTGGGATGTTGAGGTGTCATCCCTTCAGATCGATATAGCGACATGCGCTCACTAACTTGAGATGACAGCATTTAAACGCTCTCAGTCCACAGCTGGACACCTCACTGAATCAGCAGTCTCTGTCTGCCACAGTGTCACTCACACAGACTTTACTTGACTGAAAGGGCACATACATAACAAACAAACCATTACTTGTGACCCATGTGTCACTTAGTACTGGGCCACGCTGAGCCTCGAACACTGGTTTACACTGAGGTTATTGCAGGTTTACAATGTACATACTAATATGTACAATAATATATATTCTGTCATACATTTGTTTATTTTTTACACTTATGTAACTTATTTTTGTAATACATGTAAATCTCTCTATTTCTTCTATTCTTTTAAAGAGCTCCTGTAACAAAAACAATCTCCCCTCAGGGATCAATAAAGTATTTCTTATTCTGATTCTGATATATACAATTTTGTTCACAAACCAATGGAAATAGAGAAAAATTGAGCATTTCCACATGTTTGAGCTTGTTTGGTTTTTACAGGCTCCCAAAGCTACTGGAAAAGTTTTTAAAGCCCACGCTACACGACCTGCCCAGCACCAAAAGTAGGCGGACAAGTTAGCAATTGGCTGGTGAACATAGCGGAGCATTGAGCAGCTAAAGATCCAGATTATTGCACTCAGGAGTTGGTAGGGACCAAAAACAGAGCTAAAAGTAGACTGAAAATTGGACTTAGATTCATCAGTGGCCAGAAACACTAAATAAGTCCTATATGAAACTCTCTTCACTAATCATCCTGTTATCACTACATGTTCCTGATTGCTCGGTGGGAATTCAATTAAAATGCTAATGGCCAGAGTACTGTCTATGGTCGGTTAACTAGCTTTTATTTCCCCAATATGTAATATGAGGGTACAGAACTAAATTGGTAAAGTTGCTAAAAATTAGTTATATTCTATTTGTTCTATGTTACAATTATAAACCAGCAGAGGGCAGTGTCAGCTTTCTTCTCACCAGGATGTCTGGAGGACTTGTAGTGTGGTTTGTGGAGGGTCTATCAGTCAAGTTTTCATCATGCAGTCTGTTTGCTCCTCGGCTTGTGTTTATGTTTCAAGTTGTGTCATTTGGTTTAAGTTTGTTGGGTATGCTGCACATTGAGCTACGTTCTGTTTTTTATTTGAGTTTCCCAGACCATATTTGGAGGACTCTGCACCCTGAATAGTAACCATTTATAAGAGAATCAATAACTCAGGTCTCAGGTTAATGTGTCCTGACCGCCACACGGGAATGAGCACTGCTGCAACCAACCAGACTAGCCCTAATTACTTTTACTCCTGAACAAGTCCAAATGAGGGATAAGGTTCGATGAATAAGCAGCCGTTTGCTTGAAAGTTCACCGTTATCAACTGAAAAGGTGAAGATATGTCGATGTTGTGTTTGCAGCTTTTTGCACAACAATCAGCCAAGAAAATCTGTTAATTTAAACAGTGAAAAAAACTCTGATTCACATATTCAGTCTTTGTAAGTTTTCTGTTTTCTCAACTTTTGTTTTTATAACAATTCACCCTGATATGAACAAATTTAAAGCATGTTTTTAAGGCATCTTTGTGCATTTTGTTTCATGTGTTCAGATACAACCATGCACAGAGAAGTTAGTTTAGCACCTGTGGGTCGAGTCATCCTTCTGGCAGAGTGGAGGTTGGCACAGAGCCAGGCTGAGGGCCAGAGGGGAAAACACACACTCTTTAATTCATCTCAAGACGAGGTAGCGAGGATTGGGGGCAATAAAAGCCTGCGGCGCACATGACTCGTAGATCAATGATGGTAGAAGGAACGTTCTTTCTTCTCCCAGATGTAAAGTGATGTTTCGTGTTCTTGGAGAGAGGACTGAATTGCAGGATTTGCAGGAGGACAGTGGGATGAGGAGGAGAGGGAAATGGGATACAAGAGATGAAATATTTAGAGAGACAACAGCTGGAAAACTCCCCAGCTGGATTTAGAGGGGTGTGTGTGTGTGTGTGTGTGTGTCTGTGTGTGTGTGTGGATTAAGATAAGGGTTAGACAAGTAGTGCTTATGGTTATGGTTAGGAAGTAATTCGAAGTAATTGATATTTGGGGATATACATGTATTTGCTTTCTTGCAACTACCAGCAGGTTAGCTTAGCTTAACACAAAGGTTGGAAACAATGGGAAACAGCTAGCCTGGCTTTGTAAAAGGCAGGTCAGTTTTACAGTTTTGGTACAGATTACACAACAACAATATAACATGTTAATTAGTGAGCTTTAGCAGTGCCACAAGGTGGTTTTTGTTACCTTTAAACGAAGCCAGGCTGGCTGTTTCCCCTCATTTCCAGTCTCTTTGCTAGGTTAAGCTAACTAGCTACAGGCTGTAGCTTCATGGTCACTCTACAGACATGAAAGTGGAATCAATGCTCTCATCCAACATTCAGTAAGAAAGCGAATAACCATATTTCCCAAAATGTCAAACCAGTCCTTTAATTCCCATCTATCTGTAGTGTATGAAACAACATGTGGGCTGCACAGGTTCTGTATGTTTTAGCGCGCAGGCTAACATGCACGCACGTGTTTATATGATACTTTCACTGTCTTCTAAAATGCGTTGATTTGTTTCTTGCCGCTTATTTGGGCGAGTGATCACACAGTGTCCCTTGATTTAATGATCATTATGTAACACTTTTAAAACCTGGACCCTACTGTGCGTGATGTTTTCCAAAGCATCTGATCAAACGCTTATTTTGCTTCAGCAACAAGACATCACCTCTGTTCTATTTTTATTTGCAACTCAGCTTCAGCACACAGCTTTAACAAGCTGTTTAAATAGCTGCTTGGAAGGAGTAGCAGTTGTGAAAATGCACCAGAATATCTCACATGAAATGCTGCCGACTTAAAAAAGATGTAAGGTTTGGACAACAAGCACGTGTCTGGTTCTGCCACTGACATGCATTATTTACAGCAGCTCGTTTTGACTGTCATCTCGGAAGCTCAAGTGTTGTATGCATGTGCGTGGGTGTCTGTATGTGTTCATGCACGTTTTTTTCCCCTTCAACTCATTGATATCAAAGCTTAGATCTTCACATTAACACCCACATAATCATAGCATAAAGGCGTTGAGAAATGCTATATATAGCCACACAGCAGCTTAAGGTATTTTAGTGCCAGGATTTTTCTCCTCCACCCACTCTCCCTCTGTCTTTTTCTGTCTTTCTTTCCTTCCCTCATTCTCTCTGAGCTATTGTCTCTGAGCGGAGTCTCTGTTCTTCCTACACAGATGTTTCCTGGGTGTTTTTAAGTTGTCTGGCTGGTGGAAGTGGTTAAGAAATCAGGATGGGGACACTTGCAAAGGCTCCACTTGTTGTATGTGAATCAGTAAAGCTGTGTGTGTGTGTGTGTGTGTGTGTGTGTGTGTGTGTGTGTGTGTGTTGGTCAGGTGGTGAGTCATGAAGAGAGATCCTGATACGTGGTGTCACACTATGTCTCCCTTTAAAACACGCACACACATACACACACCTCCGGCACATATGCCCATCTGTATCTTCATCTGAATCAGTCTCCCTCATCCTCTCTGCTACCCTTTGCCCAGCTTCTCTTCCTCACCTCATACCCATAGTCTTCCTCTTCTTCTGCAGATGGGATGGGCCGAGTCCTGGCTCAGGACGTTTATGCCAAAGACAACCTGCCACCCTTCCCTGCTTCTGTCAAGGATGGTTATGCTGTGAGAGGTAGGTACCATACATGGTGACAGGTGACCAGTGTAGTTAAGATGCAAAGTGTCATTTTAAAAACCATAAAGAACTGCTTGGATGGTGAACCTCGCTGTAAAACAAACTGGAACTGTTTCAAAGTACATGGGGACACAAATAGCAGGTAGAGACCATGTTCTGCTCATATGGTACAATGATTGTCACTAAAACTAAAATAGAAAAGCCAATTTCTAGGCTAACATTGAGCCTTTTTAAGCTTGTTTTATTGTGTTTTTATCTTGAGGAACGGTTACAGTGCGCAGTGGAAGCTCTGCACGCGGTTGCACCAGCTGTTAGTAAGTTCAAATTTAGCCTCGTTGTGATGTATCACTTAATTAAAAGGGGTTCCACCACACAGGCTAAGTCTGACACAGAGATTAGCTGTTGCCAGTAAGTGAACTGTTACCTGGCCAACTGAACTAGCTAACGTCAGCATGCTATGTGAATTATATGCGGAGGCGTTAAAGAGGTAATATGGAATATGGTCCACACATCTGACCTGGAACTTGGACAAAATGGTCTTTAAAAGTGATGCGAACTGGGAAGAGAACTTAGGAAGGACTTAACATACAAATTTAGAGCGGGATTAAGGCATTGCTGGTGGAGCCCAGTCCAGCTTACTTTTCCAGTCTTTGGATTTGCACCTACAGTGATGTCCATGAGACCGATGCATAAAGTCACTGTTGTGTTTTCTTAAGAGGAAGTTGCAGAACTAACCAGGCCAGTGTGTCTTTCCTCCTGTTCAAATGACCTAACTGTCCCAGTTAGAGATGAACAGGACACTGGGGCAGTAGAGAACTGCCGCAGGAGCCTTTTAAGGGCTTCTTCTGCCAGGGTGAACCGAAGAGAGATGGAGGCTCTACATTGTGGGACATGGAGGGGGCTGTCTTCTGTAGTTGAAAGATGGAGACAAGCGGCAAGAGATATGTGTTTCAAAGACCTTCTTATGGCTGCACGAACTCCTTAGCGTGATGTCTAGGTGATATCCAGGCAAAGATGGTTCACTCAAGAAATCAGCGACTGGGTGTCTGGAAAGCATCGAGGGCCCTGTTAACCCAGAGAGCAGTGTGGCAGCTTGTTGGCTCGAGGCAGCTCAAAAACCCTCGCATGTAACATCTGCTGTTGGCTCTTGCTGATGGAGTAGGAGGAGCACAACACCACAGGTCTCTCTGGGTTTTATGCACCTGTCCTGAGGGCCTGGCGTCTGCCGAGGCATACATGTGCAGATTTGAGACTTTAGTGGCTAGACTGTGAGAAGTGGATGGAGCAAATAACCTATTGCTTTCTCCAGAGCCAGTGCCAGTTTCTTGCTCTCTTAGCAACCTGCTGCATCCACCTTTTGCTGAGGTTGAGGGGAGTGCTGAGTTTGAACAGGGAGGCCCGATGCTGAAAAGCTATGTCTGCAGTCAGCGCTAATAGTAAGAGCAGCAAAGTTATGAAGCAGACACTTCCTAAGAGGTCAGGGATCATGCAGGGAAAGATGGGGACAAACTGCTTCAGTGCTGGCTGGAATTTCACAGTGTCACAATTTTTCAAAACTAGCGAAACACCGTCCTGTTTTTAACTGCAGATGTTTGTTGTCATCTCAGTGGGGTTTTTCAAGTGTTTCACAAGGAAAAGAGTGGCAGAATCTTTTTTAATAACAAGGAGAGAAGCATTTCGTTAAGATTACATGTCAAACCATGAAGTTAAAGTTTTCCGCTCGCCAAGGACATGTTGCAATGTCAAGGGGTGTTTTAAAGTTTGAATCGTGTCTTCTGGCGACCCTTGTTCTTGCTCCTTCCTTGGTGTCTTTGTTCTGTGAAAGAACAGAACAGTTAGATTTTTTGTTTCCCCATTGGCTTCTTCTTCTTCTTCTTCCCCATATTTGGCTGTAGCTGCACTGAATGCGATGGCTTGTGGCCTGCGTGGCTCAGCGTTACAGATGAGGGCGTATGACTGAGCTAGCATTGAGAATACTGTGTGTGTCTGTTTTTGAGATGTTTAATTAAAGAACAGAAAATATTTCTGAAAAATGTTTCCCTCTCTCCTTCTCTTCCTGTTTGTTCATTTTGTAGCCCACTGAAATAAAATGACTCAACTAAATGGCACACTCCTACTCACACACACGTTCTCAGCTGCACACATGTGTAATGCTATTGAATCCTTCTTTTATTTTAGCGGCTGATGGCCCAGGCGACCGCTTCATCATTGGAGAGTCCCAAGCTGGAGAGCAGGTTCGCGCCCACGTTGACACTCAGACACACGTTATCTCTAGCTCACAAAAAAAGGAGCCTCACACACAAACACCCACATAACCTGTATATGAAAATAAAGCACTTCACTTTTGTCCTTCACCTCACGCCTTGACCAGCTGTAATTGCACACCAGTGTGTTCCCCTAGCAGGTGATGAAAAGCCCTTCGCCCCAAAGCAGGGCTCCAAAGTCAAAGTGCTGCCAAACTATAAAACAGATTAGACCTCTAAGACAAGAGTAGGCTGCAGAGATTTACTGACTACGTCAACCTCTCATCTTCACTAAAATCAGCACACATGCGAACATACATGCATTCAAATCCTTAACTAGGTCTACATGTTTTTATGCATGGACTTTTATTGTTTTTTTTCTTTAACTTCATCACTGTTTTGGCTCAAAGTTTGTGTAATTTTAGTCATGTATGTCATGCTGTCTGTGTCTCTGCGCAGCCGACCCACACAGTGATGCCTGGCCAGGTGATGAGGGTGACGACGGGTGCCCCTATCCCATGCGGGGCCGACGCTGTAGTCCAGGTGGAGGACACCGAGCTGCTCCGTGAATCTGAAGATGTAAGTCTAACATTTACCCAATAAACAGGTGTGAAGATGTCAGAATCAGGGTTGTGGTCAAAACAACCAGAATTCACCCTATAAAGGGGATTACTATCTTTTGACTCACATTCACCTTTACACAGGTGATTCTGGTTGATTTAAATGTCACTGAGACTAAGTTTAGCCCAGAGAGATACAGAATACACAATGCATTTTGGTCTAGTATAGAAGGGAAAACTGCATCTGTTCATGTTGATATATCTGATGTCCAGTTTGTCTTTCAGGGCACAGAGGAGCTGGAGGTACGAATCCTAGTACAGGCTCGTCCAGGGCAGGACATCAGGTTAGTGTGGTATTGTGTTGGTTGCTATTTAAGGTCCAGGGTGCAGGATTTGGTGACGTCTAGCGGTGAGGTTGCAGATTGCAACCAAGTGAACACAGCTCACCTCACGGTGTCTGCTAAAAATGTGAAAAACACAAATGATCCTCACCAGAACCAAGGATAGGTTTATCTGTTCTGGGCAACTGCAGAAACATGGAAACAATATGGTGGACTCTGTGGAAGAGGAACAACTTCCACTCCACATACTTTATATTACCTTTCTGCTCATAGATCCTCCTAAATCCTGCACCCTGGTCATTTACAATCAGAATCATAATTTCTGTCTTTTTGTTTGCTAGTCCACATCTTTAGCATACATCTCTTTGAAGCCTTTGTTAAGTTACTGTTGTCACCTCACACCTGAGATTACTCAGTATACAGCAGTGCATTTTTCAACATCCCTCCCTTTCTCTCTCTTTCTTTTCCTCTGAACCGCCCTCTCTGCTGCCCCACCATAGGCCTATCGGTCATGACATTAAGCGTGGGGAGTGTGTGCTTGCAAAGGGAACCCACATGGGCCCGTCTGAGATTGGTCTCCTGGCCACTGTGGGAGTCACAGAGGTGGAGGTCCAGAAATTCCCCGTGGTGGCCGTCATGTCCACAGGAAATGAGGTAAGGCGTGATGAAGCCTTGCACTGTTTTATAGGACAGTCAGGTCGTTATTTTTATTTGGAACATGATAGCCCACGCTGTCAGATAAAGGTGCACCACTGTACCTGTATTTGCCAGAAAGGTTCAGCCTCAGCTGCTGATGGTAACAACAATGTGCTATCTTTTTCTGACAGCGTACCTCGTCCGTATTTATGCACAATCAACATTGTTTGCTTTGACTGCGGACACCGGAGCAATGTTCAGAGCTGAATGTGCACTCAGCTGTTTCATGTGTGCTTTCAGTTGTGAGGAATGTGTTTATCTGCGACCAGGTGGTTTCTTTTATATGCAGGGATCATATTTGTGCGTTTTACATGTGACTGATGTGCATTTTCAATTTCATGGGGTATGTGTAACCTTCATGAGGACTGCCTAAATTTTATAAATCAGCCGTGAGTCACCTACTTCATGGCCACATTCCAAACTTGGTTTATTGTCCTCATCTCCCCTCCTTTGGCTAAGGCTAATGAAACAGAGGATTAGATGCATTGCTTTGTCTTCTGGTTTTTACCCTCTCTCTGGACTGTGCTGCATTCATTTCTGAGACCTGGATGAAGAAAATCTGAAATATATGTGTAGAGCTGGTGTTTACCACTTACAATGTACAGATCTCCTCATCGAGGAAACCCAAAGTTCAGATTTGTAGTTCTGTTATGGAAAATATGGAGGATGGAATGTATGAATGAAAATAGCAGATGCACATTATTACTGTGGGATGGTTTCCAATATTGCCAAAATATAACTAATACATTCATATATTACATCATAATGCAGTTATTCATGCATTGACAAGGCCTGCAAATAATTGAGTGAGGAAGTTGTTTTTAGTTTTGTTTGTTTTTCTTAGATTAATCGATTGGTCATTTTGTCCATGAAATATCACAGAATAGTGAAAAATGTTCCCAGAGGCTAAGTTGACATCTTCAATTTGCTTGTTTCACCTTACCGACAGTTCAAAACCTAATGATGTTCAGTTTACAATGATATAAACAGAATAAAGAAGCAAAATACTCACATTTAAAAAGCTTGAACCAGAAAATGAACAGCGTTTCATCAGCTTCAAAATGTATGCTGATTAATTTCCTGTTAATCAACTAATCAATTAATCATTTCAGCACTATGTAAAAGCACAAGCAGCACCAAATGGATGATATTAAAAACTTGATTAAAATCTTCAAAAACTTTATACTTTATTTTTCTCAGTCACCGTAAAATATTGGATACTATTCTTAATCGACTAAATTCTCTGGCGATCATTTTATTGATCTGTTTTTCAGAGCCAACCCAACGGCAGGCGAAATTTAGTAATAAAATAGTAGAAAACGAAGGTCTTAACCTATTCTCTTCCAGCTGGATTATTATTTATTTACTCACCAGAATTCCTGCCAGCCAATGATACGCCAAATCTGCTTATTATTTACACCAACTTAAAAGTGGATTGACTGTATAAAGACTGTCTTTAATGTGTCATTTCTCCTCATCTGTCTTGGAAGCTGCTGAACCCAGAGGACGACCTCCATCCTGGGAAGATCAGGGACAGCAATCGCTCCACCCTGCTGGCTACTATCCAGGAGCACGGCTACCCCACCATCAACCTGGGCATCGTGGGAGACAAGTAAGCCTGCATGTGTAGTCTCAGAACATTTCCATACTTGTTACAACTCCACTATAACTTGACTCTACTCTACCCCAGCACAAGCTCTCTGTTTCCCCTCTCCCTCCTTTGTTTCCTCTCCTGTAATTCGGTGGTTAACTTGTGCGTCTTTGTGCCCCACAGCCCCGATGACCTTCTCAACGCTCTGAATGAAGGCATCAGCCGTGCTGATGTCATCATCACCTCAGGAGGAGTGTCCATGGGAGAGAAGGTATGATGGCAGAGCAGGATGCCACACATCCAGTCGTGGCATTGTGTTTCACTGACACCTTGTGGTGGACTGGGGAATGACAGCCTTTATATATCATGCTTTTTATAATAAATATTAACAAAAAGTAATGATTTCAAGCATTCATATTAGATGAAGGTCTGATTCTCCATGGCAATTTTTTAAATGTTTTGCTCTTTTATGTCTGTTAAATGCTAACGTTCATGTCTTTTTTAGGACTACCTTAAGCAGGTGCTGGATATTGATCTTCATGCTCAGATCCATTTTGGTCGGGTTTTTATGAAACCAGGGTGAGAAAACTTTATTCTCATGCAGCATTTCACAACACTGTGATGTTTAACAGGAAACTGAAATAGAATAGGTGCAAGTCAAAGACACGCAAGATACTAAATTAAGACGTGTTAGATATTACTGAGGAGCTGTTACAGGATTTCTTACACTGGTGGAATGTATGCAAAATGCAACATATGTTGTTTTTCTTTTTCAGTCTCCCAACAACATTTGCCACCTTGGACATGGATGGTGCTCGCAAGCTAATCTTTGCCCTCCCAGGTAGTGTGTGAAGTTGAGAGAAAGAGTGATTCACTCCGCTGTTTCTGAGGAGATGTTACTCATATATTTTTCTCTCTTGTCTCTTCTCGCTGCCCTCTCTCTGTCCGTCCGTCTGTCCTAGGAAACCCCGTGTCCGCTGTTGTCACCTGTAATCTTTTTGTCATCCCCGCCTTGAGGAAAATGCAAGGCATTTTGGACCCTAGGCCCACCATCATTAAAGCAAGGGTAGGATGCACAGGGCAACCAGGGAAGCCTCGCTCCCTGGCTGAGACACACAAAGTTCATCTGTTGAGGCACTGGTGGCCACAGAAAGGGTTTTTTTCTGTTTATTGAAAGACACAAGGTATCCACTGATTCTTTATAATCCACAATCATTGTTTTAGTGATAAGAGGTTTTAGCCTTTCAGGTCCGACAAAATGTGTCAGTCCTATCAAGCGTCATTTGAAGGAGGGAGTCATGTTTGTCAAAAAAGGTTGAAGACCTGTCCCTGTTTGTAAAAAAAATCCTTTCTTTTCTCATATGTGACTATCTGAAAGCAGATCAAAAAATCTGCAGCAGAGAGGAAATTATAAAATGTGAATATTTACAGTTACGTTTGTACTAAAGTTCCTGGGTGTATCATTGCAGTCCATTGCATCTTAACTCGTGATTTAATACTATTTTCATCATCCACTTGATACATATTTATGACCACCATGTTTTGCTTTGACTTGGCAAAGGAACCAATCACGGCCCACACTGACCTGAAGGCCAGCTCCCTGGTTATGAATATTCAAAATCGTAGAGCAAGAGAAATCATAATAATATCACACACACCCTGCACAGCCACAGCTTGTGTCCCCAACTAGTATCATCAAGTGAGAGGTCTGGTCCCCTGCCATCATGGGTGCTATCCAGAGAGCTTTGCGACAACATTTGCTGTTATAAAGCAGTTAGAAATCAACTTGAATGCATTACTGCCACTTAGTGGTGGGACTGATGGCCTGAAAGCACAGATGTAGCCAGATAATTTCCCTCAGCAGATGGCATCAGACCCAGGTCAAACCGTATTCTGGAAAAACCCTTTGCCTTTGCCAATAAAGTTGGAAGAGTTTCCACTGCTCTCTGTACGTCTTGTCGCCTTTTAGAAAACATATAAAGTTTAGGAATGTGCAAAAGCACCTGGCAGAATCTGAGTGGGCACATAACCTTTTATCAAAGTGAGTTAGACTTTGGTGATCTGGGATTTTTGCCATCGGACCTATTGTGCTGCATTCATGTGGTGGAAGGAAAGTTCGATATCCAGGACTTATTCTGGCTGAAAATCAATCCTTGTGGACACATGCTAAACAAACATGAAATCTTACTGAGTCCAAAGCTTTGTAGGTATTTCTGGCACAACTTCACCGACTACCAAGGTGCACAGAAGCAAAAAGAGTCTGAAGAGGCCAGAACTCCAGTGAAACTGGTGGATAAAAAAGCAACTTTACTGTGAAACAAACATAGTTCAGCTTGTATCCTTCACCTGCGATCGACTGGCGTCCGGTCCAGGGTGTACCCCGCCTCTCGCCCGTTGACAGCTGGGATAGGCTCCAGCCCCCCGCAACCCCGAAAGGGATAAGGCGGGTATAGAAGATGAATGAATGAATGTATCCTTCACTGGGGTCATGAGTCCAAAGCTTTCCCAGGCTGCAGTCAAAGTTTGTGACATGTCTCCATATATCACATTCACTCCCCCAAACCAGAAACAGCCACTCTCTTCAATGCCACCAGACTCCACTGACAAAAACAGTCATTTTATTTTGCAGATCATCAGAAAACACACTGCACCAAAACCATCTTGGTGGGTTTTTCTTTTCAAAATAATCCTTTAATTCACCGAGTTGGATGTGAACATTTTCTGGCTTTAGACGCTGCCTTTCCCCACTGTACATTAGTAACGTCTTCAGCTTGGGAAGGTGCCATTTCTTCGATGTGATTACGGACAAATATCCGTGGTGTTGAAGTGGACTTGTTGATATACGTCATTATAATGTTCCCTTGTATGTTTTGTCCCTAGTTGTCTTGTGATGTGAAGCTGGACCCTCGCCCTGAATACCACCGCTGCATTCTGACATGGCATCACCAGGAGCCTCTGCCGTGGGCACAGAGCACAGGTACAAAAGTGAAAGCCAGTACCAAACAATACTAGGAAGGATTCTGCATGACAGCCACTGGGGGACGAGATCAGAATGGTGAAATGTGGAACAGGGGAGTTGGGGATGAGTGTGGCCAGTACATGTCAATGAACAGTGAAGCTCAAAACTCAGTGCTAAAATTAAGTCAGCTGTCTGTCATTAGGGAACCGGTGGTTGACATAATGTGTAATATATTGTAGGTAAAGAATTTCATTCAGCTAAATAGAATACCTTTGAAAGATACCATTTTTCACATCTTTGAAGCCCATAAAATACTAAAAATAGGCACATTTACTGATCTATAGTTGCTTCATATACATATTTGCCCATACCAGACTGGTTTTTCCCATGCAAAAATGTGCTGTGGTTTTTGGAGAGGCAGAAAAGGCAATGCTATTCAGGCATGGAGAGAAGTTCTGTTAAAAGCCTTAACTCAGGCCATAATGGCAGTTGCATCCTCAGAGGATCTTCATCAGGGCAGAAACGATAAAGTAGATTGATTACGCTTGTTACTCTACGTGGACACACTGGAAGTAAACATTATTACCGCGGCCACCTTAGGTTCCCTGCATTTAGTGCATCCGACACTGATTAAAGCACTTGGCCTCAGTAGTCTTTTAACATTAGCCAGTTTGATGATGAAAAATAAAATAACTGATAGGTCAAACTGCAAAACCTGTTTGAACTGTGACCAGTTTAATCATGTTCAGTTTCATTACGATGGGATGAAACACAAAGAAAATCCTCAATTTGCCTCATGGGTTAGATAGTGATTTTAAAGTATTTTGTCCCCTCTCTCCCCCCGTCCTCTTCGCTGCAGGGAACCAGGTGAGCAGCAGGCTGATGAGCATGCGCAGTGCTAACGGGCTCCTGATGCTACCTCCGAAAACAGAGCAATACGTGGAGCTGCACAAGGGCGAGGTGGTTGACGTCATGGTCATCGGCCGGCTATGATGTCATCACAGAGGGACGGAGTGTCGGCGTCATATAGCGAGGGTTGGAATGGGTGGTTCACGGTGCATGTCCACATATCATTGACTATTCTGTAATATGCAACGGCACAGCTAGTTTTTATTGATTTGGATAACGTTGAGGTATAGTCAACATCTTGATCACAACCTAGATACATATGAAAAAATTAATTTAAAAAGATTATAGTATTTCAAACAAAGAAAATATAACTTTTAATGAAAAAATCTAATTATAAAAAGAGATTTATTCTGTAATATATTATTATGATTATTCTTATTATTATTATCATTATTCTTCTTATTATCATTATTATATTAAGGCAACTTTGTTCCTTTCATTGCAATTGCTTTGTGTGTTCAATGCTAGACCTTATCTATAGCAGTAGCATTTTAATAGACAGCTGTAGGTGCCTGCCAGGACAAAAAAAGAAAAATTATTATTTTCTCATCTTTAGTGGAAAAAAATAATCTGTTTTTTGAAAATGAAGAAAACATTGAGGAAGACTCCAGATTTCCCATGGTGCTCAGCTAAGAGGAAGAGGGGGCACATCAAGACCGCTTCCTCTTTTGAGCGCCCATCAAGGTGACACTTCTGTTTTTCTCTCATTAGTATGCATCATAATGGCTTCACAAAGAGCTTTGCTTGTTGTTTATCTTGTGAGTCTTGTTTATGTGCGCAGTGCCAAATGCCTGGGCAGGGAAGAGGTGATGTTGGGTTGGGGAGGTGGGGGGGCACACCCCAGTCTGCCCAGACCCTGAAGCTTCCTTATATTCACGGTGACCGGGTGTAAACTCTGCCCCAAACCCCCCCAGGGGCGAGCTGAACCTGGGAAAAATAATCTTTTATTTGATCAACTATTTAAGAAAAAAAAAAAGAAAGAAAAGAAACAGCTTCTTTAAGTGCTGACAGCCTTTTTAACCAACTTCACAAAAAATGTACAGAAAAAATAAGAACCATATTGTACAGATATATGTGACCAGCACTCCTAAGGAAATTATTAAGCAATGAGGAGACATTGAACAACGCTGTACTATAACATTTTCTGTAATGATATGAAACTGATGAAAGAGACTAAGATAATAAAAATCCTTGATCATTATGTAAAAAAAAAAAAAAAAAAGTTCTTGTTGGTTTTCCTTTTTTAATAAAATATATCTAAAGAAAAAATGTGATTTTCTTTTTTGGTATGAAACATTTGGTAGGTGGTAGCCTGTAGGTGAAAGAAGTGCATGAATTTTGAGTGACTGAGTGACAGTCTTACCTTCTTTACCGACCATTGTCAAGGCATTTTGAGCACCTCAGCGGATACATTTACCACATGTGACTGCGTTTAACTGCATTAATATGAAGACTTTCATTCAAAAGGCATCTGTACAGTATTTGTACTGTCTTGAATATTACGATTTTATGCCACTTTATTCTTCTAGTTATCTACATTTCAAGCGGAAATACTGAAGTTTTTACATCACTACATTTATTTGAAAGCTACAGCTATCAGTTACTTTTCAGATTAAGGTTTTAAACACAGAAAATGTAGCATTTTATTATTATTGTTATTATTATTATTGTTATTATTCTTATCATTTTTAAAGATTAAATCGGTTGTGTCCAAAATTCTGGGCTTATGACCTCTTACAAAACCACAGTGTCTATTTGGGCTCCTGTCATGTTTGAGATTATTCTGTATATGAACCGTTCCAGCAAGAAGCTTCTCACACGGTTTCCTTTAAATAACTGTTCACAGGCCTGAAAATCATCCAATATTTCACAAAAAAATACTACATATGTATTCATGCTTCAATATAAACAATCTAATCATGTCATATATTTAAGAGTGCATTTTTCTGCAAAGCTTTACTTTAACTTTTCATATTTTAAGTACATTTTTGCAGATAATGGTTTTACAGAAGAATTAGTGTCCTTCATCCGTCAATGCGCCGAGATAAACAAAGACAAAACAACTGCATTGCAATGAATTAGTGCAAAGCAAATGGAGGTTTTAACTGTCTCTCTTTCCAGGAAGGTAAGTATTTAAGAATCGGGAACTGGCAGGAGAGAGCCTAATGAGGAAAAGAGGTTAAGCACTGAGGTGTCAGAAAGGATTAAGTTAATAGAAAATACAGCAGGAAAAAGGCAGCTTCAGGCTTTGGTGTAGATATTCCTGAAGCTGCATGAGATTAGACAGTTTCTGTTCTGCTCTGCAAGGTGAAATGACAGTAGATCCCATTAGTTGGTGATGATTAATAGCACTGTGACAAGAACTTAGTTAAAGTCATCTATGTAAATGTGTATAAAATGTGTGGAATGTAAGGGAATCAGTTTGGAGATGATTGTAAAAAAATAATGGCAAATTCTTCACACCCTCAAGTGCAATAAGTGCGTGTTTATTTATTAGAAGATTTACTGACAGAGTAACAAGAGATTTACCAAGCATTTATCTCTGAGGTGCTCCACGAGTTTCTATTTTCCAAGAGATATATTGTGATAAAGAAGTAGACAGCAGGATAATTAGTGATCATTTAGGGTCTGTTTATATGAGGAGGCCGGAAAGGTCCCACCCACTGCCAAGCAAGAGGAAATAATGAAGGAAATATTCAAAGGTCAAATATGTAGTAATTGAAGGACTTGACCGTAGATAAAAATAACATTTCATGATTTCAGCTTCTCAAATGTGAAGATTTGCTTTTCCCTCATCTTAAATCACGGTAAACTAAATCATTTTGAGAAAGAGAAAAGGATGACATGCACACAAGGGAGAGAGAGGAGAAGAGGCTGAATCTCCTGGAGGACAGATCCAAACAGCTGGACTGTGGCACTGACAGCCAGGAGAGAGAGGGGTTACAGTGGATTCAGTAGGTGGATTCAATGAGACTGAGCGAGGCAGAAAAGTACAAGCACGGGGTACTCGAAATATGCAGCTGACTGAAAATTAGGGTAAAGCGATGAGGTTTGGGTTTGGATTTAAAGGCTTCACCAGATTCCAATGGTCTGATATCAGCAGGTTGCTCATAGCATAACTAGCTCATTTTTGAAGCGCTAGCTGCAGTCACTTGTCTGACAGACAGGGGGCGCCGTAGAGCTGCAGCGTTGCCACGGAGACGACTCACAACACCGGGCGCAGTCTCACAGCAATGGCCACAAGTGTCCCGACTGTGCCTGGACGAATCTCACTCGAGAGGCTGAAGGCGGTCCTGCGAAGACCGGGAAAGACCTTGTGCTATTTCTGACCGTCCGTGTGTGAACTAAACACACATTTCAGAGCGCTTGGACTATAAAGGAACAGCCGCTTCTCACCCAAACTCATTGAGCTTGCTGGCTGTAAAGTGGTGAGTACACGCAGTCTGTTACGGGACAGCGACCGTTAAGCTACGCAGTTAGCGACGCCAGGCTAACGTTACTAAGCTAAGTTCCTTGCTATTGTTAGCATTCCGTTAATTCAAGCTCAGTTTTACGCCGTGGAATTAAGAGCAGCGTATTTCTAAATGTCTGCATTAAGTCTGGTGTTGCCGCTATAACGTTACACAACACTGCTTCTTTGTAAAGTTGCTCAAAATGGATAAATATTTCTACACAACAGAAAGAAAGACGCGGTTGCTGTAATTCCTCCGGTGACTCATTGAAATACGTCTACCTCAGCTTAACGTTACCTTAAGCCAAACCAGCAGCTGCTGGTTTTTAAACCACAGAACTGTGACTGGTGTATGAGAGTATTTTCCATTTTCTGCCTCTGCATGCGTTCATAGTTAGCTGATTGTGACCAGAGATGTGGTGGTGGAGGATGAGCCCATCGAAACACAGTTTATCCATCATTTAACGCTCGGTGACTAACATTAACGTTATTTTCATGATAGCGAATGAAAAATGGAGAGTTTCTCATCACATTACAACTACTCTTGGAGCTGTAATTTGTCTGACCAACTAACAAAATCATTAACTAACTGAGTGGATGTTATGGATGATATGCCATATGTAGTTAAGAGGAAATCACTTATTAGGACATATATGAGAAATTATCCCTATGAGATCTTATGTTACCACATTGAGGGGCATCACAAAATTGCAGTGGGATTGTTTTTTTCTAGAATTGATGCTGTATATAAGAATGCAAATTCCAAGTATGCCGTTTTAGGACATGCCCCTGTCACAGTTATCTATAGTCACTCTTATCTACCACTGGAGTATCTGTGAGGAAGCGTTTTCCAGATCTTTCAGCCATATCTCATGGCCTTTGTCAGCGGATGGAGTTGTTTTTAACACACGTGACGTAAACATTACCTCTGCTTAAGTGGTAACTGGAATTACTTACTGTATTTGAGCAGAGGCATTTTCCAGATCTTTCAATCATACCTTCTGCTGAGCTTAGTTTTGCATGTAAGTCTGCACTGCTATCAACGGACAGAAATCAGAAATCAGAAAAAGCTTTATTGCCAAGTACGATTTTACACATACCACATACCAGGAATTTGTTTTGGTGAAGTTGTTGCATGACAAATCATCTAGAAATAAGCTATTAAAAAGTAAAAAATATAACAATATAAATATATATACACAGTCTTTTTTTTTTTCAGAATAAAAAGAGCAGTACAGCTGGACGATATTCAGCCTCTATTTACACATAAATTCTGGGTGTATTGTTGTATTGAGAGAGTTGTGTGAAAGGTGTGTGAGGACAGGGTATGTCACAACATGATATACAATGTTGGGTTATTTCTGAAAATGCCCAGTTTACCCAATGTGAATTTGAGCTCAAATTGTCTTTTTTGTTTGTACCTGTGTTTCTGGGGTATCTCATGCCAAACCCTCTTCAGTCACTTATTTTATAAAAGTATTAAGTATTAAGTATTTTTGGCTTGCCGGTGTCACCTCCCTCATTTGGCAAACATGTTTCACCATCTCCTAATCTTGCACTGGCCCTAAACTAGTTCCACATACAGCACTTCACCGAAACTGTTCGGATCGCCTTGTTTGTGTATGTATAGGTGGGTGTGTGCACTTCCATTCCCTCCCATTCTTCTACTCGGATGCCTCTGTCCCTTCCTTGCATCCCTCCCAGTGCTGTTGTGGCCACTGAGCTAGAGCAGGACATGAGATCCAAGGCTTAATTAAGCCCACAGGAACAGATGGCCCGCTGGCAGTCTCCGCTGTTTGTCAGCCATGCACCGCCACTCTAAACGTAGCTAAAAGCTTGGACCTGGAGCTGGGGGGATAGACCTGCCAGACGTAATTATCTGTGGGAAGTAGGTAGAAGAGGGGGAGGGCTGCTGTGACGTAGTAGGTGACATGTGTGTATGACTGACTGTATGACATGAGCCTCATAGGTGGCTTTCAGTGATAAATCCACGTTTATCCTTTTGGCACTTGAGGGCTTTTCCTCTACGCACACAGAAAGGTGTCTTTAACTGGTAAACAGTAATAAGAGCAGTTTAACATGTAAGACTTTTTCACAATTATAGTTCAAGTAAATACGTATACAGGTATGTGTCAAGCCAGCAGCGTATTTAAGCCGTAGCAGGTTGAGAGAATAGAGCCCTGCCTAAAACACTGCATGGTATTTAAACTGAAGCTAATGTCATTATGTAAAAGATGAGAAGAAGCTTGTGGCTTTTAGTCTGCACAGAACACTTTCACCCTTCACTCAGTGACTGCTTTTGTAAACTGATTTTGTGTTTTATAAAATATAGATTGAGGATTTTTGTTCTACAAATTGAACTAAGTGAGCATCTCCCAGCCATACTACCAAATTTGCTAATCCAGATTAATGCATGTAGCACTCTTAAAATAGATTATAATCTACAACACTAACAATGGCAGTTCAGGTAATAGTAGTTGTGGGTTGGGCATCAAATTTAAATGCGAACATCTTTATTTAGGTTACAGATGGATGTTTTGTTTAAGCTTTTCTTGAGGACGGGCAACTGGGGACAGGTGTACTCAAGCAAATGGCTGAACTGAAGGGATTTCAGGTGACTGAGGCCAGGGAGCTTTCCATGTAAAGAGTTAGTGGTGTGATAGGTGATAGGTGAGAGGAGGTAGGAGTAAATGTTGGCCCTGATCAACAAATGTTATCCCTGGTCTTCCTAGGCAATTGCACAGAAAAAAAACATTCATTAACATTTATCTGTAAAATACATTAAATGTCTTGAAAAATTCATGTTAAGGATGTCTTCTCAGAGCTGCTGAAAGAGCACAGATTAAATATGAGGTTAAGTAGCTGAACAAGTTACTTAGATATGTCCCATTGTTAACACTTGTTTTAAGTAAAGAATAACAAGGGAAATCTGTTGTAACTCTCTGTGTTCCAGGATGACAGATCACAGAAAGAATATAAGGAACTACATCCTCCGCTGGTGTGCTATGGCCTCTGATTTGAGCAGTGTCAGCACCAGTGCTTCATAACTCTCAAGTAGATCTGAGGAAACACTGGGGTGGTTTGAGCTGTACTCTGCTGCAGCAGGGATGCTCACGTCCCACATGAACGGTTATGTGCAAGAGGCCTCTGGTCAGGCCAAGAGCCACAGGGAGCGGGCAGTGGACTGTCCAGGGGAGGAAAGTAGCCTTGTCAAATCACCACACTGCAGTGCCCACATGGAGAGGATCCAGCACTATCAGGAGGAGCTGAGGAAGAGGAGAGAGGAGGACAGCAGGGGGAAGCACGACATCGACCCCAACGCTTCACTGAGGCTCAAGAAGCTGTCGCAGAACCCCAAGGTGGGCATTGACAATCCCACCTTCGAGGGGAAGGAAAAGGCCACCAAAGACTCATGCTCCCAGGATCCTGTAGTTGGTGAGTAGAGACGGAGCACAGTAAGGGTCAGAAGGTCTTTATGGGGGTCAAAGAGGCGGAAAGGAGGAAACATGGTTACAAAGGAGAGGAGGATGTTAGACCTCAGAGAAAAATAGGGAGTGCTGAGGTTTTACAAAAAACCTGTGAAAACAAAAGAGGTCAAAACAATGACTGTCGAGTGGGCAGAGCAGAGGGCAGCGGCAGTGGAGGAGGGTGATGGGTTTGGACTGAAGAGCACAGAGCCCATCAGCTGCCACAGTAAAGTAAAATAATTCCTGATAAGTTATACTGATAATACAAAAGGGTATTGCGCGTTCAGTATGTACAGTGGTGCACCATTCTGGTCATTTTGAGTGCACAAAACCTTGTTTGGATTATTTTGTATGCACAATTTATCAATTTGTATAAAGTGTGTACACACATTTTAAAAAATTGAGTGGGTGGGCTCTTTCCTGATTTCTTCTTGATTTCAGTCACTTAGCACAAGTAGTTGAATTTACTTGCCAAGAGTGTCTAGTGAGGCAGAGTTGACTGTCAAGCAGAAGGTTTTCACATCTGTGAGAGTCTAAATATTTTATTTCATTACATTAGACTCAGACCCTTTTCTTACAGAGACAGTGATGTGTGGTAAACTTGGTGGATTGTTGGTCAGATCGTGCTCAGTGGTGAACGCTGAGAGGTGGACGTGTTTCTGTAGGATACAGTCTATACTGTTATTATGCTAGAGGACTGCTAGTATAATAATTTTTGCTATTGGGTCAGCCTGGGTGTCTCAACTGTGAAACCTGCTCATATTAATGTTAGAGTTAAGTTATTTGAAGTTGTTGCAGAAAATGAATCCTATGAAATATATCAATTTTGTGTGGTATGATAAATCTCCGGTGTAAACACTGCATCAACCCCTGAACTGAAGTCAAAGTCTGACCTGAATAGAAATGAAGACTCACAGACGCACATGCAGCTCAGGAGCAAAATTCTAGGCCTCCACTGCAGGAACGCTCAGTTTTATTCTTTCACATCACTGGAGGAGAAATGATATCTCCCAAAACAGACATCTCCCATATACTGGAAATGGAAGGTGTGCATAGATATTTTTATTGCTCTGAAAGTTGACAACTCTGTTTAGCAGATATATACAGTATATGAGGCTTGTGCCTTTGCAGTAGGGGTTGCCCCTCCCCTCAAAAAGCAGTGTGGTAAAATCTGGGTAACTCAACACCTAATACCAGTCTACATTGACGCAATATGTTTGTGCCTCCTGAATTTGGATATCCACATATTATATGAAGTGATTCAGCCATTACCTGAGCATTTACAAAATGCTGTTTCAGATTATTTTCCAAGTGCTAGCTCACCCCTGTTGTTATTCCTCTCATTTCCTGAGTTCCATCGCTTTGCACCTGTGTTTCTCTCTATTGCCTCTGCTGTGTTGTCGGCCTGACTGTCTCTGCCTCCCTCTCAGAACTGGAGGACTTGCTGCAGACTCTGAAGTGGGCGCAGCACTGCCTCACTGATGCGCAGAGCCAGCAGGATGTGGAGCTGATAATGCAGCTCCTTGCCAAGGAGGACTTCAGGAATGCCTACACCATCTACAGTGCTGTATCCCAGCAGAAGAGCCGAGTCAGTCCCACCTCAGCCCTCACAGTACAAGCAGAGGATCTCTGCCAGGAGGTACAGATTGTGGTCATTTTGAAGCATCTTGTTAAGGCTCAAAATAAACATTGCGTGGAAGCTCTTTGACTTTGCTGTTGTATGAAAGGCTATGGGAAAGTAATGGAAACACAGAGCTTGCTATTAGTATTAAATTACTGCTTGTTAATGTTGTTATTGCTGCTGGATCTTATGGTTTTGTAAATGTCAATGATTTTAGTGTCCACAGCCCTAGGAGAAACTTAATCAGGGAAAACAGACTGACTACCCAGAATAATGAATAACTCAATTTAATTTTTAGACATTTTTAACCATGCCACAAAACCAATTCCATACCTCATGAGACAAGCATTGGTCTCCACAGTTTGAGCATACAGGCATGAAGGTGCTTAGATTGTACTGGCCAATTTGTGGTTTGGACCTTGTTAAGCTTCTATTTAGAGCCAAGCACCTCGGTCAGTAAAGTATCAGAACAAGCTCGATGAAGCATGAAAAATCTCTGTCAGTCTGAATAATTATGAAATTTAAATTGCCTTGTGGTTAACAAGGTGAATGAAAACGAAAATGAGTGATTTTTTTTTGGATCCAGGCCATGCATGAAGATTGAGTCAGCTGGTGAAAAAGGTAAAAGAGGCGGAAGGAAGAATTTAAATTGGAGACTTGGGATAAAAAGAATTAGATGACAAGTAGACCCTCTGTGGTTGAAATGGACAAAGAAGGTAAATGAGGAACACCTGAAGCAAAGTGTGAATACGAGTTTGCAGATATACTGTATAAACATCACAGTGTTTTGTTTTGTTTTTTTAAATTTAACTTTCCTGTCTGCTAATTGCTGTTTCCTCTTTAAATAGTAGTTGACAGTGCTGACACCTGAGCCCCGTTATGGAGAGTATCTCAGGTTCGAGTAGGTGGGAATATGCCACACCTTACTTCCTCATTGAGAAAACACAAGGCATTTGGTGTCTACTCAAGCAAAGCGACAGTAATTGACTTGCGTCCCCGCAGATCCGAGCCTCTGCACATGGAGTATTCAAATACAGCCTGTCACACAGAACCCAGCCACCCGTAAAAAGACAGAAATTGTGATATGGTTTGCTATGAATTAGGTAGACGCTGTATGCAACAATGACAGGCTACACCCACAATAGGCACTTCATTAGGATTAGTGTCAACTTTTGATAGGTGTAACATGAACAAATGTAATACAGGCTTTTCAGCTCAGTCCGACTGCGGCAGTGTGATTTTTAGCTGATGGCTAGATGTGCAAGAGTCAACCTTGTTTTGACGAAACAGGCTGCTATGAGCTGTGTAGAGTTCATTCAAAGGACACCCAGCAGCACTGCTACAGAATTTGTATTCCAGTCCTGACAGGCGTAGTTTGAGATGATCTATTTTTCACACACAATGCGTTGTCTTCCTGTGTACAGCAAATCAGTGTGCACGCTCACCCACCAGACACAGCTCCTGAAGCGCTTAACAACACGGGATAGTTTGAGCTTCAGTGTGTCTTAACTAAGTGGTTGTGCTTTGTGACACTCAGATTGGCTGTTGGGTAAACTAATCTCTCAGCACGCCTTGGTGCAACGCACCGCAGGAAGGAGGGCAGGATCTGGGCAGCCAGAAAAAGAAACTCCAGCAGCTTACAGCAGTGTGGGCCGAGGTGCAGCGCGGCTGGGTGGGGGGAGTGCGTCACCTTGTTAGTGAGAGCTTCGATTAGTGTAATGGATGAACTAAGCTCCGAACAGGAGATGAAGAGGAAGAGGGCAGAAAGACAAAGTAGCAGAACACCAAAATGCCTGCTGTCATGATTCATTACACGGCCCAAGCCACAAACAATAGCATCTTCCCTCATATGACAACATAAGAGCCACATGATTAAAAGAGAACCATGTAACAGAGAGGAGGAAAGAAGGGAAGGAATAAAAATGGAGGGCAGTGGAAAGTCTGAAAAGACATAGAAGAGAAATTGAATGTGCTGTAGTTTAGTAGTAGTTAGTTTTCTAAGTTCATGCTTGTAATTGGATTAAACACAACATTGACAGGTAGACACACACAATGAAAATGAATCCTGTTGAGATTTGTATTTCAGTTTTCTCCCCAAGTGTAACAGCTAACACCTTCTTTACAGCAGAGTGAATATGGAGCACTCTTCTGTCTGGAATGTGAAACCCTGCTGTGAGTTACAAGTTGGTAGCCAAGCACGACAGTATGTGTGTGTGAGTGTGCACACGTACATACGCATATCCCCGCACACATTTGTGTCTTTATTTTTCTTGCAAGAGTCCAGAGGTTTAGAATGCAGTCAGTTTAGCGCCTGAAAATAATTTCAGGGTGAAGGTGCTAAAGGAAAGGTCACAATCGTGAGCTGTCCATGACATTTCTGGATGCCTTGTGTTTGAGATGTCTCAGTACAAACCAAACTGGGAGATGATGTAAAAAGTTGACATTATGCCCAGAGGGTTGTGCAAGGAAATGGGCCGTTGAGTCACCAAAAAAAAAAAAAAAAAGAGTGCACTATTGAACATGAAACTCTGCTTTTAAATGTGCTTTGTTAGATGTGAGGACTTGAGAAACATGGCTTAAGGCTGGCTTACGCTAGAAAAGAACTAGTTGGGGTGAACAATGCACATTTTCATACAGTCGCTCCTGGAAGACGTTCCCAATGTTGCACTCAGTCGGTCACATGAGAAGTGACAGAAATAGTTGTGTCAAGAATGAAAAAAGAGAGCTGGAGAGAGATGTTGAATACTTTTCCAGTATTGGTTTGGAGATTTCTGAAGCTCTTCTAATATCCAACAAGCAGTTCTGAAGGAGTATACCAGCAGTTATAGACTCAAATCTCAGTCTTAAGTCACAGTTTTACTGAAAAAAACGATTTGGAATTAAGAGATTTTATGAGCAATTCATAGTTTTGATTATATTTAAACGCTTCCAACCACAGTTTACCTCACCACAGTTCTGTGTGTCTGTGTTTCTCTTCAGGTACAGAGGATTCTCCAGTCCAGCCAACAGAAGGAGGGTTTGGAGCTCAGGGCTCTGCTCACCAATCCTCATCTCCAGGTCAGATGTCAGCTTGCCAGCTCTGATTTATCGTAGCTGCCCTTGACCTACAATATTAATTATAAGGCAACAGCAAGGAGGCTCAGCAAGCCAGCAGAGCCTTGGAGAACAACTCATTTGTTAGTTAATATGCTGATAATTGGAATACTGGAAATATAATTAATGTATACTTTACTTATTCCAATAGGGTAATTGTGTTTCTTGCGCCTTCCACCTACTGCCAGTAGGTCAGTAAGTGTATAATAGAATAGAAAAGAGATTATGAGAGGAAAAAAATGGGACCTACTTGCTTTCTAGCTCAAAGACAAATGAAGGACAGCTTTACTTTTCCACCCTGTGTATTCATATACTGTATACGGGGCTTAAAACAGACGCAATGACAGATTGCTCCATCATGACACAGTATCCTGTATGAAAGATACAGACCGCAGGATCTTGATGAAGGAAGTCAGCAAGTCGAGACATGTTGGTGTCCCTTGAGCTGGCAGGAATTTATTGTTTTGCTTCAGGACATTTGGGCAAGACAGATTAAATCTTTTATGACACTGGTTTTATCTGTTTTTACAGTATATGTTGTTATTTTAGGGTGAGCAAAAAAACAAATTCATGGTCAGATAGTCATGTTTTCTTCCAAAGATTGATGTAGTGGGTCTCAAGAAAGGACATTATATAAAGGAAGCTGTAATGTGGGTCAGCTCTCTTGGTAATGAAAACGCAGGATTGGTTTATTCTTTGCATCAGGTTGCTTGTCAGTTTCTTTGAAATTAATTAAGAGAAAAAGGCAGAAATGTAAAAGATCTTGTTGCTTTATGTCACGTGTGTTTGTGTTGAAGACAGCCTGCAGCTCTTTGGAAGAGTTTACAATTTCTCTGCAATGATGTACAGTAGTTTAGATAAATAAAATCTGTGTTTACTCTTTAATAAGATTTGCTCTTATTGATGAAAAGAAATGTTCTGCTGATAAGGTGGATGCTTCTCTTAAATACACTAATGTTGCCAGACAGTTACAAGATGTAACTGGTTCATATGTGCTCCACAGAGTATCAAAGATGTTGAAATAATATCATTAAATGATGATATTCTTACATGAGTCTCAGCAATTACAGACAAACATGAACTTGATTAAAAAGCTGGCTGTTCCCTACTTGTTGTGAAGGGGCATTTGGATGCAGTGAGCAGGGAATTTAAAGAAGGGTTTTTTAGGATATAAAGAATCAAAGTAGGTGTAATTAACCATCAGCAAAGAGGTCATATATCTGTCCTATAAGTTATTCCTGAGGCCAGTTTGGCTGTAGTCTGTTAAGGAATTGGACATTGTAGATGTTCGTGTTAGGTGTGCCACATGCTCCACCTGCATGGAAACAATTAGACATCACAGGTGGAGGCTGGCCACTTCCACTGCTGTGTAAAGATAAAGTATCTTGTATACTTTATTTTGATTACCTGTGCATCTATTCAGTGGGAGACCTGTTTAGCATTTTGTGTGGTAATATAAAGAGTGTGGCTTTGAAGTGGCTCAGACTGCTGATGCTCTGTGTTTGTCAGCTGAAGCTTCAGTGATTTTCCTGGAGAAATAGATGTAGACACACTATCAGACTGTCGTCACCCATTAGAGAGGCAGTGAGGTGAGAAAAGACCTCAGGTGGAAAACTCCTGTGATTTTGTGGCTGAGAATCCTGACAGGTGAGTGTCAGGGGTCTGATGTTTGATCCATGTGACTGTGTGAACTAGCAGTTCTCACATAGCCCTGTTAACCCCTCCACTGAGCTGGATCCATGTAGCCAGCGGGGGCCGCATGATGTGATGTGAGCCCGCCTTGTGGCACAGAAAGTGGAACAGATTATGTTGGTTTCTCTGTGGGGAGCAGAGGATCATATGAGTCACCGTCTAGTGTACACAGGTAAACAACCTCATACCCCACACTAATGTGACAGGTACATGTGTGAGAGGAAGAGGCTCCCCTCAAGTCCACCTGCCTCCCTTTCACCGTTTTCTAGGACACAGTTTCCTCACGAGCAGAGAAGCCGAAGGGGTTTGATGATTGATGGCAGTGGATCCTGACTCCTAAATGCTGGGGGAGATTAAGACGGATTGTGCGTACGCCAAAGCTTAGCCTGGCCTCTGCTCTCTCAGGTCCCCTCTGCTGCAGGATAGAGAAACTAATTTGGACCGACGGTTATTAATTGTGGGGTACGGAGTGCTTGTCACATTAAATGAAGTGAAGGAGCAATCTCTGTTTTATTTCTGGCTTAGAGGTGGGTTTTCTGACTGGTCTTGTTAAAAAAGATGGGGAGGTGGGTAGGCTTCTTGTTGCAGGTGCATGTTTGAAATTAGTTTTTTATCTTTTTTTTTGTTAGTTACCACCAAGAACAAACCGCTTAATGGATGTGTGTCACGTTCTAAACTATAGTGTAAGATTCATGATCATTTTATTTCCATGCCAACGTAGTCGTTATGAAGGACAGCATCTACACCGACACAATCAGAAGCATTCATTCTCTGTACCTCACGCTGCCTCCTTTATTTTTCTGTCTGTGTCCATCATGTGTTTGTAAAATTTCTCTATGTGCGTACTGTTTGTCTCTATGTGTGCATCTGTGTTTGTTTAATGTGGCAGGCACTGATGCAGGCCCATGACAGTGTGGCAGTGCAGGAAATGCCAGAGGAAAATGAGACCCAGTACCTCGGAGAGACCGTTAAACTGGTGCGGCTGGAGAAGGCACGCGACACTCCACTGGTGAGAAGCCATCTCTGTCTTTTTGTGTCGTACATGTGACAAGTACATAAGTATGGTCTGTGTTTTTGCGCAGCCTCACAGCCATTTAAACTGTTTATGCTTTATAATCGGCTTGTGAGTGTTGCGCTCCATCAGCACAGATCCTTGTGAAAATCCACTCAGAGAGGTGAGGCAGTGAGAAACAAGGATGGACAAAGCAATGGGAATTGAACAATATCCACACAGCAGTCAAATTGACTTATTTAAAGGATCGACAACAGAAAGGAACGAGGACAAATGATCTATGGAGACATATGTGGATGTTAAGCATCAGTGTTACTGTGTTGTTTGTTAGAAGTGTTTGTGTATCCGTCAGTTGTAAGTCCAGTAAAAAAGCCTCGACTCTCAGGCCTCACCATGCTCCACTACTCACATTTATCATCTGGGTGTGCCGGTGTCAGTGCACCCACAAACCAACAGGGCAGTAAAATGCCTGTCAGGGTGAGCTCCAGGCGCCCATTTGAAAACACTGGCTCTGACACATGAGGTTCTCTGTATGTGACTTCTTTGTTTGTATTCAATCTGTTGCCTCTCCTCCTGTTTTTAAACTTGGATCTCGCTGTTCGCTCTCACTTCAGGGACATCTCACTGGTTCGAAGAGTATTGTTTACATATTAATTACCCAGTCTGCTGCTTGTTTCGTGAGATCATCTCTGTCGTCTGCAGCGTATGAACAGGGTGTGTGTTTGTGTGTGGCCGTCAGGGTGCGACAGTACGTAACGACATGGACAGTGTGGTGGTGAGTCGTGTGGTGAAAGGTGGAGCAGCGGAGAGTAGCGGCCTTCTGAGTGAGGGAGATGAGATCCTGGAGATCAACGGGATTTCTATTCGTGGGAAACACGTCAATGAAGTCCATGACTTACTGGTGAGGACCGGCAGCTATCCAGTGGAAAATGAACTGTTACAACTTTATTTTAAATCAAGGGAAACTAGCTTTGTTATAGCGTCCGTGCAGGTGCTTAAAATGTCTTCAAAGCTGAAATTATTTACATTGATGACCATAGAATTTATTCATAGATACTTGGACCATCCTTTCCTCTATAGCTAATTAGGTTTCCCCCACAATGCTGGTCCACTTCTAGGTTAATACAAAATTAGTGTTTCACTCCCAATTTCAATGTAATTCAACATAAATAAATACTCTCAAAATGTATCCAACTGCATAACAATAGGGCAGTGCTAAATGTCTGAGGCGTGAGGTAAATACAGTTGGTAAAAGATGCTGTTTTATTGAAATGTGATTGCTGTCATGTTTAACTCATTGGATTGAATCTTTTCTATCAGCAACAAATGCACGGCACTCTGACCTTCCTCCTCATCCCGAGCTCTCAGATTAAACCTGCCCCACACAGACAGACTGTGGTAAGTCTCTGATGGTGTGAGTGTGTGCGTGCCTGCGTGAGATCGCCTGTCTGCATGCATGCAGTGCCAACCTTGACGTTGTAAACCCTGTCCTCAGATGCACGTACGAGCTTACTTTGACTACGACCCCTCTGATGACCCCTTTGTGCCGTGTCGGGAGCTGGGCCTGTCTTTCCAGAAGGGAGACATCCTCCACGTCATCAGCCAGGATGACCCCAACTGGTGGCAGGCCTACAGGGACGGAGATGAGGACAACCAGCCCCTGGCTGGACTCATTCCAGGTCGGGACCAGACCAGGGCTGAATATCAATATGTAGTTTGTTGCTTCACAAAGGCAACATGTGGCTCAAAAATGTGAGAAAAGGAGCAAGAGTTGCATGCAAATGAGGGTCTTTGACGTCGCTTTGAGAGTAAACGGATCAGGTTTGTTTTTACTACAAGGTCACAAAAGCAGTTATTCCATCAGCATTTACAAACACAATGCACGACAGAAATGTGTAGATAAATGATATTGCTATTCTCAATTAGAAATTGTGCTTCTGGTGCACACATTTCAATCAATGTTAAGAATCTAAATGTAATCTTACAAGAACTCGTAAGAAAAAACACTTAGTTTTACCTGAAGGATACGCATCTGCATGATAGTAACTCAGATCTTTTAAACCTGTGTAAATTGCATTTAATTAAAAAATCGAAATAGCTCATGTCTTCTAAAAACTACCATTCATTCAGTGATATTTGATACCAGCGTATCGATAATGAATAAACTACACAGACTCTAAATGACACATAAGATATCACTAAGTTGGTCATTAATGCCATCCCTAGTAGTAATGCAGTCACAGTAAAGTACTTGAAAGTTGTCTGTGACTAATAACTTACCTGGCACCACTGTCCTGGCAGGAAACACCACCCGTCTGGCACGTCAAGCAGATTAAAACAAACACCTAAGAATTATTTACGATTACTCTCTGACCCCAGCCTGTTGTGGCTGGAAAAAAATGAGGTTGAGCACTGGGAAATGGAAAGCAGGCCATTTTTTTTCTTTTGCCTGTTCCCTGGCATGTCCAGAAAGTCTAGGATTCTTAAAGACTGTTATTAAATACCAATCAAAATGTTCAATTCCATCAAAGCTTACAGTTTTAAATAAATAGAGGTTTTATAAAATGGAAAATACCCTGGATGTGTCTATATTTACAGTGTTGAATAGCTGTTCTGCTGTTCCTCTTTTTCAGGGAAAAGCTTCCAGCAACAGAGAGAGACCTTGAAGAAAACTATAACAGACAGGGGTCGAGAGCACCAAGGTAAGCCGAACATGTTGAAAAACACGCTGTGCGCTGAGAAAATCCAAGATGCAATTTGCAAACTCGAACATTTTGCATCCACCCTGACTCACGTGGAAATAGAATTTGTGGTGTCTAGCTGGTTAAACAAAGTGAAACGATAAAGCAAACATTTTTTTGACTTGTCATTTCTCCAGGGAAGCTTTGGTGTGCAAAGAAAAGCAAGAAACAAAAGAAGAAGAGCACACCTAACTTGAGCAAAAATACTGGTAAGACTACTTTTTTTTTGTCTCACTGTGTCTCCTCAGGAGCACAACAGTTTGAGAAGCAGGTTGCGTGCTTGACAATGCACTCCTCTTCCTCAACATCCACGGTTAAGAAGCTACAGCCTTAACCCACAAAACTCCAATTGTCGCTTCTTATTTACCACCAGTGAAAGGCTGCTCCTGTCCTGGCCAGCGTCCAAGCGTCCGCACATTGTCAGTATTAACCCCACACGTTAGCTGGAGTTGACAAGTCTTGTTGTTCTCACAGCGGCTTGTCCAGACTTGGTGTGTCACAGATCAGATTAGTCCCGTCTGTGAAGACGGGATCAGAGGAGGCACCAACAGGTGCCCAACAGGTGCCTAAATGGCTTGAAGGGACGTGTGGTGTTATTGGTTCGCACGTAGAAACACGTACATGCTAACACACACTGCTCGAGTGGAGTGCAGCTGAGAGGGTGATTTATAAAGCAGGGCATTGTTAAAAAAAGACTGTGTACAAACAAATAATAGTATAATAGTTCGGTGCTTTATTGACCTTCAGATGATCTCCTTTTTGGCCTCCAATGAGAGGTCAAAGGTCAGAGTTGGTTACAGAACAGCAGCCCAGGAGCTGGAAGGGGTTTAGTATGTTGGTCAGGGGTGTTTCATTAACCCCTCCCGACTGTCTCTTCAGACTATGACGACATCCTGACCTATGAGGAGATGTCACTTTATCACCAGCCTGCCAGTCGGAAACGCCCCATCGCTCTGATTGGTCCTACAAACAGCGGTCACGACGAGCTGCGTCGGAGGCTTCTGTCCATTGAACCGGAAAAGTTTGCTGTCGCTGTTCCGCGTAAGTCCACGCCTTGTCGGAGCAAGGGTACCCGGTACTATCATGGTGCAGTTCACGATTTCAGATGAGGGGCATGGCATGTGTTTGGGATTCGGTAAAGAATTCCAATCATGTCACACATCATCATCACATTTCATTTCAAAACTGTCAACTCCAAAAGGATTTTCTGTGTGTTTTGAGCTTGAGGCTTTTCCACAAAAAGTCAGATTAATTGTCCTTCTTTCGTCGTTCAGACACCACCAGAAACCCAAGGATACACGAGCGGAATGGGTGCGAGTACCACTTTGTGAGTCGGCCTGCCTTTGAAGCCGACTTAGCGGGCGGCAAGTTCATCGAGTCGGGGGAGTATGAGAAGAACTTGTACGGCACCAGCACCGACTCGGTCCGACACGTCATCAACTCTGGACGCATCTGTCTGCTCTGCCTCCACACCAGGGTAGGAGACATGTTTTTCTGTGTCACATGTTAATTACAAAGCATTGTGGCTTGGCCAGAACATAATTACCCCTTTCCATATCCTGAACATAAATCTTTGATTGTTTTTTGGCTGATAAAATACAGTCAGTAGAGAGGACACCATTGCAGTGTTTGTTTGGTACATTTAAAAGGCCTGTTGTTTTTCTTCGTTTGTTGTTTCTTTCCTTCCGTCTCGTATATTCATACATCCCTGTTCTTCCTCTTGTCAGTCACTGCAGGTATTGAGGTCCTCCAACCTCAAGCCCTATGTCATCTTCATCGCTCCTCCTTCTCAGGAACGACTACGCACCCTACTGGCCACAGAGGGGAAAACACCAAAGGTACCCACAGCACAGTGATGGGAAATGTTATTTCACTCTGTAAAGTTAATATGCGCACTGTACATCACACTGCATTTATTTAGATATCAAAATATTCAAATTGTGCTAATAAAAAAACAACTTTAGATTCATGCCCAATCACCATTTTAAGAGAGCCTAAAAAGCCATGTGTTCATTTCCTGTGCGCAGCCTGAAGAGCTAAAGGCAGTAATTGAAAAGGCCCGCGAGATGGAGCACAATTTTGGCCACTTCTTTGATGCGACCATCGTGAACATGGATCCAGACCAGGCTTTCCACGAGCTGCGCAGGCTGATAGACAAGCTGGACACTGAGCCACAGTGGGTGCCCACATCCTGGCTGTGCTAGAGGCCACGGGGTCCCACCGCAGGGTAGACGGAGATGAACCGAGGAGATATGAATGTTCTCGACAACTGAAAAATGAAGGTTGGACGGTGCTGATTGTCACTGGATTTTCACTCGCACATTCTCCTCGTTTGTAGAGGAGCTGAGCTTTAGCACGTTCTGCAGGGATGGACTCAAGTTTCTTACATTTCTTTTTGTTGGTGTGAGTGTATGTGTGCGTGTGTGTGTGAGTGAGTGCGTGAGTCTTTGTGGGTGATCTTTTTTTTCTGTTTGTATTATGAAGGATCTTGTTCAGTTTTATGCAAAGTCATTTATCAAATAGAAATATTTCTATCCTATTCTTCATAGTTATTTATAATTGTAAATATATATTTTCTAGAGAAAAGGATATTTCATTGTTACATTTTGTGTGAGTGTGATATACGAAACAGTACACTCAACTGGGAGTGTTAATGTGGCAAACATGAGAATGGCTTCCTGAGAAAGCAGGTATCACACAGAAGAGAAGGACTTGACGTAAAAAAGAAAAAAATCTGCTGTAACCTGCAGTTTTGGAGTACTTCCTCTACACCAGTGTCAGTATTATGTTACATAATCTCAGGTCTCATTTACGCTGTGATAACAGACCTCAATCTAAGGTATTGTCTCTAGACTTCTACCAATATTGTAAGAACAAAACATCTTATCACTTAGTGCAACTCCAGCAAGTACAGTATTGCTTCTTTGCCGGGTATATAATAAATCACAAGCACAATTCTGGAGAAGTGTTAATAAAATCACATACATATGTGAACAAGTGATGTACAGAATGCATTGATTTCACCTTGAGAACCTCACTTTAAATCAGGTGTAACACTAATGTTGCAACAAAATGTGCACTAATCAAACTCTTGCGAAGTCCTGCAGTAACTAAAAATAATGTGTTAAATGTCACGTTCTGGTGCAAGATGGCTGCCATTCCTCACCTGGCTGGGTTTCCGAAACACTTGGGAAATTGTTTACCAGCATGCGATGGAAGAAATTTGACTGCAGTCTGTTTGTCTTTGCATATGGAGCTGAAGACAACATGTCAAAGCTCTAATCTTAGTAAGAAATCCACGCAGCGGTTTGATATTGATAACATCTTTATTTGGGTGAATTGTGGGGTTTTGCTGATTTGCACACCATTTTTTACAGCAGGGTTTAATTAGGGGTTTCTGGTGAAATGGTAAACATCCTCAAATGAGGTAACAATAACAACCCCATGATATGAGGTCAGCAGCGGGACACAGACTCACACTCTGATATCTACAACCAACCTAAGCTTTACAGCATGCAGCGGCTCTAAATGTTGCGGAATGCTTCTTTAAATTCACTCGCAACCCATGTGAAAACATATATTTTATCACGTAGATTAATTGACTCGTTTGTGGGTAACAGCCAAGTGTGACGACACTTTGGCTCCGTACAGTGAGAGATCTGCAAACACACGGCACCTTCCAGCACTGAAACAACAGAACAAATCATCACAGACACGTACACACAAAACAACTTTCATCACTTGCATGAGAAGACATAGACGTGCCTGAGAGGCACAGAATAAATAGGATGAGGGGTGAACTCTGACTGCCGTTCAACGCTTCACTCGAACAGCAGGTCTTCATCCGTCTCCTCCGTCAGCATGTTGGCGGGCTCTGCGATGGGACCCAGCTTTTCCAGGCGCGCCGCAATCTCCAGTTCTGTCCTTTCCCTGAGCTGCTTCTTCTTCTCTTGGATCTTCTTCAGCCTGTCAGAGGAGGGCATAGTTTCAGAGTTATAACAAAAATATCAAGTGGAGGTCGTGTTGATTTAAAGAAGTGAGCGGGTGGTCAGCAAAAATCTGAATAAATTAAAACCATAGAAAATAAACTGGGGCTACGAGAAAATGTTTCACCTGTAGAATTCCTCTCGTTCCCTCTCATCCAGCTCTGTGATGATGTAGGTCAGGGTTCGATCAATCCGGGGAATAATCACTGCAAAGTGCCACGAAGATGAGCTACAGTAACAGTCTTTGTCCTTAATTCTTGGAGGAAAAAGGCAACAATTGTGTGAAAAGGTGTGAGTTTACCGTGCTCGATAGCGTTCACACGGCGGTTGGTAATCTTTATGGCTTCATCCAGAGTGACAAAAGATGTCTACAGACAGAACAAGGACAAGATGTGTCAGAATCTCTCAATCACACCTTTTATTTTTTGGGGGTAACTTTGTAAACTGATCGTTGTAACTGAGGCTGCCAAACAAAAGTGAACCGTAGAAGTATAAAGTAGTCTAAAATGCAAACACTCAGGTAAAGTATAAATTAAAAAAAACAATAAAAATTCTGCTTGTTAAATAATAAAACCGAGGTGAAAGGACCTCAGTATATTTGTAACAGCACCCCCTACCTGTAAGGAGGCCAGCTCCACCAGCAGCTCAACAGCTCTGGCGTAGTTCCTCTTCAACCTGGAGAGCTGCTCTCCTCCTCTGGCCAGACCGGTCAGCTCGTAACCTGAGAGACACAGAGAGGGTGAGGGCTCTCGCTCACGACTCACAACAACTGATATTAATGTAAGTACGACTTACTGTCCCCGCCTTCTTGGTAGTGCTCAAAAACTGGAAGGGTGACACCTAAAACAGAGAGTAATACTCGTATGAGAAAGCGTCTCCTCAGCAGTGACTGCAAACAGCAAATAGGTGATATTTTTCGGCTCACCTGCCACGTTGTCTTTCTTGGCTCGCACCTTCACTTGGGCTTTGTTGACATTCTGGATTACGGTTGTGCTGTGGACAGAATCACAGATGACAGTTACACCTGCATATGTACCAAACACCACTTCATATGATCTTTCTCTGATTCTTACCTGAAGTCTCCAGCTGTAAATTTGGCTTCAGCCAAAGAGAAGGCCGCCTCTCTCATCACCTCTCCCATCTTAGTCTTTGTCTGTGGGGAAGAGATGAGGAGACAAAGTCCACCTTTAGAAAACCACTCAGGGATATTAAAGAAACGAATGCACGGGGAGCAAAGTCAGCTGTCCATTTTCAACTGACTTCGATAATTTTGCGGAGGATCTGGCGGAAGCGCATGGAGAGGGCGTCAGACTTCTTCTTCAGCAGGTTGCGGCCGGTCTGAGCCCCTTTCAGCCGAGCCTTCATGATGGTCTGAGCCCTGCGAGCCCAAACAAAACAAACGCATTTTAAATGCTGTATCTGGATCTCATCAATTACAACTAGGCAAGATGCTAATATTTTTTTTTTTTACAGCAGTGACCACAATCCTGCAGCTTATTGTGACCTGCTAACAGGCTGCCCTCTCAGATGGTCTCACGTATGTCTTCATCACACCGCTTTGATGGAGGGGACAGGGAAATCCAGGACCTGGTCTCTTGGACTTTTCGATCATGTATCTGTCACTTTCTGGGCATTTTTTTCTTGTCTGTGTGTGTTTTTCTTACTAGTTTTCATCCAGCTTTAATCGCTTCTCGTGCTGTTAATACTTACTCAGGTTGGTGTGTCCTGTACAGCCAGATCACAGCTGGTAAGTCATTACATTGCATTCATATTCTGAATTAATATGGTAAAATGGTCAGACTGTGGAGACAACACCGGAAACTTCACTTCTCAGTAGTTACACTGTGTTAAAATCAAGACCTGGGCTGTCTGGAGGTCAGTGTGTTGCAGACATGTCTCACACTGACAGCTCACTGTGGGGTCACATTAGAAACATCACATGACAAAAGGACTCTTCCTCTTTTACACAGCAACCTGGCACTGATACAGACTGTATGAGGGGTCGAACCACACTGCAGAACAACACTGTGATCCCGTCATGTGAGATTAATAGACATTTCCATCAGATAAGAGAAGAGAATAATCAATCTGAGAGTCTGAAAAGCAATAAGTCAACAAATCAGCCGTATAAAAGCTGGCTAAGAAGCTCCAGTGAGTTAGCAACTAGCTAGCAAACAAGCTGCTTACATTCTGGAGGGGAATATGTCGATCCTGTCTTTTCCAGACATCTTCTCGTCCTTTGGTCGATAATCGCGGTCTTCTGATTACTTCCCGGTTCCTAAAATTAACACTGAAACGTTGACTTTTATTCTACTCTATTAACCTCTCCGCGTAACGCCGAAAACCGTTGTTTTTCGTGCAGGATTAGAGGCACAACTCGAGCGGATGGTCGTGATCTTGTCCGATTCTCCGTCCGTGATGATCAGCTGGTCTCTGGTCATGTGACTGACCCGAACCGCGTTCTGCACATGCGCGTGTCGAAAAGCTATGACGATCTTTTCCGGGTCGAGAAATTAGCACACCCATGAATGTGAGCTAGCGGGCCCGGATTCTTCATTTAAAAAAACACCCACGAGAACATAATCAGACATCTAAACCCTTCCAGGACAGATCTTTCCAGTGTATTGCTCTGTAACCATATGACACAGGTGAGTTTTTACTGAAAAAGCAAATGTTTAACGGGGAGTTGTAGACACACGGGGCTGCTAGCTGCCTAGCTAACTGCTAGCATCGACGCCAGTGCATGTGCCGCATGTGAGTTGGACACCGGGTTATTAGCTCGGAAGCTAACGGATATTTAAGTGACTGTTTTTGTCCAAAAATAAATTATCGTTTTGTGGTATTAAATCTAATTTCTAGCTAGAGTCTCTGTTAATATGCTACTATTGTTTTCAGCGAGGTTTGCCTCATGTTTGTTCATGTCTGTTGTCGCTCTTAATTGAAACTGAGGGTCTTCTCGTTTGTCTACATTGCATCATCCCATTCAGCCAAACGTGAAATAAAGCTGTTTGTGTCGACGCTGCCAGTTCACCTAATAGCGCTTCATCTCCCTGCAGCTACTTTTGGGGCTATTTTCCAGGCTAAATCCAGTCATTTAACCTCCTGAAGTGGAAAGCCACAGAAAACAACATTAACAATGTGCCATTCAAAAGCATTCAGACCGTTCATTAAATAATTCAGCCGTGTTTCTGATGTTTTGCTCATCGCATTTATATCATTAAGGATAGATGAACATCTCTCAGTGTGGCACAATACACCACCACAAGTTAAATCCTCCATCACTGACCATAAATATGAATCAACGCCTCTCTGAATCTGTTTCAACTAAAACACAACTTTCTAGCAAAGTCCATTGTCAGTCAGTTCATTTTAAACATTGTCAATCAAGCAAAAGCTTATAATCAGAAAATGTGCCTTCATTTTTCCGTGAAATCGCCATGAAAGTGCTGTCAGTGGTTCTCAGCCTGTATGGCTGCCTGTGACTCCCTCCATCATCACAGGCTGAGGTGCTGATGTAGGATGTGACTTGTGACAAGCAAAAAGGAAAAATTCTATAAAACACAACAATCATCGTCATTAACGTAGTTTTATGATATTGAAGATTTGTTAAAAATCAAATGTGACGTAACCCATTTAAAGGGGCACTCAGCCATTCAGTATTCCACTTTCTATAGAGTTGGGTAGTTTAGGCCTACGTTTCCCACAATGCATTGTTTGTTCCACCCTCCCTGCCAGGTAGATGCATGCATCTTTTAAATTCTACACATCCAGTTTTTGCTTAAAGAAAAAAAAACATTGATGACATCACTGTGACATCATCAGGGTTATTTTCTCTATGCTGACATCTTTAGCTGATACTTTAAATGGTGTAATGCTTTTCAGGACCATGATGTCAAAGTGTCGGCTTTGAATCCAGATCGTTGACCTCTGCCTCTCTTTGTGTCTCACCTCTCAGCGATGCCGGGGCTCAGCTGTCGATTTTACCAGCACCGGTTCCCAGAGGTGGAGGATGTTGTGATGGTGAACGTGAGGTCCATCGCCGAGATGGGCGCCTACGTCAGCCTTCTGGAGTACAACAACATCGAAGGCATGATCCTCCTGAGCGAGCTGTCGCGTCGACGTATCCGCTCCATCAACAAGCTCATCCGCATTGGCCGCAACGAGTGCGTGGTCGTCATCCGAGTAGACAAAGAGAAGGGTGAGTGCCGGCTGGACATCATCTTGCTGCCTCCTCTTCCTCTGCTGTGCTTTAACGGCACCACCACCAGCTGTTTGTCTTGACTATCCACCTCCTAACAGTCACGTAACAGGAGTGGATGGAAATGTGCTTTAATCTGCCTTTTCTTTTGCTGATTTTCTTGACATCAAGTTAAAATTTGCGCTGCATTTGGATGGAAGCCCGACTAGAGACAGTTGTTCCATAGAAGTAATGAAAGCGTGTGATGGGGTAGTTGAGTCTGAGGCTGCAGGTAATAGCATTATCAATCATCATCGGTGCATTATCAGTAATCCAAGTTTCTTTAATTTAACCGCAGAATAATTTACTCTGTTGGTAACAAATACATCTCAAAGTTCTGCCTCGCTGACACACTGTGGACACGTTGGTATAAGTTAGGGCTGCACAATGTGTCGTTCAGCATCGACTTCGTGGTGTGATCATGTGCAGTAGTCTTATTGAAGGATGTGTGATGTCAGGTCAGGGAAATGAACTCAAGCAGGGCTGGAAGCCCTCCAATGACCACCTGCGGCTCAATCCGAAAGTGAGTCAGTCCACATAGAACTGAGTTTTGGTCAGTATTTTTGCCAGGCTGGCTTTTGATGACGTACTTTTCATTACTTCTTTCTGTTTGCTCCCTGGTTTTGTTAGTTTGACGGATCCATTTTATTTCTATTGTATAATCAGTATTTGGCAAACTTGACTGGCAACGTTTTTCATTTAAAAATGTCAAACCTGTTACAAAAAGGTCTAGAGTAATTAATTAAAAAATGGACCTGTTCATGTCTTCCTATACTTTTTCATATCACAATATATATATGAAAGAAATGCATCATAATGTCAGTTTTTCCCACTGTGGTGCAGCCCTAGTGTAAGCAGAGGTTGGGATACAGGCACCAGCATGAAAGTGAAAGTATGAAAACAAATCTGCCAAGTTCTAATGCCTGAAATGGGAGTATTTGATTTGTGTTAATGGAATAATTAAGAGCAGAAAGCAGTTTGTGAAGCCTAAACCAGGAAGTGTTTTGTGAATGACTGAATTGATTGACCATCAAATGAGGCCTTGATTATTTTTCATTGCCGTCTCAGCACTAATCTCGTCAGAGTCCCTTCGACAGCCATCTCCACCTGCACTAATATCAGTTCAAACGCTGAGAATATCCTGAATATCAGACCCCGAAGAAAGGAAAGTCACAGCAGCTCTTCTCTGCTCTGTCCTCAGGATATATTGATTTATCAAAAAGAAGAGTTTCACCAGAGGAGGCCATCAAGTGTGAAGACAAATTCACCAAATCTAAAACTGTAAGTCAGCCTGTGCTTTTGTGTTCCTGGTAAAAACAAAACATGTTTGCTCAGCATTCACCTGAGAAATGTATCATAAACCAAAGCAAACAACATCACCTTTCTATACATTTCTGCATCGTTACTTCCTCTGAGCCTTGCGATGTTGCTGTGCCTGCAGGTGTACAGCATCCTGCGACACGTGGCCGAGGTGCTGGAGTACAGCAAGGACGAGCAGCTAGAGAGCTTGTACCAGCGCACCGCCTGGGTCTTCGATGAGAAATACAAGCGGCCAGGATACGGAGCTTACGATGTCTTCAAGCAGGCCGTATCGTAAGTGGTCGTTTCGGGCGGTCGGCGCGAGGCCAGTCGCAACAGACGGTACGCAAATAATGTTTGATTTGGTCTAATCAGATGGTGAATGTCTCCCTTCCCCCAGAGATCCTTCCATCCTGGATGGGCTGGACTTAACAGAGGAGGAGAGGAGCGTGCTGATCGATAACATCAACAGGCGACTCACCCCACAGGCTGTCAAAATCAGAGCAGGTAACAATATCAGTAACATTTGACCATTACTCAGATTACTCAGAGTCAATACGTAACAGTAACAGTACAAATCAATATGAAATAATGTACATGTAAATATGTTAACTTTGTGTATTATGCTGCAATAAATAGCAGCGGTCTATATAGAAATATATCTGTTGTACAACGTTCTCCATCAAGTAGCAAGAATAATAGAATACTACTCCTGCTAATACAAATATTATAGTACTGCTAATGATATATAGTAATATATAATAATAATACTACTAGTAGTAGAATCATCAGTATAAATATGCAGTATAAATATTACACATATCAACCATAGTATTGCACCACTGAATTATTGCACATTATGATGTGTTATAATGATGTGTTCACTGCAACTGTGGCCTGATGGCTTCTCAGTTGCACTTGATGTGACCTACAAGCACAGCTCCTGTTCACGGTCCTCCTCTCCCACCTGCAGACATCGAGGTGGCGTGCTACGGGTATGAGGGCATTGATGCCGTGAAGGAGGCTCTGAGGGCCGGGCTAGGCTGCTCCACAGAGGCCATGCCCATCAAGGTAATATTGCTGCTTCGGCCACTCCCAGCTCAGTCATAAACTAAAGGAACTCTCTTTTTTTAATGCTGTTTAGACTGAAGTGAATTACCCGCTGGTTTAGTGGCATTTTTTGGCGTGTAAGAGCTGTAGTGCAGTGTGAATACACGTCTTGCTCTTGGCAGATCAACCTGATCGCTCCTCCTCGCTACGTGATGACGACGACCACTCTGGAGCGCACAGAGGGCCTGTCCGTCCTCAACCAGGCCATGGCAGCTATCAAGGAGAAGATTGAAGAGAAGAGAGGCGTCTTCAACATCCAGATGGAGGTGAGCTATCGAGTGAAAGCCACATCGTGTCCTCTGTGTGATGCCTTCAAGATTTACAGTTTCTGAAAGTTTTGACGTTTTGCACTAATGTGTTTTGAGTTGTAGTTAGGCTATGACATACAGAGAGTAGTGGTGGAATTTTGCTTTTTTAACATTTACTCACAAATGTAAGTTACTTTTACTTTGTACACTTGTACTCCATTACATCTCAGAGGCAAATATTGTAGTTTTTACTCAACTACTGATAGCTTTAGTTACTTTTCAGATTATAATTCTTCATTCCCTTTCTGTCCAGTGAAAACCATACATCTCCAAATTCCAAATAATAGACTGGAAAATGGATCTTCACAAAGCAGAAAAGAGGCTGTTTTTCTGAGCTCATGAAAAGTTCCCTTGTTAGAGATACGTGTTTCTCACGCAGCGACACTACAAACATTCCAGAATCAGAATCGGCCCTGTTGACAAAGTATGTGTGCAAATACAAGGAATCTGACTCCAGTTTAGACATTGGCCCAGTGTACTTGCATAGAAAAAAAAGACAGAACAGTAAGTTCAATAGTTCAAAAATATACAATATGTGCAAAGTATGAGGAGGCAATAAACAATATATATGTATGTATGTGTGTATGTGTGTATGTGTATATATATGTGTGTGTGTGTGTGTGTGTGTGTGTATGTGTGTATGTATGTACGTGTGTGTATCTACGTACGTATGTATCTATGTACCTATGTACATTTGTTTACATGTGCATGTATGTCCGTACATACGTATGCATGTATGTACATGTGTGTATGTATGTACGTTAGTATGTATGTACACATGTGTGTATGTACATATTTATGTGTGTGTGTATGTATGTACATGTGTATGTATGTATGTATGTATGTATGTATGAACATGTGTATGTATGTGTGTGTATTTCTGTATATACATACATATGTACATGCATGTATGTGTGTGCATGTACATATGTATGTATGTGTATATATATGTGTATGTACATATGTATGTATGTACGTACATGTGTGTATATACATGTGCATGTATTGGAGGTGAGCATGTGTGTATGCATGTATGTACATGAGCATGTATGTATGTACATGTGTATGTATGCATGTACACATGTACATACATGTGTGTGTATGTATGTATGTGTGTATGTATGTATGTACATACATATGTACCTGCACATGTATGTGTGTATGTACATATGTGTGTATGTATGTATGTATGTATGTATGTATGTATGTACACACATATGTACATGCACGTGTGTGTGTGTGTGTGTGTATATGTATGTACATGCATATGTATGTATGTATGTGTATATATGTGTGTATGTGTGTAGATTTCTCTCTGATCTTCCAAAATATGATGCAGTAAAATGTAACACACACGTGAATGCAGCAGTAATACTAACCCAAAAACGTCATGTATATCACTAAAACAATGTGTGTACGTATTTACATGTGTATGCATGTACATATGTGTGTATGTACATATTTATGTATGTGTGTATTTACACACATATGTATGTGTATATGTACATATGTATGTATGTACATACATATGTACACGCACCTGAATGTGTATATATGTATGTACATGCACATGTATGTATGTGTGTAGATTTCTGTTTTCTGTCATCATCTTCTAAAATATGTTGTAAAATGTAACACACATGAACGTAGCAGTAATACTAACCCAAAACGTCATGTATATCAGTAAAACAATGTATATATGTACATGTGTATGTATGTATTTGTGTATGTACATACATATGTTCATGCACTTGCATGTACATACCTAAATATGTACATGCACATGTATGTATGTATGCATGTACATACGTATGTGTGTGTGTATGTATGTGCATGTGTAAGTATGAACTTACTTATGTATGTATGTATGTATGTATGTACTTATGTGTGTATGTACATATGTATGTATGAATGAGCATATGTATGTACGGATGTATGTATGCACATGCATATATACGTACATGCACATATATGTATGTATGTGCAATGAAATTCACAACCTGTAGATTTGTGTATGTACACACATACATATGTATGTGTGTATGTATGTACATACATGTGTGTATGTATGTATGTATATATGTACAAACATAAAATTTGTTATGTCTCAAACATAACATTATCTTGTAAAGGTCCAACTTTATTCTCGTTTTAACCTTTTGTTCATAAAATCACATATTTTTTTTTTCATCTTTTTTTCTGTTTTATTATTTTTTGCATTAACCAACTGCTGAATTCTCCCCTTTAGCCGAAGGTGGTGACAGACACAGACGAGACGGAGCTCGCCCGGCAGCTGGAGAGGCTAGAGCGGGAGAACGCCGAGGTGGACGGAGACGACGACGCCGAGGAGATGGAGGCCAAAGTGGAGGACTAGAGTCAGTCCTCGGAGGAAGGCGGGTGGGAGGAGAAAAAAAAAAAAAAAAAAACATCAGAGGAGAAACGTGGGCTGCCATGGCCACCGTCACTCGGTCCAACAGATGTTAACTTTCACATCGCAAACATTAACTGGCGTTAATAGTTCATTGGCAAACGTCCCGGTGTGTTCATTAGCAAGGTTTGTTCCAGGAGACGGCAACACCAAAAGCTGCCGTCTTCTCCAGACACGGACACAAGAAAAGTTAAATCACAAATACAACATCAATATAGTTTCTATTTTTAAGTACATCAATTTGAATAAATACTCTAAGACAACTGTTTACAAGCAGTGGCCTTCGCTTACCTGTTGCTTTATGAGCCCAGTGTCTTCAGTGTCGTGGCGCATCATCTCTGGCCGGTCACTGGATGTTATTGATTAAAGAGGAAACATGTACGCTGGTCTGTCTCGAGACCGGTCAGCGGTGACTTTATGTGCTGTTTTCTCTTCCACTTTAAGGGTTTTTACTGGCGAGACCTGCTCTTGTTTAGCTCACATGGCATCAATAAAGTCCTGGAAGTTTTGATCTCAATGTGTTTTTGTCAGCTGCTATTGGAGTGAATGAAATGACACTTATTTAAGGATGGTTTTTCTTTCTAGACATTTCCCAACACCAAATGTACGTTTCCCAAGTATAAAACTCGAGAAAAGCAATTGGAACTATGTATGTACTTCTGTATGTATGTACTTATGTACATACGTCTGTATGCACACCCACTCTGATTACTGTACTAGTTGCCATACAGAGGACATGTCAAGATGTTTTGACCGCCATTCAGGTTCCTGTTCCATACATATGTATGTTCATATGTATATATGGACTTACATGTTGGTACCTACATATGTAGGTACATACCTACCTACAAATGTAGGTATGTACTTATGTACCTACATGAATATGAAGGTACCCACACACACACACACATACATATGTATGTAGGTACGTTCACACATATGTAGGTAGGTAACTACACATACATACACATACACATGTATGTGTATGTATGTAGGTACCCACACACATATGTACCTACCTACCTACCTACCTACATACATACATATGTATGTGTGTGCGGGTACCTTCATATTCAGGTAGGTACATACCTGCATTTGTAGGTATATACTTATGTACCTAGATAAATATGAAAGTACCCGCACACACACACAGTAGTTACCTACCTACATATGTGTGAACGTACATACATACCTAAATACATATGTATGTATTTACATGTGTAGGTATATACACATATGTACCTACATACATATGTAGGTACCTACACACATACATGTGTGAGTACATAAAAAACACAATTTTTTCCCACTCTCAGCACACACCTACATACATACACATACATGTGTATGTGTAGTTACCAACCTACATACATATGTATGTACCCACACATACATACATAGGCACATACCTACATACACGTGCTTTGATCACCATTCATTTCTCAGGGTGTGTGTTCCATATGTATGTATGAATGCATGTATGTATGTAAATACATATAGTTAAATACATATGAAGGTATCTACATACATATGTACGTAGGTACCTACACACATACGTGTGTGTACCTACATACATATGTACATACATACATACATACATAAGCACACATACATATGTACATGATACAGTTGTCATCCGACCCTACAAAAAACAAGCTAGATTGTGATTTGTTAAAGAAACCAGTGGTTAGTAAGACAATTATCAGCTGGTTCACAAACTGTTATAAAAATCAATTTTATTCAAATGTTCACCAATACAAAAACAAATGAAGAGCTTTCTCATGACTTCAAATCTTTTTTTTTCCCGTTCTTAGCTCATTTTTCTATAGTGGTTATGACGTGCGTGTGCTTTTACAGCTGCAGGGATGTCACCACCCAACACATTCTGTGCAGACACGTTTCAAATGACAACGAGGTGCTTTTTGAGATGGTCCGAGGATGAGAACATGCCAAATCGTTCATCAGGAATGTGATGAGAAACGAAGGAGGAAGATGTGGCAACTAGACAGAAAGAAATGGAGTTGTGTCCAAAACCCTGAATAAATAATCCTGTAAAAAAATAGCACATCCTTGTAGTTATGCATACGCTAAAATCTGTGTCCACTTAACCCTTAATGAACCGCAAGCCAGATTTCACACCTTCAGAGACTTTAAAGTTCACAAACCAGTAAGCTGAAATCCTGCAGCGCCTCCTCCCACAAAGTGTGTGTTGGCATGTATACAAACAAAAACACAGGACCAAGAGACGTCATGTGGCAACACAGCCATGGTCCTGGGTGTCTGTCAGCAGTTTCCTCTCAAAAATATTCACCATAGTCAAATAATGACGTACTGTATATACACAAAAGCACACCGACACAGTCAGCACCTGCAGACAGAGAGGGGAGGTGAACATCGCCGACGAACGTGACCTGAACGACTGGTGCAAATGTGAGAATGAGCAGAATCTGCAGCTACAGTCTGCACTGTGTGGACAAGTCGCTTTGTTAGGGGTGACGTGACTGCGCTACACTATTCAACATGATGTACGAAGGAGGGAAAAAAAAAAACAAAAACAAAAAAAAAAAAAAAACGGTTATCTTCACTCATTGGTTGTTTTGCTTATTTCACCAGTCCGATCTTCTTCGCTTCAGTTTCATAAATGAGCAACCTCCACATCTTCACGATGAAGACTTCAGCTTCTTCGTCCAGGACCTGAAGCAGGAGCAGAGGGAGAGCTTACTGAGTTACACATGAACAAATAAAACAAGGGGATATTACGCACACGGTGAACTGCAACTGCCCTCATTTCCTGCTATATGACAACAAAACACAGACAAAAACAAAAACACAGGAAACTGAAAAAGGGCACTTTCAAAAAAAAAAACAGCAGGTGACTGAATGAACCATCTATCACGATATATTCAACCAATCAGAAGCCAGTCGGGACAAGACAGAAAAGCCTTCAGTGTCGTTCTTTGCTCTTCTTTCACTGAAGAAATACTCTGCTGTGTTGATACAGCTGATGCTACAGCAGCAACATTAGAACTACCAACGATCACAAGATTAACAGTCAACATGAACATCAAACACCGAGGGCCTTATTTATCCATGACATTACTCACCATGGCAACATCATCCAGGATACTCTGTGGCATACTGTGAGCCATCACCTGGGAAAGACAAAAACATCACAATCATTTCATGTTTCACATCGCCGCCACGTCTGAATCAAGTCAGATGTGCGGACGTCACATGGTCCATACCTTGGAGCAGACAAAGTCCACTAACGTTGGCTCTTCCTCTCCAATGTACTCGATAATCTTTTTATTGATCCAGGGCCGAACACGCCGTTCCATTAATGTCTGGAAAAAAAAAAAAACAAGACGAGGGGGATGAAGGCATGGGCTTTGTTTCAGGCTTTTTTCATACGAGGAAAATGAAGAGGCAGAATAAATCACTGTGTGTCCGCTTACTGTAATCTTTTATTAAAACATTTCTGACTGATCTGCTTATGAACACGTTAAAGTTAAACGAAACAGCTCAGTTTTCTTTCCCTCCTCACCGTGTCGACCATAGACCAGTCCAGCGGGTAGGAGAACAGCTCAGGCTTCGCTGTGGGAATCTTCTCGATCAGACTCTTGATGTGTTTCCGTTTCTCCTCCGTGTTGCCCCCCTTGATGCTGGAGAGCCCGGCTCCGTCCACCCCGAGGCTCTTGTCGTCGTCGTAATCCAGGGGCACGAGCTTCCTCTTGCGAGGCTGTTCGTCAGCCTCTTCGTCATCGAACTTGTCGAAGACGCTGTCCACGGGCAGCTTCTTCCTCTTGCCCGCGTTGGGTTGACTGGGGCTTCCTGTGGCACCTGTACAGAGGACAGGGAGCTTTATGAATACAGTTTTCAAGTTTACTTGAATTCATGCAGCTTCTTGTTCTGCAGTGAGTGAATCCAACCAGATATTCAGCTTCCTTTAATGTTCGCTTGTATCTATTTCAATGACGGAAAAACTAATGATGGAGGTGAGAGAAGCTGAGTGCATTTTATTATTATTAATAATACACCCTCTGATATGTTACATCTCATGAAACAGTTTTTTGTGATTGGCAAAGTGTTGTCCACCTGCTCAGTGAGTGATTCTGTATGTCATCTAGACCAAACTTCAGTATCTACTGGGCTCCTAACAAAGAAATCCTTACAAAGAATGCTTTGTAGGTTTTTCCAGTTGAATGAAAGTACGTGTGGAAAGTATGGTGTGAGGTGGGCGGCTGTTAAAATGACAAAAATCTGTTTAAAAGGACGATGGATCGCACAAGCTACTGACACCAGATGTGCCAGCTGTGCATTCTGGTCTATGTAGGCGACTCTCGGTACAGACAGTACTGTATCTACAAAGAAGCTCCTTTTCTGTTTCCTGCACAATGCATTTACAGTAGCACACTTGAAACAGAAGGAAATCCAGCGATAGTAAGGTAGTTAAACTTCACAGTTTCCTTTAGCTGTCAAGCTCCAGCCAAGGATTTTCATTATCGATTAATCCTAGAGTATTTGTAATTAAGTCATCATGTTCTCTATAGAATGTCAGAAAATAGCGAAAAATGCTCATCACAACTTCCCAGAGCACAGACAGAGTGAGGACTCCTTTCTTTAGACTCACCCAGTTTGAGACTGAGGCCGATCTTCGGCCGATGTTCCTCCTGCGGCAGCGCCTCAGGGGGGGAGTTTTCGTGGGGGATGATGATGCCGCTGGGCGACTCGTCTCCGGGCGTGTTGGGGGACACGTTGCCACTGGCCGACGAGACTGAGGGTGCTGCTGTGATGGGGCGCATCGTGGGCTTCAAGCACGGTTTTGCGTCAGGGTTATCTTCGTCATTGTCATAATCCTCTTCCTCGCCCTCCTCCACCTCGTCGTCTGAGTGGGCGGGCCGTGAGCGGACCTCTTGTCTGTCCTGGTCCTGTCGCCGGCCCCGGTGGTCTCGTGAATGCCTGTGGCGTTCCCGTTGCTCCTCAGGCTCGGGCTCTTGGATGATGGGAGGTTGTCTCAGACGCTCCTCCTCTTCCTCCTCCATCTGGACCAATAAGAGGCAGATATGCAGAAGATTAACAGCCACTCAGTGTTTTACAGAAAAGAAGGTCAACAGACAATGAAAGCTGGACACCACAGATGTGCAGACATGCAGAGAGACTCGGATGATAAAGTGACCTTCACAAAGACAGCAGCCAGCATGCCCCTCACTGCAGAAATACAGGCAGACACACACACAGTATCATTACAGACAAGCATACCCTGCGTAGCTCCGCGTCTGGGTTTGGATGTCCCTCGTCTAACAGCCTCTGTCTGATCTCCTCCAGCTCCTCCTTCTCTCTCTTCCTGTCACGCTCGTCTGCCTCCATCTCCTTCTCTCGGTCTCTGAGACGCTTCTGCAGCGCACTGCCCCTAGGGGTCACACCAAAAATAACAGCCTTCAGAACAATAGCCAGAGCAGCAGTATTGCATCTGCTACTACAAGTCAGATCTGGGTCACACAACATCTGCAGCGTCTTTTTACGTGTTCAGGTGCCACATGGCTCAGATCTCTCACGCAGAACGATGAAATGTATACCTAAAGGTTCAGTCTTTACATGTTTTCACTAAATTTCACAACATTTCTGACACTGAATGGATTGGATGTTATAAACATCACACATCTGCAAATTCAAGCTACTAAAAGGCTGCATATAAGATGAAAATCCTATGTACAAAAGCATGTGAGCATTTATTCATCTTATACTTATTTTAGCAGCTTGGCCTGAGTAAAGACAGCACTGCAGCATATTTTTTACATTGCTCACCTGTAGTACTTGGGGTCATCTCTGTCATCATCATAGTCTTCAAGAAACTCTTTCAGCCGTTTGCCCTCTTTCACCTGAAGACACACAGGACCATGCTGAAATGTCCTCAGGACAACAAGTCTATTTCTGTTTATTTTATCAACAAAATCATCATAAGATGAAAGGAAAGAGTGTTGCAACACAGTGTCGTATGTACATTTAATGATGCTTTTCCATAAGAAAAATGCAAATGAGCAGGCATCGAAACTAATAAACCACATTGCAACTGAAGCTCAAACACATTCTGTAGTGGAGTTAGTTATTAATGATGTTTGCGAGGTTTAAAGTAACACTGGGGAATATTCTGGCTTCTTAAATGAGGACAATGTGTACACCAAATATTTAAAGAAAAGTAGGACACCCCCGTGATGATCAGTGGTCATTCAATGCGCTCTCACCATTTCTCGACGGCGCTCATCTTCCCTCTCGGACTCCTTGCCGTAGTCACGGGCCTTCTTCCTCTCCCTGAGCTCCCAGTTTTTTAGACGCTGTAGTCACAACAGTATCAGCTGAGCCACAATCAAACGATCACATTCCATCACACCAAGCTGAGTAATCCTGTCATTTTAATATAAATACTCCTTTGATAAAGAGGTCCAGAAATGTGATGTTTAAGGATTTCATGGTTGTCTCATTTGGACAGAACCTCAACTAATACTTCATTTAATTTTCTGTCTTCTACGTTAATTCTTAACAATCATTTAGAAATATAATGGCAGAGAGTAAACACAGCGCACTGAGAGGGCGTTTATTTCAGACACAGCCCAGTCATCCTCCCAGCCCTTCCTACCTCCTGATAGGCTGCCTCCTTGTCTCTGAGTTTCCTCTCCAGCTTCCTGCGTTCATACGCCTCCTCCTCGTCTTCTTGGTCTCGTTTTTTGTCTCTGTCTCTGTCTCGGCTCATCTCTCTGCAAACACAAAGGTAGGAATGTATTAGCCTTGACACTAAAATGGGACTAATATACAGAAGGGTTACGTTATAATTGTAAATAAAAACTAACGGGGGCATTTTATATTTGCCCACAAGGTCCTGCAATGAGGTTCAATCAGCCATTTTAAGTGAAAAGCCCTGTGTGGGTGTGTGAGGCTTTAAGCAGCTGCAGAAAGCTTTTACTGAAAATACCATGTTAGGCCTCTGTGCACCGTGACTGTGGGTTCATTGTGTTGTAAATTCAAGCAGTGGTCATTGAACACTTGCACCAAAATGATGACAGTACCAGCACACAGCCAAAGCTTGTATTTTGCTGCAGATGGTGGAAACGAGTTGATGGCATGTCTCAGCTTGCATAATTTTGTTCCAGTTACATCACAGTGCTAGGATTCACTTGGCATTCACTGCACATCTGATTTGCCTCAAAATTGCTGTTGTACAGTCTGACATAAGACTGCAACCAAGATGTCATTAGACCCACCTCTCAGAGTGTGGCATGTCATGAACCTGCATCATCACCTGTACTGCACAGTGTATGTGGCCCTTCAAAGGAAGTCAGGCTGGCTGATGATTCTGAGCATTTTTTACACTGATGTCCAACATTTCATTGGTTTCAGTTGATGTAAATCACTTTAAACTGTTGTTGGCTAAACATTTCTTGATCAGTTGATCTCCCAGCTCTGATGTGATTGAAATACATCACATGAGTGTTTCTGTCATCACCTGGATCGGCTGCGCTCGGGGCTCCTGTCACGGCTCCTGTCCCTCTCCCAGTCTCGGTCTCGCTCCCTTTCTCTGGTCCTGCGGTCGCGGTCTTTGTCTCTCTCCCGTTCTCGCTCTCTTTCCCTCTCCCGTTCCCTCTCTCGCTCCTTCTCCCTCTCGCGGTCCCGCCGCTCTCTTTCCCGCTCTCGCTCTTTTTCCCGCTCCCTCCGCTCCCGCTCAAACTCCAGCCGCTCCTTCTCCCTCTTGTCCTTCTCTTCTTCTAGTTTCTGCAGAGCAAAACACAGGCAGGTTCAGCCGATGCCACACAGGATCCGCTGAGTCTTTGCACTCTATTTGCTACTGTGCACAGTTCAAGTGGTTTCCAGATCTTAAAGGACAGGAACATGCCCTACACTAATCAGTGCAAAGCTAGTGAGAGAAGCTGGAATCCTAACTGGGAAACCTGGAAGGATCACAAGGCTCTCCCTCACAGAGAGACAGCTTCTTCCTTCATCTAAAGCGAAACGCTGCACTTGGTTGCTTCAAACTTGCAGCATAAACTACAGTTTAGCAAGAATGTAACTGGAAACCACTTCAATGGTCAAAAAGATCTGTGGAACATGTTGAACTTGAGGCATTCAGAACGAGAAAAAGGCGCTGCAAAAGACAATGCTTTTTCTCTCCTTAAAAGTCCTCCTCTCAGAACAAGGAAAACAAAAACAGAAAACAGGCGTCAGTCTTTTGGTGAACTAGTTGTTTGTGACTTACAGGTGTTGAACTATGGACTCAGCCCTTCGCTGCCCCTACAAGCCTTTTAAGTTAGGCCTGGGAGGAAAGCAGGTCACACGGTATACACAGGAAAAACGTTATGGGATTCTGTCTTGCTTAAGCATCATTATCATTATCATCAAAAACAACAACCTTTACTTCAGTGGGTAACATGGCATTCGGCAAAGTGCTAAATCAAGAAATGAGCATAATGGACATCAGTTACATTTCTGCACAGATAAATGAAATTGTAGAAACGGTCTTACCCCTGCAGAAGTCTTCAGCAGCTCTTCACGACTCATTACTAACACACACACACACACACACAGACACACATCCTAAGTCTGCCTTTATGAGCATTACACACAAGGCTTTGAGCAAAATGTGGCAACATTTCTAGTTAAAGCACATCTGACACAGAATGACAGTGCTGAACGGATGGAAAAACCCTAAGCTTAGAGTTCTGCATTTCCATTACTTTTGTGACACGTATGGTGTCATGCAGAGTAATGTACAGTAAATGCAACAGTGGAATAAACTCAATTTGATGTAAACTGTTAACTACAACAGTCATGTGCAGCCACGGGCAGTCAACTGGTCTTCAGCTAGAAACACAGACTAAGCAAAAAGCCCTGGGTGTAACGCGAGTCAAGAGAAAGTATTAGATGAGAAAGAGGATGGTACACGTTAGCAATCATTTTTCAACTTAAATGGCTCGGATTAAGAATCATTACTTAATACTTATGTGCCTTGATTCAGGGATAAATCATGTCAGGTGTTGAATTTTGCACCCGTTTTGGTGTCTTTTCACTTACCTCTGCAGAGTGTCTACCAGGGCTTGCTAAAGAAAAACCTGACTGCACGGCTCTGAACAAACTTATTTTAACATCATTTTGCTATTAGAATAATCAATCAGACAGTGTACATGTCACCCATTGTCTGTTTTTTTGTGCTGTTTTAGCAGATTTGTTTTGTAAAACTGTCATTTTAAAAGGCAGAGCAACAAACTGTAAAAGGGGAAAAAAGAAACTGCACTGGTATTTCACTTTTATGTAGTGCAACGCTCATTCCTGTTTCCGGTTGAACCTTTTGACCTGGTTGCAGGACTTGGTTTTGACATTACTTTTTCTTTGATAAAGTAGAAAATGTGGACTGTGTACTTGAGTTTCATGCGGTACTGTTTTTGTTAGATGCATGAACTCTGAAGTATCTTGAAGAAAAGAAAAATAAGGCAGAGAGAGTGAAGACACTGACGGAGAGCAAGAGATGAAGGAGTCACACAACACATACAGAGAGCACGTACCTTGGCAGTCTTCAGATCAGCGTGCTGCTGTGGAGAGGGCGCCCCCCCACACTAGCATAATAAAAAGCTATAGCCAAAGTCACTGCAGTGGTTATTGACATGAGTCTTTGTGCTTCAACATGAACACCATTAAGACAGACCATCATTTTCAGAGGACTCACACAGGTTCACTGACTTTCAAACCTTCGGGGCACCACCAATGTCAAAAGATGAAGGTCAAAACTTTGGGGGGTACGTTATACCGTCGGATGGTTGGCTGAATAAAGGGCACCATAAGCCCTGACCAACACACACAAAAGTGGAGTACAGTTGCCCCTATGCAAGTCCTCCAGAGGGGGACGCCCAGTATATGTATAAAGTAAATGAAGGCTGATACTTACATCCTATCCTCGTAACTTTTTCCAAAGCTCTGAGATTCATCTTGCTTTAGTCACCATATGATCACTATCATAATGGTGGGGTTTAATGAATAGATTAGCTTTTAGGTAACTTTACATCGTCTCCATGCATTTTTGTGTGATGAATGAAGAATGGATCTATGATGGTCACACCTAGATAGTTTCATTACGGGGGTCACAGGTGTCAAGTCAGGCCTGAGAAAAGGTGACAAAAATACTAGCTGTCTGCCTACTTGTGGTGTTCGCACATTGAACATGAAACATTCATATAATATGGGGCGAATTAAGATGTTTGGTGGTGTAAATTTTAAGGACTGCCAAATTGTAGCGCAGTATGCATGTTACTGAGGTCAAGAAAAGTTGGTAAATGTGTCAACTTAAGTGCAAGCTATGTGAGCAGCTGCTGTCCAAAACCTGTAATGTCAACTAGGAGATCAAAGGAGCCACTTTACCTTGTGAGTGTCACGAAATTTACTAATCTCTCTGGAAATCAGGTCTCTCTTGTCCTCCTCCATATCAATAGTGTTAATGTCATCCTAAAGAAAAAGAAAGACCAATGAAAAGTCAGATAAAACTTTACATTTTAAGTTTCAAGAGAACAAGTCTGAGAAGAGTAAACGAGGTTGTTATACCTCTTCTTTTTTCTCCTTTTTTCTCTTTCGTCGCTGGGAGTCCTCATCCTGTGAAGGCGCGTTGAGTTCTGCAGCATATTCCCGCATCAGTCCATCAATAGCACCTTTGATGATCTGATCCTTCTTCTTTGTCTCTTCATCTAGAACCTCTTCCTCCTCATCTCCTCCTTCTTCAGCCTTCTTATTCTGCCCGTACAGAAATAAAAATCCTTGTTTAGCAATGAGTTAACTGTCTAATTTAATCATTGCAATAAGTGACCATTTACTTGAATTGCTTAACAAAACTAAGATGTGGTGATTCAGAGATTTGGAACAAGGCGAGGTGCATGACTGATTCCTGAGGCAATTAAATGCATAACCAGTAATTCTCTAAAACGTAATTATACCCCATTGGCAGTTTTCTTCTTGGCCTTCCACTCATCCAGCTGAGCTTTAGTCTTCGCATCTACCTTCACCAACAGATTTTTGTCTCCAATTTGCAGGTCATGAAGCAGGCGCAGTGACCGCAATGTGGACTCTGGCTCCTTGTACTCACAAAACCCAAAGGCTGCAACAGATATTGACATGGAAACATACATGAGGGGAGGTTCCCACATGGTCATGTATGGTTTGATCGGGTAGCAAATATAAAATTAAGTCATTTCTGGTTGGTTTTATGTAAAATCATCTGAATTTACAGCTGATCATCCCAGTTGGCTATGGATGAAAGTAATACCTGACATAATGATGCCTGATGTGTGGATTATAAATTACCTTGAAGCTTGCCAGAGGCTCCTTGGACTCTCTTCCAGCTCAGAACAATTCCACATTTCTATAACATGAGCAGAGAAAAATAGTTAAAGACTCTAGTACATTTTCTTTTTAATGCTGCAACACAGGATTCATGGTTTCAACAGGTAACCCCAAAAAATTTGGTAACAAACATTGAAATAAAGTACATAAATATGGAATTACTCTATGCAAAAAGGACATTTGTTAATTGATTAGTGTTGCTTATAAGATCCGTACAATAACTACTTCTATTAGAAACTAACCATGAAAATGGTGAATTTGATTGCTTGAGAAAAGCATAGTTGAATAAAATCTGTGTAATTCCAGACAAATCTTGGATGTAATTTCCACGTCCAGCACATCTTTATTTTTGGATTACAAACATATTCCACAACTGAGTGACCTGAGTACATGCAATATTTGTAAATCCTTCTCTGCTCCTTACCGCCAGCAGCTGTCTGATCAGCATGTCTGAGGCTTTCTCTGATATGTTCCCCACAAAGACTGTGGTGGTGGGGCCGCTCTCGTCGGTGCCTTTGATATGCACAGCGGCAAGGTCCTTCTTCGGGACTGCAGGCTTACTGACCACTGACACGGAGGGTACCATTACCGTAGGGGTGGAGGTCATGATGCCCACGTGAACTGGGATCATTGGAGTTCCTGCAACAGCCAAAGAAAATGTACATCAACTTCAGACAAAGCAGTCTGGAATTAAAGACTTTGCTTGAAGGTAGCTGGTTAGTATTTGCAGGTTACTTTAACTTCATACATTGTAGGTTTCTCTATAATAAGAAAGTGCAATCATGAAACCAGTAACAAGACCCCTTTGACAAACAGGAAGGCTGCTTGAGACCCTGCTTAAAATAGTATGTTTAACACTGTATAACACTAATTAACACGAAAGAGGCTGTCATGTGCATTTATTTTGGGACAGGTGGTTGCTTACCTGAAGGAAAGCCAGCAAACTGAGGGGGCATCCCTGGAGGGGGCAACAGCGGCCGGTTTAAATGAGGGGGGAAGGACATTGTGGGTATGAATCGGACCGACCTGGTGATGGCACAGAGACACTCATTAGTAGTCTATCTATTCGTGATATGTTACACTCACGCTTGGAGGAAGTCTTCCAAACAATGTAAATTCAAAATCAAAAATACAGTTCAGACACATATAAACCCTTTTGTTTAAAGAACACTTGAGAAAATACTGCCATGTTGTGAGGGTAGTTTCGCAAACAAGTCTGACATCGATTTGTGACTTTTGCTATCACCTACAACGCTTCTTGAAGTTAGCTTAGCTAAGTGGGGTAAGTTAACGTTCGCTAACTTATTGTCAGTTAGTAGTTCCAACGTCGAAGTAGTATAACTTTGTTTTATCGCGGTACAGCGTTTTTATGGTGTTGCTTAATAGCTAATCCCAAATTTCAGTAACCGTTTACCTAGCCTCTTAGTTAGCTAAAGTGTTAGCATTAAGCACGCTACTGTACCAGGAACAAGTAAATTAGGCTATGCTAATGTTAGCTAGAGCTGGTGTTGCCTGACAAGAAAAACTGACTTAAGAGGGCTAAATATGACTTCGGAATAAAAGTGAAAATGTCCATATATACATACCCCGACTTAGGCCACGTACGAAGTGATAAAAACCGCTATGAGAAGGTTAATAATTATGAAAATCTTGGACACGTTCTGAATGTTAGATTAGCACGTTAGCTAGTCACGGGCCTTCTAACACATTGACGCATGCGCTTTACGTACCAGACTACAAGTGCGCTTATTTTGCTTATCGGAACGTGCCTGTCGGTCTGAGCTGGGAAAGGTGGTGCGGCAACGGGTACTAGCTAGTAGTACTAAACAAATACTACTAGTAGTATTAGTAGCAGTATATCACTACTTCCAACAATAATACCAATAATAATAGCGTTAATAGAACTACAACTAACAATGATGATAATGACAATATTAATAATAATGCATTCAATGTACTTGCATAGGAAAAAAGACATACAAAAAGCTGTATAATAACAAATGTTGCGGAAATATATACATATATATATATATAAAAAACAATCAATAACATAATACAAAGAATGGTGAGGCAATAAACAATATTACCATGAAATTTACGATGTGTGTTGACATTGTAGTATGCTATTAATATATTACTTTATAATTGTACAGCTCCTCCAAAACGTTTTACAATTCAAGCTCTCGGTTTTACTTACAAACTTTAAAACCATCAATGGAAGCATATAGAGTCGCCAGTAACAACACCAAACAACTCATGAATAAATCTGTAAGTCAGTTTTATTTGAATGTTGAAATAATCACAGTGCTATAATGCATTAATATTCGTTGTGTTGTTAGGCTACAGAATATTGCAGCAGTTGGTTACCATGGTTTTCTTGTTGTAGGTCCTACCTCTCAGTGACAGCAGCTGTGCCGCGAGGGCTGCGTCTGACAAGGTGTGACGTCACTTTAGGCGGGTTTTTCATGGAAAGTGCTAGAAGAAACGAAGCACACCCTTCTGGTGTTAAATATTCTTCCATTACATTAAAAAGGTCCTCACTACTTTGAGTAAAATCCACGACGTACCTGTGATTTTGATTGAATAGATTTCTTCGGCTGGCGCAGATATTTCTTCCTCAATAATATATGTCGGCAGCTAGTCACCAAAAATTAGATCTAGTATTTGTCGCTCTGTGTGTATCTTGTGCAATCTTTTTGCAATAAACTGCCACAGGGTGGCGTCAATGGGTATATAGGGTACCCATTTCTACTGAGTACAGTGATGGACTGAGTTACGTTGCAGCATTTCTAAAGGAGCGACCTTACCTTCAACATCAGGTGCTTTATGTGCTGAACACCGCCAGCTAATAGCCCTCGTCTTGTAAAGCATGCATAAAACATAGTGACTTTATTTCCTATAATCGTTTTCAATGGCTGTACATCACTTTACGCTAAGAGATTCTTTTTACCAATATTTAATACAGTACATTGCTATTAATTTACGTTTTTCAAGCGTACACAATTACCTTGTTAAATCAATAATCATATTTATTCACGTCCCTTTTAAACGCTCGTGTCAGCACTCGATTTGAATTTTAACAGCCGTTTTCTTGTATACAATTTCTATTTCACTAACTGTTCTCTAGTTTCAGTGGTGGATGGTGCACCGCGGATGGATACGGCCGCACACTGACACCACTGTGTATAAAGATTCCGGTCTATTAAAAGGAAGTCCCTTTTCATTACCCTGCGTCAGAGAGCAGAAGGGACAGAATTTTGGCTGCATTTTATTCAAGATAAGTCAACGAAATAAACAAGGTATGTGATCAAGTATTTTGAAATTATTTTGAACACAATATCCTCTTGCAATGTTTGAGTTTTGTTACCCTATGACTGAGCTTTGGCTGGCTGTATCCACGATGATAGCTCATGAGTCACGACGATAACCTTAGCACCAGAACTGTCTCGTGGGCTACAGCGATCATATTTATGTCGTCCGTTGTCTGTTCGCATTACTGTTACATAACGGTTAATCCTTACAGTGAGATTTTCGTGTATTAGCCGACAATTTGCGATGAGTGCTGAATGCGGCACTCTGCAGGCTTGGGTTGCACCCAAGGCAGGTGTGGTGAAGATGACAACGCTGACTCGGTTTATGTAACGAAGCTAGCCGTATTAAAAACACACTCTGGACCGATCTGGGCCAGCTCACCGAACAGGGCTGTCATTTCAAAGCCAAATCCCATCAAATCACAACATTCAACGTCAAGTAACTGCTAAGTCTAAGGTTATTAACGCAAGTTTGATTTAACTCGTGGGCAACGTTTGTTAGTTAAGGCTAATTTTACTGTAAGGTGACAATTACAAAATTGATTTGGTTAATGATGATCTATATGCGACTCCTGATTTATGCTGTACGATATTTTCAATGACAAGTCATTGTTTTGGACTCCCTTCGGTTCATGGGCTAAGGCTGCCGTTTACAGGTTAAGTCGTCATAACAGAGCGGCGTTTAATGTAACGATTAATAACGTTTTAATCACAAGTGAGCGTGTAGTGTGCATTTCCAAACGGTATCCTTATTTTCGTCCGTAGCTGTTCCTTAGCACGTGTTTGCGGAGTCCATTGTCTGTCGGCCGACGCCATGTTGGTTAGCGGCTAACGTGCCAACAGCTAACTTCCGCCGATTTCTGGTAACATTATGGCAGCTGTCCACTTGAACGAAACGATTTGATGACATGGTAAAATTGTGGTGTCGTTTTATTTCTCATGAAACCGGAAGTATCAAAGTTAAATGAATCTCGCATAACAATTGCACATTTTTAACCTTTCAAGATCTTCAGTAGTTTTCTGTTGAGTCATTGTTTCAACAATCTTCTAAAGATGTACACAACATGTTTGCTATTTATGCTGTTTAAACTGGAGGCAGTTTGGTTAAACATTACGATTTGTGTTTGTACAGATGCCTGAAGAAATGCTCCAAGAGGAGGAGACTGAGACCTTTGCCTTCCAGGCAGAGATCGCTCAGTTGATGTCCCTGATCATCAACACCTTCTATTCCAACAAGGAGATCTTCCTCAGGGAATTGATCTCCAATGCCTCTGATGTAAGTCTGCAGGAGCTTGCCATTGCTCATGCCACACAGCAGTTTTGACCTTTGTTTAAAATTCGGCACTTAACGAATGGTAATGCTTCAGAATTGATTTTAGGACCTGATATGCTTTCATAATGGTGTCTGAAGACTCAATGTATTTTGTCAATGTGTGTTTACAGGCTTTGGACAAAATTCGCTATGAAAGCTTGACTGATCCCTCCAAGCTGGACAGTGGCAAGGATCTGAAAATTGACATCATCCCCAACAAAGAAGAGCGCACCCTGACCCTCATCGACACTGGAATCGGCATGACCAAAGCTGACCTGATTAACAACCTGGGTACCATTGCCAAGTCAGGCACCAAGGCCTTCATGGAGGCCCTGCAGGTACTACAGTGGAACACAATCCTTATTGCAGCCTGTGGAATATGAGAACAAGTAACATAGATTGCATCACAAAGACCTCTTACAATCTTAGTTCTTCAATGTCGAGTGTATGCGGGTACTAGGTGGATTCAATACTTGTTGAGCTATTCAATCAAAATACTGATGATTCTTGTTCAAAACTGTGAAGCTGATGTACTTTCATGTTAAAGTTTATGCCTTTTCTGAAGTATACTGAAGTTATTAATGTGTTTCTCTAGGCTGGAGCTGACATTTCCATGATTGGTCAGTTTGGTGTGGGTTTCTACTCTGCCTACCTTGTTGCTGAGAAGGTGGTTGTCATCACCAAGCACAATGATGATGAGCAGTATGCCTGGGAGTCGTCTGCCGGAGGCTCCTTCACAGTCAAGGTTGACGTCGGTATGTGCCTGAGTCCTATTACAGAGTCAAAGCTGTTGAGATGGCAACATTTGATATAATCAGCTATTTGAACCAGCTACATTTGATTATGCAGTTTACACACTAGTGCTATAATCACATGGCATCTTGTTTGCATCATTCAGCTAGCTGCAGCCACTGCTTTTGAGGGAACTAACCGTAAGACCCTCTGACAAGATGTACTGAGATGTTCAATTTCATGAAATGGTGTAACTTCCTTTGCTGTTATCACCTTTCTTAGGTTAACGTTTGGTGTTCTTTAACAGCTGAAATGGACTACTTTACTTACTTTCAAAACTGAAACCTTTTGTGACTTAACATAAAGTAGGGACTTGTAACTAACACTGCACTTTATTTGGACAAAGAGTGTTCATGGATGTACAACTTTGTTTACAGGTGAGCCCATTGGCCGTGGAACTAAGATCATCCTGTACCTGAAGGAAGATCAGACAGAGTACATTGAGGAGAAGAGGGTCAAGGAAATTGTCAAGAAGCATTCTCAGTTCATTGGCTACCCCATCACCCTCTTTGTAAGTATTGAGTTTGACCCCTAGTTTTAGATAGTTAAAACTGGTTTTTATTTCAGTGAGGCTGAACTCTACTAATTTTGACTTGCAGGTGGAGAAGGAGCGTGACAAGGAGATCAGTGACGACGAGGCAGAGGAGGAAAAGGCTGAGAAGGAGGAGAAAGAGGATGGTGAGGACAAGCCAAAGATCGAAGATGTGGGCTCAGACGATGAGGAAGACTCCAAAGACAAGGACAAGAAGAAGAAAAAGAAGATCAAGGAGAAGTACATCGACCAGGAGGAGCTGAACAAGACCAAGCCCATCTGGACCAGGAACCCTGATGACATCACGAACGAGGAGTACGGCGAGTTCTACAAGAGTCTGACCAACGACTGGGAGGATCACCTGGCTGTCAAGGTGAGCGGTGCAACGCAGAAGTAGCTGTTGCATGTGTTCATGTGTCTCGTTCAGGACTGTTGCTTTAAATGAAGTTCAAGTAAATCTAAAGTGAATTCTCTTCTTCTTTTTACAGCACTTCTCAGTGGAGGGCCAGCTGGAGTTCCGGGCCCTGCTCTTTATTCCCCGCCGTGCACCTTTCGACCTCTTTGAGAACAAGAAAAAGAAGAATAACATCAAGCTGTACGTCAGGAGAGTCTTTATCATGGACAACTGTGAAGAGCTCATCCCTGAGTACCTGAGTAAGTTTTCCATTTTGGACAAATGTATTCTGTTCTACAGTGCTGCGCTGACTATTACACCACCTACACAAAGCTGCTCTTTATAGATGGAAGCAAATGAAATGTTCAGATGGGTCCCAGTAAACCCATGTTTTGTGTTAATCTCCAGACTTTGTCCGTGGTGTGGTGGACTCTGAGGATCTGCCCCTCAACATCTCCAGAGAAATGCTGCAGCAGAGCAAGATCCTCAAGGTTATTCGCAAGAACATCGTCAAGAAGTGTCTGGAGCTCTTCGCTGAACTGGCCGAGGACAAGGAGAACTACAAGAAGTTCTACGAAGGGTTCTCCAAGAACATCAAGGTATTTAAAAATAAGTGCAGAGCAAGATTGACATAAAAGAAAAATTAAATCTTTTGCAGTTTTTAATGAAAATTCCTTCCTCACAATGCACTCATGTCTTCAGTGCATCTCCAAGGATTCATAAGGTTTCCCTTTATTCTTTAATCTAGTGCTTGCTGTACCGTCTAGCTTCCCAAGGCAGTGCAGTCATAGTTCTGTTTTTAATCTCACTGCATAGCTGGAAAATATTTCTAGTCTTTGTACATTGTCATCAATTTACATAATTCCATGCAGTTATGCGTGCCTTAGTTTGCCCAAAATTTAGCTGGGTAACCTATTGATGTTGTGATGTAGGCTACTGGTGTGTAGCATTGTTTGGATTGAGCACGTAATCACAATTCATCATCTTTGTGTAGCTGGGAATCCACGAGGACTCACAAAACCGCAAGAAGCTGTCTGAGCTGCTGCGGTACCACAGCTCCCAGTCTGGAGATGAGATGACCTCCCTCACAGAGTACCTGACCCGCATGAAGGAAAACCAGAAGTCCATCTACTACATCACTGGTGAGTTTCTCCTAGAAAAGCATTTTTTTTTTTTTTCCCTTATAGTTCTCAAAACTTTCATCTGTAAAAAGCTTAAACATTTCTTTGATAATTGCATTGATGCATGAACAGAAATTTTTAATGGTTTTACTTACGAGCAGAGGTTGTTAACTTCATCACGATGGCACTAATTGTCACTTACTTTGACTTGTTCAGGTGAGAGCAAGGATCAGGTGGCCAACTCCGCCTTCGTCGAGCGCGTCCGCAAGCGTGGCTTCGAGGTCCTGTACATGACAGAGCCCATTGACGAGTACTGTGTTCAGCAGTTGAAGGAGTTTGATGGCAAGAGCCTGGTCTCTGTTACCAAAGAGGGTCTGGAGCTGCCTGAGGATGAGGAGGAGAAGAAAAAGATGGAGGAGGATAAGGCAAAGTTCGAGAGCCTCTGCAAGCTCATGAAGGAGATCCTTGACAAAAAAGTGGAGAAGGTCAGTGATCATGATGAGCTGAGATTCATGTTGACCTCAGTTTCCCTTCATACTGTAGGATTTAGGATCTAATGAATTCACAACTACAGTTGACAGTGTTTTGTTTGGAAACAGGTGTCCTAACTGGTCCTAAGTTATACTGGTGAGTTTAATACAGTTGTAAGGAGGCCCTCAAGTCCTGTGTGCCCAGAATGAGTTTTTGATTGACAGATGTGGTTTGACGAGTGATGATTGTGGAGATGTAAAGTGCAGAACCTGGAAAATGAAACTTCTGAGTGACCTAACAGATGCCTGTTCAAAGCTTTCTCTTTTTCCATTTGATTTAACAGAATGTGAAACTAAAACTTCTGAAAAGTTGGTCTAAATGTTTTATTGTCTAGAATGTGTGCTGATGTAAAATTGGTCTACATAGACTAGACATTTAAGGTGTGGAATTGACAAACCGTTGCCTTGCACATGCTGCTGTGTTGAGCATTCTCTAACATGACTGTTCTGCATGTTTTTGTTAACTTGAACGTATCAGCCCGCTGTTCACACACTAAGCATGTTGTGTTATAAGTATTAACATCAACTGTTTAATTCTCTACCAGGTGACAGTGTCCAACAGACTGGTGTCTTCACCCTGCTGCATTGTGACAAGTACTTACGGCTGGACGGCCAACATGGAGAGGATCATGAAGGCCCAGGCACTCAGGGACAACTCCACCATGGGCTACATGATGGCCAAGAAACACCTGGAGATCAACCCTGACCACCCCATCGTGGAGACTCTCAGGCAGAAGGCAGATGCTGACAAGAACGACAAGGCTGTGAAGGACCTCGTCATCCTGCTGTTCGAAACCGCCCTGCTGTCCTCAGGCTTCTCCCTGGATGACCCACAGACCCACTCCAACCGCATCTACAGAATGATCAAACTCGGACTGGGTAAGGACACGCAGCACATCAGTATTAATACTTATTTTTCTTGTAACACAACTTTCACTTGCCTTGATATCTCTAACAAACGGTGTCCTCCTTGTGTCTTTAGGAATCGATGACGACGATGTTCCCATAGAGGAGGCCACCTCTTCATCCGTCCCAGATGAGATTCCTCCCCTAGAAGGCGAAGGCGACGATGATGCTTCACGCATGGAAGAAGTCGATTAAACAAACTCTCCCCCTTCCAGATTTCTAACACTTTAGCTTCACTTTTCAATTGTTCATCCTTTAAAACTGCAGTAACTGCAAAACAAATAGTCATTCATGTTGTGTGGTGGACCAGTGTTGCTCTTGTGTCTAGAGCATAACTCTGCAAGACCTTTTTAAAGACAAGCAGTTTTGGTTTTCGCGTTCATGGTGACAGCACATATGTTTTAACGAGTACCCTGTTGCACTGAGTTTTAAATGTTGGAGTGGTAAATGTGTGAACATGGGAATGGTACATTCCATTATCAGATCAGGTCTGGAGGGTTTGGGAACGTTCTGCTCATGTGCAACACTGCACGCTGCATGGAGAGAGAGGACTGTATGATTCCTTTGCCTGAGTCCAGGCTTATCTGTATTCCAAGTCTTGTTTTGCAAAAAATTAAAGATGTAATACCATATGTTTTGTCTTTGTTCCATTTATTCCTTTTATTGTTTTGAATCAGTGCTCATCTTTCATATAAAATGTAAGTTTTTGTTTTGTTTTTTTTTGTTTGTTTTTTACTGGATCATGAGGGATGTTAGCTTTTGGACTTGAAACCTGCATGTATTGAGCTGCTGTCCTCCAAGTGACCACTAGGTGGGGACATACTCCATAAGTTGGTAGTGTGAAGTTACAGTTCTAGAGAAGGTGACCAGAAATATCCAATACATTCACATAAAGAGGGATCAATTTCATATTCATTTGTACTACATCTAAGCAATGTGTTCCCACTATGTAAAACATCTAACCTGTGTGTATATTGCTATTGGTTTTGGTAAATATCCTGTACAAGTAGTGTGGACTCAGGCTGAAGTGTAGGGGTGTGCAGGAAGTCATGAAACATGCACAGTGAGATGGTTCCAAACCCTAGTTAAGATTAAAATTGTGTTCTGTGACTCAGATTTAAAGTGTATGTCCAACACCTCTGTTAACACACACAGGACTATCATTTTCTAGCAAGTAGGCACCACCTAAACTGTATAGCACTGCAATGTGTTTTCTCACCTGGAAGAGAACCCTAGAGGGCACTGCATTTCATTTTCTCCATTTTAAGTGCACACATTACTGCATTGCATCATGTTTTCTCCACTGGAAGGGCACCCTGGAGTGCAGTTCATCATGTGTATCTACCACGGGAGCATCCGAGAGGCACATTTGCTGCGTTTACTTCCCAAATATTTTCTTTGTACAAATGCAATCCCATGACACCGAAGCGAAAGAGAAGTCAAGTCACTTATACAACCCAAATCATCAAAGCTAGCTGAGCGTCCCAATGGAAACTTGCTATTAATGTACTAATTTGTCATTTCTTTGAATCCTGCTGTTGCCCAAACAAAGAACAGATTGTCAGCTGCTTAATCAAGCCTCATACTGCACTGTGTCTGCTGAGGCTAAACTCTAACCGATGAGCTCCACTGGCCTAACAGGCAGTTTAACCTGAATTATGTCTGAAATTTTGGTGTCATGCAGACGTGTTGTATACAAATGTCACATTTCTTATCAGGGAAATGCTGAAATGCTTGTTCATTCACAAACGTTTTATCAGTGATTTTCACTTCTACAAATTGCTAATGCAAGCAACATGTGACTAAAGCTTCAAGCCACACAGTATAGTAGATAATAAACAGTCTCAAGGAAGAGGAAAATAAACAAAAATTCCTCTTGCTCGGAAAAGTCAGGCAACATGCCAGCACAAAAGCAAGTGTACGGAGTGACATTGTAAAACACACGGCGCTAACCTGGACACACGTGAGTTTCTTGAAAGTGTGAGGCATCATCACCATCAGCTGAACTCTTTGGGGGAAACGTAAAGCATGCACTTCTTCCTGGAAGTCATGTGTTCTATATGACTGAGGGGGTGGCAGCAGCTTTTCTGCTGCCATCAGTGAAAAAGGCTAAAGTGTGGGCGTCCGTCCCTCCTGAACACACACTCACTCACACACTCGCTCCAGTCAGAGCGACAGTGGGGAACTTCAGCTGTGTCATTCAGAAACAAGCTGAAGGCTACTGTCACACCTCTAATGCCTTAACATGACCACCTTCCTCATTTGCATTTGTACTGTGGAAGATAATTTAACAGTAATACTATCCACATATGAGTATTCATGACATATTTGCATACTTTTCTCCGTACAGTCTGAGCTTAATTGCATTAAAAAAAAAAAGAAAAGCCTCCAGAATTAGTTTTAATCTTTAAAGATTAAAACAGAAAACACATATTGACCCTTAAACACTCACAAGAATGATGCACTGAGGTACAGTAATCTTGGTAGTTGTGTATCAATATTGGTTTGACACAGGATGCTGATGTCTAGAACCAAGAGGTTACATAGTATATGTGTCTGAATATTGATGGTGCGCCTTCATCTAGAACCAAATGAAGTGTAACTGATTGTTTTACGATAGCGTTCTCCATATTTTGACTCTTGAGAATCCTGAAGTTTATCTGCAGCAAACTAAAAGCTGTGAGTCACCGCGACTGAGAGTAATGGGTCTAGATTGAATAAGAACAAAGTAAAATGCGGGTTAAACATAGAGGAAACTGTTGATTTTAAAGAGCTACTTGTATTAAGGTCTCTGTCTGGTTCCACTGGTGGAAATTTCCTGGTTGAGTTTCGGTGCGGGGTTCCCTCAAAGTTGAAAGGTGCTTCTAGTCTGACTTGTTTTAACAAAAGACTTCCTGTGGAAACATTTGACTCCCTTGTGTAAATCAACCCACTAGTACTTTAATTGGAGGGGGGTTCCTGGTGTTTCAGTGGGCTGGGCTGTTAACATTTGCTTGCACTGTCACAGTTCTTGTGATCTTTGTGGCCTGCCATCTCTTTTCTCTGTACGGTGCCGCTGCAGAAATGCCAAGAAATCGGCTTAAAATGTGTCGACTGGAAGACTGCCTGCCCTGCTTAAAGAGAGCGTGAATGCTCGGTTTAGATTCAGGTGATTCTGGACCAACTTGTCAAACTTTGTGTGCATCCCTGCCTCGATGTGCCTCTTCATATTTCGTGATGACTTCAGTGAATAGATACTTTACTGTGTTGGTGCCTCAACGATGGTAACAGGCCACCAATGGGAAGCGAGGCATTTGTATCACTGCAGAATCTGCAGATAAACTGATACAAAGTGTAGACTGGCATGACATGCTGCAACCACGCAATCCTGCAGGTCTGCGTGCAAAGTGACGAAATTAAGTTTCTATGACATTTGCAATGCAAGTTGCCAGAAAAAACATAACTACTACTCATGACCTGAAACAATTTTGCTACACACATCACAAGCGTTGTGTTACTTCTCATATTTGGCAGCACTTGGTAAATACTAGAGACAGGAACAAGTCGAACACCCACACGGAGTAGAAAGGAAGCCAGATGTGCAGATAAAAGGCCTACACGAGAAATAAAACCTTCTATCCTCATGTATAAAATGCAGCAACCCACGAAAACGATAACCTTTATGATGACAGGTCTAAGAGTATGAGGGTGGAGAGGTGCACGTGGTCTGTTTGTGTTCCACATGTACAGTAAAGGCGTGTGGGGTGGTGGTGGCCTGAAGGTTAGAGAGGCTGCTCAGTCAGATCCCAAAAAACTATTTAAAGCAAAAGATCAATATTTGGGGAAATCTGCTTATTCGGTTCCTGCTGATAATTGAATGAGAAGATTGATACCTCTTTCATTTAGTATGTTAAATATGAAGCTACTGCCAGTTAGCCGTTAGCTTAGCTTAACACAAAGATTGGAAACAGAGGGAAACAGCTAGCCTGGCTCTGTCCAAAGGTAACAAAGTCAACCTACTAAGCTTACTAACTGACGTGATATACGTCTGTTTAATCTGTACAAAAATTACAAATGTTCTAGAGCATTCCTTGGTTGCCCAACTACCAGCGGAGACTCCAGGAAGTTTCTGGCACTGGCCAAGAAGTAGTCTGGCACATAACCCCATAAAATGCAATTTGTCATGTTTACACTCCTTCTCTTGTACAGATTGAACAAACAAGAGTGAACTTTAGAGATGCTGGTGAGCAGGTTTTGTGAACTTTGAACCTAGCTAGCTGTTTCAAGTCTTTGTGCTAAGCTAAGTAAGCTAGCAGCAGCCTCATATTTAGCGTAAACATGAAAGTGTTATCAGTCTTCTCATCTAACTCCTCATATTAGCCAAAATGTCTAACTTTTCCTTTATGATACTGGTTACCAACCCGGGGGTCCTGGCCCTTGAAATATCTCTATTATTATATTCAGTTTACCAGTCATTCTGTACTTTCAATGTTATGTATTGAATAGAAAATGAGACATCCATTAAACAGGTGACCTAGTCAGGGGTCGTCCTTGGAGAAAAAAGGTTGAGATCCGCTGTTTTTAAAGGATTTTCAGCTGCTCTGTGTGGACACAAAGATCATTTCAGGAGGCTCCGAAGTGATTCCGGGCATTGCCAATACAGTCTGATACTAATGCTGGCTAATTCAAATTACAATAAAACACTCAGCCTGTGCCGTCCCTGCAGTCAGAACGAGAGCCCGGAGTGACTGGCGGGGGGCTGAGGTCAGAGGTCTCCATGTCTGCAGCCTTTTTTAACCCCATCGCACCACCACCACCTCTTTTGTTTGTCATTTGCAGCACTGAAAAGACGACTAATGTGACACACTGCTTCAAACTGGGGTGTAGGACGTTGTGAAATGAGAGGTACGGGGAAATTCCCCCATCGAGCAGCTGTGAGATTGATAAACTAGGGGGAAATCTCACAATTCTCACACTTCACAGTCAAACTTGGGCTTCAGTTTGATGTTCAGTGAATCATAATAGTGGTCTGGTTTATGAATCAGTGTTGAATGCAAAGAGCAGCTCAGACATGTTTGTTTCGAAATGAACGTATGCCGTCCTCTCTCAATGAGACTGGAGACAGTGGAAGGAATATGAAGAGACGGAGAATATGGAGAATTGATCTGGTGTAGCTTGAAGTGAAAATCTGCAGTAATAGTACAGACATGGACCCCTCCGGCCACAGGACCAGGCCTGAAACCAATGATTATTTTCACTGTCGATTGAAAAATGCTGATCGGTGTTTCCAAAAGCCCAAGAAAAATGTCCTCAAATGACAAAGATGTTCAGTTTACCGTCACAGAGGAGTGAAGAAACAGAAAATATTCACATTAAGAAGCTGGGTTCAGAGAATTGTAACTTTTTTCTTTCTTACTCAAACCGATTAATCGATTCTTGAAATAGCTGCTGATTAATTCCCAAGCTGACAACTAATCGATTAATTGTTGCAACTTTGTACCACATTGACCATATAAATGTACTGTTGTACATTATACTACGATCAATACCAATGTAGAAATGGTCACGATGACACAGAATTTCCTACATTCCTATACAACTCCGACTTCACTTTTCCAGCCACATTTACGGGACTAGAACAGCAGCCTATTGTTGAAACAATATGGCCGAGGTCAGGCCTGCAGAGAAATTTATGCCTGCTTTTATTACAAACAGGTTGAACTCAGTAAATCAAGTACAGGTTAAATCTGTTAAGAGAACTGGGCTGCCATGTTTAGCCATGTTAGCACTGTCGGTCTGTCGGTCCACCCCTGTGTGAAATCCCAACGTGAAACTGTAAAATCAAACTACTTCACCTCATAGTTTTAAGTTAATTTGATATGTTTTATTATTAATCCACCAGAGGAAATAGTAGAATGATAAAAACAAGGTACCATTAACATTGCATTTCCCTTGTACGCATTCTGTTCTGCAAACCCCCCACCCCGCCCCGGGCCAAAAGTATTTCCACATCATATGACGGCAGTGAGCATCATCATCATCATCATCATCACCATCACCATCATCATCATCATCCATTCAGAACTCTTCCAAACACTCACATATAACAGTCAAACACATGAAGCAGTCCTTTTACAAAAGTACACAACAGACAAGTTGGCAGAAAATAAACAATGGAGATAATATTTACAAGATTTTTAGCCCGATTTAAACCATTAAGTCTGTGACCAAAAAAAAAAAGGTAAAAATAACCCCTTAAAATAATGTGGTGCAAAAAGTACCAACATCAGCATCTGCTTCAGTGATTGTAAATTATACAATTTGTAAGTAGTGCTCACTTCATTACACAAACCATTTACCACCCTCTATGACAGATGGTAGCCTCTGTTACATGTTAATATACCTAAAATTAAATAGTAAAATATGCACCATGGGTTCAGGCTATGTTTACAGCTTTAAAAAGATAAACTCCCACATTAAGACACATAAAAGGCCCCTGCTCTCCAACATGGAGGACTGTGAGATAAGCATCTGGCTATGGTGACTGAAAGATACCTCAACAGATAGAAAGTATTGTCTTTACAGAAGGTGACAGTCTTCTTCAAATATTTGGGATCAATGAAACTTACAAGCCATGTAAGGTGGTTTAGGAAACAATAGTGTTAAACTGTGAACGAGGTGAGGAGGCAGTTTGCACAGTTTATGGTTTGGGACCCGTGTATCAGACAATCTTACAGGCACTCGAAACTTCTGTGACTGCTGACCTGACAAATCACATGGACCCCTTAGGGGCATCTTGGTGTAAGAATCAAAACTGCAGAATCCCTTTCTATACCGCTGCTGACAAAAATCAAATCAAATGGAAAAGAACAGTACAAAAAGAAACAAACAAACCCAACAGAAACACACAAACAGACAAAAAAAGCACCACAGAAAACGTGGTCTCAGGTCCCAGTTTGGTGCGACTTGGTGCTACACCTTCTGTCCGAGCTGCTGTGCTGGCCGCCGGCCTGACTTCATGCGGCTACGTGCGTACACCCGTAGGAAAAGTGCCAAGAAAACTACAGCGACGCCAAAGCCACCTACCATGGTGATGGCGTGACCGTAGAGGAAACAAGAGAGGAGAATGGCGATGGCCTGCCGCAGGGTCATGATGATGGTGAAGACCGCGGCGCCGAACTGGTTGATGGTGTAGAAGATGAAGAGCTGGCCGCACGCCGAGCACACGGACAGCAGCACGGCGTGAAAGGCAAACTCGGAGTGGCGAGTCATGAAGGCCAGCGAGTCGAAGAAGGCACCCTGCTCCAGCAGCGAGCCGACGGTGAAGAGGCAGGAGAACAGGTTGACCCCGAACATCATCTGCACCGACGACATCTTGTGCTTGAACAGGTTGTCCTGCCAGTTGGAGGTGAAGCTGTCGAAGACGATGTAGCCGATGAGGATGATGATCCCGCTGAAGGTGGTGACGGTGGATGGGTGCTTGCTGGACGTGCTGGACAGCAGGAACATGCTGACGCCCACAGAGATCAGCACGGCGGTAAAGTACTCCCAGTACTCGTAGCTCTTGTGGGAGACAATCTTACCCATGAGCATGACAGGGATGACTTTGGAGGCCTTGGCCAGGACTTGAGTGGGGAAGCTGATGTACTTGAGGGCCTCGTACTGGCACCAGCTGCTCATGATGTTGGAGAGCGAGGCGAAGGAGTACTTGTACATAGGTGCTCCGTGGCGAGGTTGTTTGAACAGGAGGCACCACAGGCCTGACACGGTCAGAGCCAGGATACGGTTCATGAAGACCAGGAACTGAGAGTCCTTGAATTTCTCACCCTCCTCCTCTGGAGTCGTGGCTCCATACGAACGAGTCATTACCCTCTCCTGCAGGACTCCCCATGTCAGGTACGATGCCTATGAATAAGAAAACTGACTTTAGCCTTTCAGGGGTAGACTTGTATTTTTCTAATAGAAGCAATTATGCTAAAAAATGAAGTTGATTCTTGATCTTTGGCTTCGATTATTTTGTTGCTTTGGGTGGTTCAGCTTCCTTTTAGTTATTTCTGTTCTGTTTTCCTCTAACTGTCGACTGAATTTTGAATCAGGCGCAGTTCCCTCCATCAGCTGGTTTGAAACGGATAAACTCGGCTACATAAAGTGCAGTTTCATCTGAAGTTGGTGGTGTAGGCTACATCACACATGGCTGTAATAAACAGCATTGAAGGAGCAGAGGCTGCAAACTGGAAACAAAACCAGTTGTTTGCCAACCGCCCAAATCCTCTAAATTATTTGAAAAAGGTGTTTCCATCTCCCATGAAGTGCATTAACACTTTAAAAAAGACAAAAACCACCTCAAGTGACCATAGAACTCATTGGTGAAATTGAAGAAAGGGTTTTTTTTTTTAAATTTTGCTTTTTCCATCAGCCTTTTCTCATGCAGTACTTCAAAAAGTGCATAAAAATACATTGATGGAAACACAGTTATTGTCACTATGTACATGAAGCACACAGTGGTTGGATTTATTGACTCCAATCCACACCCAGTTAGCTTCATCCTCGTAATAAATTGCATGTTGGTTTATTGCAAGTGTCGTGGCTAACTCAAACTGACAACACCTCAGCTGACATTTAATACACTTTTGCACATCATTTTCACATTATGAAGCAGTCAGTTAATGGCCACTGAGAAGAAGATGGATTATTAGTGACCAATAACTCGTTGAGGGCTTTATGTGATGCAGTATTCTGTTTCATTTGAGTTTTTATTTTTTAATATGGTGGAGAGGCACACAGGCGACTTGGGGTGTATGATGCCTGTTTTATTTCTCTTGTGAAGAAGAAATCCACAGATCCACATCTCCAGAGTGTGCCTCACTCAATTTCTACGCGACACAACGCAGATGAGGAGCAGAAAGTGGTTTGCTACAAGTGTCTCTCACCTGCGCCTCCCTTTATGCAAACAACACTGAAACAGACCACACTGTAAGTGGAACCACACTTGAGTAAAGCAAACACAAAGCAACCATCTGTAAAGCTGCACAAACAGAAACAAAATTACACGGTGCTATTACAGGGATTAAAACACCAGCTTTATGTATTCAATGAATGTGCTTTCTGGGAGGATACCCACCTGAAGTCCAGCAGCACAAAAGATCAATTTGACGACCTGTCTGAGTGATGAGCCTGAATCACCCTCGTTCCTGGTGGCAACTGGCACATCATCCAGCAGGCCTGTTTTGGCCTCACTGCCGAACACACAGGTCTTTATGACAGGGAAGCAAATCCCACTACCTAAAAGAAAGGCAAACATACACACAAATAAATGAATGACCTTAATATCAAGGTGGTCAAAAGGGACTACGTCAACACGTCTATGTCCTTTAAGTAGCATGCATTTCCAAATTACACGTCAGCATCTCAAAACCCCAAACCTGTGTCTAAGTAATTGACGCGCTTGAAGTAGCTAATGAGGAGGTAGCCCGGGATGATGATGGTGGAGTAACCCAGCATGTTGACGAGGAAGCGGAAGAACCAGACATCTTGCCAGCCTTCCAGTAGCGACGACTCTTCGGCAGCAACAGTGGAAGGGAAGAGAAGCAACAAAAGTGCCGGCCAAACCCTACGGTGTAAAAACAGTATGGTACATCAGGCCATGTTGTCAAGTACATAACAGAGAAATATCATCCTTAATCCAACAGTGATATACATTTGACGGGCAAGGTATTGTGCGTCTGCTGGAGTGAGGAAATGGATCAACACAAGTGCGAGACTGTAATGTAAAAAAGGATTTAAAAAAGGAAAATGAGAGCAGCAGAAGCCAAAATATCCAAACATTTAGTCCTAGCTTGAGTCAAGCGTCAAAAGCACTGGATCGCACACTTCCTGTAATGCTTCTTGAGAACTTCTTTAATGAGATGCCTGGAAAATGCCTACGACTCTCTAACTTCCCCCAATTTGTAATGCAGGCTTCCTGTCAAAATTACTCCAAGGCTACCAGCTGTAGCTGACATAACCCCGATGACATCACGAGGGTTATTTCCTGAGAAAACTCCCCCCAGAGCCACAGAGATCACTGTACGAGCCTCTAAGGGCTTCCTCACACCTCAGCATTTTTGGGCCCAGAGTTCATACACACCAGTCTTTCCTCAGTCACACTAGTTGAACATATACATGTCTAAGCTGGCTGAGTTGGGGGAGTTTTCTCAGGAAATAATCCTTGTGACGTCCTGAGACAACTTTTGTTGTGATTTGGCGCTATACAAATAAAACTGAATTGAATTGAATTGACTTCCTGTTAGCGCCCCACACACACGAATGGGATGAAATAATTTTGACTATCAGAAAAATGTATTCATCACTTTACAGTCGCTCCGTTTCCAATGACTGTGATGTGATCAGCACAGAAAAATGCAAAACCCTGGCGGCCTTAAAATCGGTTCACACCCCAGCTCTGCTCCTGGGGGCTGGGTGTTCACAAGCTGATTTAGTGTCACCCATGGGGAGCGAACCCATCTTCGTACACAACACAAGCTGGCTGTAGCTGGAGGGAGGTATGGAGAGCACACGGTCCACCATTTGAGGAATCATGTAAAACAACCACATCCTGCTAAACTAGTCATGAAGAAATGAGATGAGCTTCCTCGCCCAACCACACAAACAGCATTACATTGATGACTCAAGCACACCTGTGGTGAAATTCTATCTTCCAATAAAAAGGTGCGCTCCTTGCTGTCGTGGCACAGAGTGTGCATCCGAATCAAAGTGAGGCCGGACCTCCTCCCATGGGGCCTGCGAGCCTGACTCATACAGAGCCTCTTTGTGTGGGACTCTGCTGTCGCCTGGCCAGGCAGTAGCCCACTGCAGCGAGACCTGGGCTCTGAACAAGCAGCTTATTACATGGAGGAATGCGCTGCACTGGCTGGCCAGCCAACCCACAGGCTGCTGCACCACAGGCACGCACAGAAAGTGCTGCCAAAATGTACCTGAGCAGAGACTGGGTGCTTGTGTCTAGTGTGAATAGATAATATGGACTTAAGCAGAAACAACACAGCATTCCCTCATTCAAAGAGAGCATCATCTGAGCAGAGGGAAAACCCAAGACTGGTGCTGCACCAAATTATGTGACCCATCAGATTTTACGATAGTGCAGGAATTTCATATTGCCGCTGCCAAATTTTTCTATCACAGCATATTACACACAGTATCTTAATAAACGATAACCAAACATGGTGCCCCCATCATCTTTAGAGGTGTTAGAGCTCTACAGACAGGCCCGTGCACATCAATTTCACAACTATCAAACTCTTTGTCTAATATCTAATTAACATTTATAAGCATTTATGACCCTCCAAAATCTATCTATCAAATCATATATTAAAAAAAAGTAAGAGAGAGGTGACGTTAGCATAAACACATTTGAGGAAGCTAAATTAGGCTAAGTTAGCTTGTATCCTTCCCACTGAATTTAGTGTGAAAGTATTTTAAAGAAACACATCTGTTGTGGAAATATAAGTCTAACTTTGGGTAGCTGAAAGCCCTGTCCGTGTCACAGAATTTGGTGTGACACCGGTTCCTGCTCACAAACCGTGCAGTTTTGCTAGCCAGCAGGTTGTTTGCAGACTTCAAAAACACACTGACAGTCACTGTAACTATGAATTACGATAATTAATAGTTAGCTGACGCCATAACACGCCGACAAGTGTAACAGTGAACAGTGAAAAGCTGAGCTTGCCCACACCTAAAGTCATCTTTAGCAAAGACATATTTTTCAGTTAGATCCTCTTGGTTTCTAACGTTACCTCCATGAAAAAGATGGCATTTTCCCACACTCTCTGGCCCGACACCTGGCGCAACACACACGCCGAAAGACTCAAACGTCTCCGCTGAAACAAAGCATGAAGCCGCACAGGTCCGACAGGAAACCAGAGAGTAATTATTAGGGACTGTCGTCTTTCGGAGCAGCCGCCTATTGCTTTGATGTCTTCAACTTATCCTCAATGGCTGATGTGTTACTTGAGCAGGAAAGGCCCCCTCCTATTTACTCAACACGAAAGGATGCCGGAGACAGACAAACAGCGCCCACCCGGCGGCCCTGCCCCTGTCGGTGTGGAGGAGGAACTGCAAGGCAAAGCAAGCTCATCCGTAGCGCACATCTCAGGCAAAAGAGCAAACCAAAGCGCTGTGCATGATCCATTAAGAAATTACAAAAATACACCATGAAAACATGTAAAAAGATCTGGAATAATTTTAAAAAGACAAAACTCTGAGAAAAAAAATATTAGTTAGGTAAAGATGCAAATGAAAGGTGGACAAGGATGTGTGCTTCGGGTTCATCTGCAATGTTGCAGCAGCAATTCACAAATCACAAAACACGCATAACTTACACTAAACTGGCCTGACGCAAGTAAGAACAATACTTTTTAAAAAATATATTCACATGTGCATAGAAACTACTGTAAGATGAAAAACAGAATATGATATATAATTAAGATAAAGTAAGTCAAAGTCCTGTATTAAAAAAAAAAAATAGCTGAAGCATTAGTATCTAAGTATGATCAGCAAAATGCACTTAAAGTGTCAAAAGTAAAAGTACTCTGTGCAGTAAAATGGTCCGTCAATGTGTTACCATTACATATGATGTTTGTTAATTAATATTACTGCTGCATTAATGTGTATGTTGAATTTTACTGCTGTAGATGTTTAAGGTTGAGCTAATTTTAACGACTTTATACACTGCTGGGAAGTTTAATCCACAGCAGTGCACCATATCCTGTAAGATCATCATCTGTTTGTAGCATCGCTGTCCTGTGAGAACCACATATCTCTAGAAAGTCAACTTTTCATGAGCTCATGAAAAAAGCAGCCTGTTTTTAGCTTTGTGATGATGCATTTTTCAGCTAATCAAAGACGATATTGAAAGTTTATTTCTCTTAAGATGTAGGAGAATGTTCTCAACCCATAAAGGAACACTTCATCCTTTAGTTTATCAGAATAGTAAAAAGTATAATATTTGCCTCTTAAATGTAGTGGAGTAGAAGTGCAAACCCCCATAAAATGGAAATACTCAAGTAAATTACAAGTAACAAGTAAATGTAGGCATGAGAAATTATAACATAATACACATACTACTACACAAGTATGCACCATGAGTATTATTACTTTTGATACTTAGCAGACAACATTATGAACATACACTTAAAATTCAGAATTGGCCTTTTTCACAGCAGACATTTTGACTCATCGTGGCAGGAAAAGCACAGGTGGAACTAATACTGCTAATAATGCTGGCTTGTTTCATTTAAGTGTGCCAGGAAGCCGCTGAGTGAGCATGAACAATAACTGACGCATCTAAACTGAATGCAGCCATCACTTATTAATTACAGCTGATCTTAAAACTGCTTTGTTTCAGCCATGCCTGATATCAAAGAATAGCAAAGCACTTCATATATACAGTCATATCTAATTAGAGTTATACCTAACTACACATGTACTTGCCATTAATTTTACCTGCCTCCATTCCCTGCAAGGTGCATCTCTGCAATGATGGAAATTCTGGAGTCCAATGATGTTATTTCCAGCGTTACTTGAAGCAGGATTTAATCTGCATGGCAGTCTTATAAAATGAGAGAATTCCACATCACAGTATGTATTATTAAAACAATACCTGGCTCATTTAGAGAGGGAAAACGTGTTATTTAATGCTAAGTGAAACCGGTTTATCAAACTTTTCCACAACGCTTTTCTGTTCTTCACCTATGGCAGCACCACCGTGACCTACACTGTATATAACACAAACAGCTTGACGCTATAGGCTCAATGGGGAAGTAGATATTGTTTCATAACTCGCTGTACTAGCTGTTGACCACAGAGGTTTGTCTGTTTGGACGCTGTCACCATAGTTAATTCGGTTTGTGAACCTGAATATGCCATTTATGTAAGAGGTACAGCTGAGTGGAATTTCCAGCCGCTCCGCTGTCATTGTATTACAGGGAGACACCAGGAAGAAACCACTTACAGGAAAACAAAAGATACACCTTTGAAAAGCAGCTGACAGGAAACAAAGACCTGGGACAGAGCTTCGTCACGAAGGATGCGTTGCACAAATCACAGTAGTGATTTACTGTTTATGCATGAAGGAAAGCGGTTCTTACAGGTGAGCTAAAAGAAAGTTTAGTGATGCTGCTTCTGTTGCCCCTGTTTGCATGTCTGAACTGTATGATTATATGTTTCTGAAGCCCTCTGACAAACCTGAAGCCAGCAGAGCAGAACAGAAAGTACGCTGATTATCTTTCGTTTGGGTGTGTACAGATATCGCACATATCACGGGCTAAAATTTCCCCCCAGATCCCCTTCAGCCAGAAAAGAGCACAACACACAATGAGTTTGTTTCCATTTTATTACAAAATAAAAGAATTGCTGGTATTAACTAGACAGAGCAGTGTAATTACAAACCAGTTTGCTGCAGAGTAGATAAGAGGAGATAAATAGAGAAAACTGTATCACAACACGAAGCAGCTAACCGAAAAAAATCAAAAAGATGAAGCTGCTTTGCGTGACATTTTTACGTCATTTCTACATTTTTCAACAGCAGGGATGTGATTAGTTTGTCTTTGAAGGATTGTGGGTCTCTTTGGGACACACAGTTAGTTTTACATTTAGTAAATGGAGCATTAATTTTGCCTCTGGTTGCTTTCCCAAGAAGTCTTTCTGTGGCTCCAATGAAAGGACATATTTTCAGAGATATTAGCCCGTCACAATACAGAGGCAGCCATCGCATGATGACATTTGAGAAACTATGAATCAAAGCAATCTGAATGTTCCATTTCTAGCCATTAAAACCAGATTGATGTGATAAAGAGGTAGGATTTCTTAAGGACAGTGGACACGTTGACAGCACTCACATTGAGGTGGCTTTTGTTGCAACCCCTCCAGAGGCAAGCGAAAAGAAGCAAAGTAACCGAGCCAATGACTCAGACACAGATCAGTGTTAAGTTAAGCAGAACCGCTCTCTTTGACAGAGGGAAGTGAGATTGATATTTGTCTAGATAATGGATAAATACAGATCAAATCAGAATGTACTACAAAACTTCAGCTCGAATTTAAATCAAAGGTTCGTGCTGCAGTGGAGCTCCAGACAATTTAAAGATTGTTGTTCAGCCTGTGATTCAGCTCAAAACTTCATACCGACCACTGACCTCCCGGAGATGTGGATGTCATCAAAAGGAAATAGAGCCAGGATCTGAAAGAGAAGGATGCAAAAGGTCAAATTTTACTGATGCCCTCTGTAATTGCCAATGCTGTGCTCGCCAGATGGTAGGAAAAACACACAAATAGCACACAGTAATTCATGAAGAGTGGGAACTTTAAGGGTAAGAACGGCGCTACTCGATATTTTTCTTGTTGTAAATCTCAGGAAAAGACCCAAACCAACAAGGTGTTAGTCCATCTTTCACTCTTTCTGACTTCTCTACCTTGTTTGTGGCACTCAGTCCCAAGCCCATTTCTTTCTACTGACTCCACAACATTTCCTAAAAAGTCTCAGTAATTTCCTGAAACAGCTGGTTCTGTAGTTTTTAGCAAATGATACTCAAACGGCAGTTAATAGTGCATTTGTTGGGGACTATTTTCACCTGCGGATGAATACACAGTGGATGGGAGTATTCATGGGGGGAGGATGGTGTGTGTAGGATTGACTCAGTGTCACTCAGTGCAGCAGTGTGGCTCAGCGGTTTCCACTGATGTACCTGTGACGGTCAGTCTCGGTAACTTACATCATCATTGCCGTCGGCCAAATCCAGCGCCGTTTCGTCCTCCATGTTTCGCAGCATTGTGTCTGCGCCGGACTGGCAGAGGAGGTTGGCGATGTCAGCATCCTGCCTCCCCACGGCGAGATGCAGGGGCGTGCAGCCGTTGAACATGGCCGCGTCCATGTTGGCTCCCCGGCTGAGCAGCAGCGTCACTGACGCGATGTCGTGCAGCTCAACGGCCAGATGAAGAGCTGTTTTGCCGCTGGTTCCTTCCTGCGAGGCGTGTGCATGCAAAATAATAATGAGACATTTGAGAGCTACACGAACGGGATGATAACATAAAGTAAAGTAAATTTTCAACAATTTGTTTGACACTTTTCGTTCTGCGAGCTTTGAAGAAAAGGAATAATAATAAGCCGGATGTGAGGCAGAGTGACATGTTGGGCCGCTGATTTAAACTGAGAGGAATGTCCGGGGTAGTTTCTGGACCGACTACCATGTTCCCTTCCATCAATAGAAAGTTAAGAGAGGCTTGCCAGCCCGGCCTAATCATATCTCAAATCTAATTATGTCTCCATGAATCCTGCAGAAAGCCCTGAGCTCAGCTCATATCACTATCAGCGTTGCACAGGTGCAGCAGATTTATAGACAGGAACACAACATAAGGCCAGGCGCAGTAAACACAGTTTGAAAGGGATAAGTGTGATTATAAATACTGGAACATTCCTGGATCAAATGAAGGATACTGCAGGGCGACCCTACTCAGAGACTAATTCAGTTTGATTATATACAGACAAACTGCAGTGTTTTCTCTTCCTCTCCTTCACTCTTTCTTCCCAACTTCTGTAGAGGGAGACAATCTGTCATGTGTATCTGAAATATTATGAGGGGCAGGTCGGGGTCAGCTGGCTGCAGGTAGAGGTTTACTGTTTGAAATCAGGCAATATTTGAAGCTATTCAAAGGGCCAAAAATCCTCTAATTTCTATTCTGTAAGACGCAGGATTTGCTGTGGAGCCTCCAGTCAAGTGAAGCCTTGTTACAACCCCAATTCTTTCTGTGCAAAACATAAATAAAAACAGAATGCAAACAAACTGTTTACAAACAACAGTTTTACAAAGTGTTCCTGAGTCCATGTTGTAACATTATACAGTCATGTGTTCACAATCCATCCTCGCTTGTGAATGACTGAGTCTTTCACCTGTTACCAATCAACCTGTTCACCTGTGGAATGTTCCAAACAGGTGTTTTTGGAGCATTCCACATCTTTCCCAGTCTTTAGTTGCTCCTGTCCAAACTTGTTTGAAACATGTCGCTGCATCAGATTCAGAATAAGCAGCTGAAATGAGGTCAAACATTAAATATATTGTCTTCTGTTTTATTTACGTTTCACACAGCGTCCCAGTGTTTTTGGAATCGGGGTTGTATTAAAAACTATAATAATCCACACGATGCAGTAAAGCAGGAGTCATTTGCCAGACTAACCTGGATATTCAGGTCGGCTCCCTTTTTCGTCAGGAGATTCATAATCTGATGTTGCCTGTTAAGTGCAGCCAAGTGAAGACAGGCAAGACCTGCAAGCACACATCTTGTTGAACATGGGGCTCATTTTGAGGTCAACTACAGATTGTGCAAATCTGCAAGCAGCTGTTACTACTATGATCCTAGATGATCCCACAGATGAAGCAGAAACATTAAAATACCTCTAATCTTTTGTCCCTCACCTCTCCAGTTCTGCGTCTCCAGGACGGGCGCCAGCTCGCTGGGGGAAACCTCTCTGGTCATCTCGGTGGCGCACTCTGTCTGCCCATGCTGACAGGCCACGTGGAGCGCTGTGTTCCCGTCCTGGTCCTGCAGCTCCAGGCTGGCCCCTTTCTCCACCAGGCCCTTCACCACATCGGTCAGGTTCAGGTAGGTGGCCAGGTGCAAAGGGCTCTGAGGATTAACAAAGACAAAGGATGCATTCAAAACCGCACCATTTATTCACCAAAAGCGACACGTCAGATTCTTTTAATGAGGTCAATTCATTATTCGATAATGCAAACAACAGTTTGTTGCAGCCCTCATTAAGCTGGTTTTACTGTTGCCATTGTCCTTGAACCCTGCCTTTTCTACTCCAGTCACTGTTTTCACGCATTTCCCAGAATTCTTTGAACAACCCCCATAGAACAGGCCTGTACCTGCTGCATTCAGCTGTTGGTGATACAGTACGTGTGAACAAAGAGACCAACGGAGAGCGACTCCAGCTGAGAAAGTGAGAGTTGCACCTTCTATCCAAAACAAACAACCGTTGTGGTTACACTGCATTCTCCTCTACTGAGCCTGTTGTGGGTGTAGAATTTGATACCTCGGCCTGTTATCTAGGACGATTTTAATTAAATTTCATTCATCATCGCGATCTGTTACGAGACTTCATTGCATCTGTGCAGCACACTGCAAGAATGGCACAAAAACGCGTCATCAGCGACCGCTTTCTTAGTCAGTGTGCAGATCTCTGAGGGCGAATTGTCTTTTAAAAACCTTAAATGCTAATGTGTCGAAATGTGGGGTCTTGGAATGACTACAGAGAGGAAATAAAGCAACCAAAGTGAACTCAGGTCTGACTGAGTCACCGTGTGAAGTGCTGAGTCTTGACTGCAGATGTTTCCTTTTGACAGTTCTGTCTTCACTGCACCAACAAGGCTCGGGTCTGACATCTTGAAGGACTGGAACAACTCCTCCACCCACATCCACACAAGGATGCACTCCACAGCTCCCTGTGGTTCTGTTTCTACAGGAGGTAGAGGAGGGGAGTTTCCATTCAAAGTCCCTTATGAGCTAACACTGGAACCACCCACAGTGACGTCCCTGAGAGAGGACGGACTGCAAATAAAGAGGAACAACAGTTCTCTGGAAGTACAGAGACATAAATAAGGCCAGTTTCCACAATCAAGATTCTGATTAAGAGGAAGTCCCTCATGGCTGAAAAATTCCAGTCGAAGCTGCAGCGCTGCAACACTCCCGTTGCACTCACCTGGTATAAGTTGTTTTGGATGTCCAGGACTTCTTTTGGGAACAGCTGTATCAACTGCTGAGCGATGAATTCGTCTTCATGGATGATTGCTAAGTGCAGGATTCTGCGGGAGCAGCAAAGGGAAATGAACATCTTTATCCAGAATGCTTGCAAAAACCTGCAGGCTCACGTTCTTTCACATTGAGGAATTGACACTCGAAAGAGCAGCAGAGCGACGCAGTGGAGAAAAAAAAAACTGCATTTCAGCAAGAAGATGTTGCCTCACAGTTTTCCTCAGTATTCATCTCGAGAGGCTGCCTCGAAATGTTACATTAAGTGGGCTGAGGGATGTGATTTTGTGGCTGGGGCATTGAGCAACACACAGTTTTTCTAGAAAAGACGGTGTAGCGGGCTGTTAAAGCAGAGGGGTGCGTTAAAACCGGCCGTCAGTAGGTGCAGCGCTGTAGGCTTTACTTTAAACAATTAAAGCAAATGACAAAACAAAACCAAAACGCACTAACCTCAAAACCAGAGTGGGAAGTTGTAGCAAACAAATGTGTGCAAAAAGCAGGAAATGGAACGGAGCATTAGAGCTTAATTTAGACTAACCCAGAACAACACACAGAGGGTCTCCACTGCAAAGTGGATTCGGATCAGCTTCAAGTTGCTGCAAATTTCTCCAATTTCGAGGGCCGAAGCTGATTTCTAGTGCCCAAACGGCTCGAGGAAGTTGTTTCACTGAAGTATATAGCGTGCGGTGAAATGTGTGTCACTGCTGTTACGTCGCTCTCTTAAAGATCAGCGATGAGTTTTTCTTTTTGCACAATAAATGTCATTTGGCTATTCAGAGACAGACAGTGTGGGATCAAACGTCCCCACAAAATCTCACCGCACTGACGTTTTTGTTTTTTTTAAGCCGTCTGCTTCGAGCAAGCCAGTGACAAAAGTCAAATTAAATATTGAACACATAATCGGGACATGAAAAATTAAACACTTCAGTGCTTCATTGTAATAATGTTATTTAACTTTTAATCAAATAAATGTAATTATATAATTCACTTAATCATTACCCAGAAGAATAATAAATGCATAATAGTCTGATTGTGTATACCTGTCTGCAATTAGACAAGTATGCACAAGTAATACTTTTTAATTGATTGAGCAATAAAATCTATTTATGTCATCTTGCATCATATTTTATTTGCATGTCTTCACAGCCAGAACCAAATCTTTGTCTTTTTTAAAGATATTAATATCGAAATAACTGGGATTCAACAATAATGAGTTTCACTTTGTTTTAATTTTTTAAAGTCAGCTGCTGTTAATCCTTTAAAGATTTGACCGGGGTGCCAAAAAAAGCATCATATTATGGGTTGAAATGAAAGTCACAATATGACCCTATCATGACACGCTGGCAAAGCTAACAATATTTCTACAGTTCTACAATTTGCTTGCAACTATTGCAACATAAGTCTGACATGAGAAAATATTTTCTGAAAAAGAAGGAACTGGACCTACACGGCACATATGCAGAGTATTACTGAGTGCAACTAGAGCTGCACGACTACGCAGCTCAGCAGAAAATAACTTTTTTATTTTTTTATCGACATTTTTCCTGCAAAAACCACAAACGTTAGATGCTTCCAGGTTTGCAAATGTGAGGATTTGCTGCTTTTCTATATTTTAAAATGAGAGGAAAGAATATCTTTAGGTTTTGGGCTGTTCTTTGCACAAAATAAGCTGCCTGAATTTTGCTTCAGGCTCTGGGAAAATGTCAAAGACACTGATTAATCCTCAGCTGCAGCCCTAAAAGTAGCTGAACCAGTGTGCAACCGTGTACATCCTTAAACTAACTGGAAAAAGCTGAACTGAAAGAAACTCTTTTCTGATTAGAAACACATGTGATAAATCAATCAATACGTTATCACAGCACTGGGATAAGTGTACTGATTATGTGTTTCCTTTCCCACCAAAAAACAGCCTGATGGATATATCCTCAACGCGTCAACCCTGTGAGCAAACCTCTTAGTGTGAAAGGGACTTCCTGGTTTGAGTAAGACTTGAATGAATAAGAACTAAAAAAAAAATCCCTCGGGGGAAAAATAATGTTTGCATGATTCTCTCACAGTCTGAGCAGCACTGTGTGGTGTGTGTCAGGTGTTTTTTTCCATCCCAGGTATCTATAGTTGGGGCGTGATGATGAAACCATGTGGCCCCAACAATCAGCAAGCGGAAGTGAAAAGAGGTCAGAGACACAACAACACTTCGACGACGCTGTGACTGCATCACTCACTGGATGGCACCGGCGGCTGCAGCTGTCATTGGCGGGCCCGCGTTCACGTCAAAACAGATTGATGACAAGGCAACACAAGACGAGTGGGTCACACAAGACGGTCTACACGGGCTGATAAGGCTGTGTGTGGAGGCTGAGGTGTTTGGATTGTGTGCAAAAAGCTGCAGTTTCACTGAGTCAAACAGAGAAATGAACAGCAGCAAACAGCCACCTTCACAGGTAACTGACATTTCTAGTCTGGTCTGGTAGGAAAAAAAAAACAGACAGACAGCAGCACTTGTGGGATCCACCAATAAAAAACACACACACACACACACACACACACTGTCCCATCCTGATCAACAAGTTTCTTGGATCAAAAGCCATCCACAGTGCTGCCTCACAGCATGTGCTTTGTGTGCGCTGCATGGGGGAAGTCCGGGCCTCTCTGTTTCACTTCTGTTTTCTGACAGAGACGGCGTCCACATTCATGACAAGGACAAAGTTCATTAAAGCCTGCAGTATCACACCGCTATGAAATCCCCTTCAAAACCAGCATCACGGGGAGGGACTGGGCCTCAAACTCAATACCGTTTACTGACTTCATGAAGTGCCATTTATGGATGTTTTAACTTCATCATCTCCGGTAGATGGAAAAAGATTTGATTTGTTGCTTGCACCGCCTCAAACATTTCGGCCAATCACCAAATAGTCAAACAAGAGGCTATTTTTACGATCATTTAATCATTTTGAGGGGAAAAAATGCTCAAAATTCTGCAGTTTCAGCCTCTCAAGTGTGAGGATTTGCTGCTTTCTGTTTCATATCACTGCAGACTGAATATCTATGGACTTTTCATTATTTTCTGACACTTGAAAGACCAAGCAGAATGATTGATGATCAGGGTAATTATTGGTTGCAGTCGCAACAATCAGAGCATCTGATGTTTAAGGGAGACACCACCTGTGTGCTGACAGACAGCGGTGATTGCAGCGGTAATTAAATCCATCGTAATTACGCTCAAAGAGACAGAAAAGGGAGATTTATGTAAATGTATTTATGAGAGCTAATCGAAATTCTTAATTTTCCAACTTTGCTCAATCTGGGATACTGCAGACTATGCAAACAGCTGCACTTTCAGCAAAGAGCCGAGGAAAGCTCAGCAAGGACCCGAGGAAAGCTCAGCAAAGACCCGCTTTTGCACAAGAAACTGAGAAAACAAACTGAAACATACGTGTCTCCGTCTTCAGTCACGGTTGTGAGCAAGTTCTCCTCCTGTTCAGAGAGTTCAGAGATGCGTTCTTGCTCCTCCTGGCCGCTGGAAAGCGTGCAGTCCCCCACTATTTCTGACAGGCTCTCCACCGTGATGGACGAGGAGCCGTAGGCTGAGTCCAGGCGCTCCTCCCCGGTGGAGAACTTGTCCCTCGGCCCGCTGAGGTCGGCGCTCGGCTCCCGGGGCTCCTCTGACTTCAGTATGGAGCGATACGAGTCGATGCCCGAGTCTGTGCGGTTATCCTCCAGCAAATCATCTTTCCTACAGTCGTCGCTCGCCATGGTTGAGGTGGTGGTGGTGGTGGTGGTGGCTCCGCTGGGTTTCCCCCTCCCGCCTTCCCCGAGGATTTACAGGCTACAACTGCGTGTCGTCGCCGCTCGGTGCTCGGTGATGTGACCGGACTCCGAGGATAGCCTTCTGACACCTGAGGAAACCACCGCTCCTTTGTGAAACCAGAGGAATGAGCCGCTGCGTTTCATGCCACTAACCGATAAAACGTTACCTCACAGCGAAGGGCCTTCACTTTTTATCGATTACAGGTATTTTAAAAAGTTTTAAAACACGCTACGCTCATTCCAGGCTGCCTGAAGTGGGTTAAAAACGAGCGAAATGAGGCGAAAACGGCTGCTAGTCGTCTACATATCCGGTAACGGCATGAGCTCCAGGCAGAGAGCATATGAGCAGTGAAAAGCGATAAGGGGAAGCGCTGACATGTGAAAGGCGAAGCTGTTTTTGTCACGCGGGGGAATCCCCAGTGCGCGTGAACGAACGCAAACTTCAACTGGAAGTGCGTCAAGGTCCAGTAGTCAAACAAAGAGGCGGAAGCGATGTTTTCAAAATAAAACTAAGCAGACGAGCACAACTTAAATTGGTCGCATTCAGATTTGTGTTTAAGGAGCCAAACAGTTGTTTTATAACGATTTAGGACATTTACTTAAAAATACTTCAACTCAAACACACAGTAATACATTTTCGGTGGCCAGTCATTTCCTCTCATTCCTACAGTGTGAAAATCAATTTAGCAGAGACATTTCCTTAAATTTAGGGCCCATCATTGAGGATACTGAGGTGACGTCCTCTGATTTTTGGGGAATTTAGTTCACATTCTACATTAAAAACTTGATGGGTAATTTATATACTGATTCCAAACAAAAATAATCGTATTTAATAAATAAATAATCAGATAAATTACCCCCAGCTCTAATCAAATTATTCCCCCACCAGGATTTTATTTCTGACAGAGCAGGGAAAGCTTTAAACAACATGAACAGCAAAGTGATTAAATAAAATATGAAAAATCAAAACAATAACAGAAAAAAAGGAACATTTGCCAAAGTTACATTATTGTTATGAGGTCAAGCAGTGCATTATCATGCAAAAAATAATGAAAAATTGCCAAAATCTGGTCAAAATGGTTCACAAAAATATGGAGTATATATGATTTGTGGTTGAGTTAAAAATTGAAAACACACTGATATGACTCCTTAAGCCTTAAGGGGTAAATTCAGTTTTTATAAATACATTTCAAGTCACTGGATGTTGACCATTAAACTTGACGGGGTATTTAATATTTTCCATTATGGTGTTTTTTTTTGTTTGTTTGTTTTTTACATAGCATAGACCAAGTCATTTGAATGCATATGCTTAATAATTAAATGTTCAACCTGTGCAGCCATGTTTTTGTTATCATTTAGATATTTTATCAGGTCAAAACTTAAAACTTGATGTTACTGTGAAGTGTCAAATGTCGCAGCGGTCCTCATGTCTGTGACTCAAGTCTGATTTGAGTCCAAGTATCAAGTTCAAAAAACTGTATTTCTCAACAACACACAAGTCTTATTTTCTTAAGGATAACCGGAAGTCCTAACCTCGGTCCTAACTACACTACTTTATCATTCAAGGGATTTTAGTCTCTCTTCTGAGAAGCAGCAAACCTTGAGTTTAGTTTACATAAATCTTTAATTTAATCTAATCTGTCAGTGACACTGAGGAGTCATTAGAGCTGTAATGTGTCCTGTGTTTGCTCGAGTCAAGAAGCCACTGAAATGTCAGTGCACTTTGACACGTAGTCTCACATTAACTCCACAGTATGCAAAGTGGGTTTGCATACTTGTGAGGGGCCTCCACTATGTTTCCACTGATGCATTCAAACAATAACTTCATTAATCTCAGACAACACAGAACAAATATTTGCATTCATCCGGTATTTCTTCCCTAGGCCTGCGTGGAGGAATAGAGAATACATGTAGTTTTTTAACCTCCCTAAAAGTTCAGGAATAACCCAGCTATCATTTCTTGTTTCTTTCACCATCATGGAAATGCTTCTTGTGGTTTGGCCGTCAGAGGGCTCACTTACGCAGCCGCTGCTCTCTGCAGTGAGAGGGCCAGATTCATCATAAATTTAGTCTAAAAAACAATAGTGACTGTCAAAGAGAGAGCTTTGCTGCTGCCAAGAGCTGCCATCTGTTTTCATGTCATCTACTGCTATGTTTGCTTTCTCCATTTTCTGCCAGCGGTCCAGTCCAACGTCCATATACTGTGGGCTATGATAAACAAGGGCTCATGTAAGGTAAAGGCTTCCTGTGCAAATAGTGCTGCTGGAGTGAGAAGCAGCAATGAGAGGGATGTAGATTATTCTTTTATACATTTTCAGTCTTCTTATTGCGTGTTCTTGTATTTCACTTTTTAAAAGCATGACTGCATCATCTTTTGCTTCCTCATTACAGCATGATATGTAGCCTGCTGACGCGTTGCAGTTTTAAAGAGGATAACAGCATAATTAGAATAAAAAAAATGTTTAAGCTTTGTTAGTACTGATTACAGCAAGGTTAATCAGCAGAAAACAGAACATAATGCACTAAAAAAAACTTACACTCACACAGTTTGGCTCTGACGATGCCCCGTTTGCACCCACGTCAACTGAACAGTGGCTTGGATCAGAATCTGAATCACAATGGGCTTTATGGGCCAAGCATGCGTGCACACACAGGGAATGTGACTCCGGTTTAAACGTTGTACGTGCATAGGAAATGCTTGCATAGACGGAACAATAAATTAAGTCCTGAAAGGATATAAAATAACCAGCATATACAAAGAATGATGAGGCAATAAACAATACATACACTGAAATTTGAAAGGGACGTCAAGCTGCAGCCTGTTCTCTGCATAATAATTTATCTAAATGCAATTTGGTGCGGCGACACACAAACTTGAAATTTACTGTAACACAATCTCAACCAAAACATGAGCATCACAGAATCGTAGCAGGCTTATTCTCCTTTATTCATTATGTTGTTTGTGTGGTGCTCAGTCGTGACTTCACAGTGTGGAGGCTGAATATTCTGTTTTCATAAGCGCCAAGCATGAGGTGATTACACTGTATTCCTGCAGGAAACAGCTCTTCTTATGATTTGTTCCACTATTTTACCCTCATATTGTTTAAAGCGGATGCTATTATCGTAATTGGTCAATACAGACATGCATCTTCTTTGATGCAGGGGGTGGGTTCCTCTGCAGCACCGCCTCTGTGTGCTGCTGGGATCCACTTGAACAGGAGTGTGCGTGCGTGCGTGCGTGCGTGTGGGCGTGTGTGTGTGTGTTATTTACATTGTGGTGTCGGGGTGGCTGCTCACACGTGCCGCTGCCTGTCGTCTTTGTCCTGCTCCTCAGCTTCCCTGGCTGCCATGGGCACAGCCTGCAGGGAGAGGAGCTGACTGCCGCCTTTGCCATCTCCCATCATTGCATCCCTTGCAGCAGCATCTCCAGTCAGTGCATCGCGGGAGGAGTCTTTCAGCCTATTTTGCGCGCCTTCCGAGGCACAATGACCGGATTCCCGTAGGCGATACCCGGCGACGTCTGCCCACCTGGAAGACGCTGGGATGATGGGTCTTTTACGCGGTTCCATCTGGGCTCCGGCCGGACGGGTTTATCATGGATGATGATGAGGGGCTCTCGGTGGCTTTATGTTTCACTCTGATTTGGTAAACCCCCATCCCATCAGGAGATCCATGCCCCGGTTTTTACACCGTTGTCATCATGTCCCCAGCATCGGCTGCAACGGCCAGTGAAAGCAGCGCCACCACCGTCCCCGAAGAGGAGTCGGAGAGCCCCAGAGAGGAGGTGAGGACACATTGTCTGATTTTCTTACCCAAATGCATGTGAGGGCAGATTCAGCCTTTAATTAGTGTGACATATTTCATTCATCTCACTGTGCAGTCCCTGTAATCTCACTATAATAATCAGATTTTGGAGATTAGGGTTTAACTGGGGCCTGTTGGCGGAAGCTTGAGATTTAAAGTGGACAATTGTTTTCTAACGTGCAGCAATACATGAACCCGTGCGTCCAAGCGCGCGCCCGAGAGTGTGAACGTGCGCGGCTGTACTCCTGTTTGTCTCCCCTCCTGACAAGTGGTTTCCAAGATGAGGTTCGGGGACCTCTTGTGGGTCCTGGAAAGCGTCCTCGGGAAAATGAAACCAAATTCAGTGTTAGAGAGAGAAATGCTCACAGAACATGAGGGTTTGTTGCTTTAAAGACAGAGACAGTGAGTTAAACTGTCTGCCAGGACAGACATGAAATGTTATAACATCATCTCCAGATCTGGCACCACTAAAACATGGTAAAAAAAAAAAAATGTCCCTGCGGTGGGAAATAGGGATTAAATTATCAGTCCCACTTTCCCCTCTTCCCGTCTGTCACTGTGCACACTTCCCCTCCAAACACACATGTTGGACAAGTTACATATCCATTACACAAGAGGGTTTTTATATAACCTAGCTGGTCTTATTATGTCAAGAGAAAGTGTCCATGAGTGTGAGAGGCACTTCGTTAAAGGCACCACGGTGCAGTCTGGAGGGTTCTGAGGAAACATGTCCTAACAGGGTGTTTAATGGATTTTATCCTACCTGTAGATACTACATTTTTCCACCCTAAGGCTCAATGGTTATAGAAATAAATCCATATAAAAACAATAAAGAAATAAAAAAAATCTATATATTAGTCAAAGCCACAATCAACTTATGAAAGTCTGTGGACATTATAACCCACAAAGGTAAAACTGGGATATAAAGATGCAGGATGATGAGCTGAATACCCCCAAAATATCTGAGAATTCTGTTTCCTATTCAGTATATATTTAATTTTACATTTTGTAGCCTGGATACAAGTTGTGTGTGTGCTTGTGTAACACAGTGCCCACAATTGCAACCATAATAGAGCCTCCAGCCGACTGAACCTTGGAGGCTTTTTACACCATAATCGTGTAAAATAAAAATCTGTATTAGCACAGTTTAGAAGCAGCTTGTAAATCCAGCAGAACACACTGTCAGGAAACATGTTTTGGATCCACGTGCCCAACTTCCTGAGCAACTTCTTGAATATTTTACATGTAATGTCGTCTGCTTCATCAAATCCATGTTGGAAATCAAAACCGCTGGTGGTTTTTCCTCTCTCATTGTGTCCCTGTGTGACAAATATGTGAGATATTTCCCCCCCCGTGTGCCTTATAAGAGGTCATTCTTGCTGTTGAACCGGGCCGGGGGAATTCATTTGTCTAATGTATCAAAAATGTCAACACCACTGTGTTCATGTGGTGAGTCACTTCCTTCCTTTTCTGCTGTCCATATGTGTCATGAGCAGCTCTGTTGTCGCCTCGCCCAGAGTTTTTAATTGAAATGTCATTTGTTTGTGGTCAATTTGGATCAAACACAGGTACAGTTTTGTTTTCCATAAAAAATGCACACTCGTCTGCAGAGTCATGTTTCCTTCTACGCGACTGTTCATCATCATCGCTGCTGCTTAAATAGAAACTGTAAAGTGTAACATGAGCCGCAAAGTATGTCATGTTGTATTGATTATAGATGTCGAGCGTGTGCCGGATGCTACAGTGAGTAAATGCTCCTTCTGCAGTAGGTTCATCTCAGTGGGGGATTTTAATCCCTTTGACCCCACGGGGTGTAGGCTTGGGTTGGCGAGGGACTTTGGGACCACGTGACCGAGGTGAGGAAGATAATTATGGAGAAAGAACATTTATTATTCATGCTCATCTGTCACTCAAAGAGCACAGAGCTGACATATTGAATTCAATACATCGATGCAGTGATGCTGGTTGTTTGGCTGTTGTGGTCACTCGTATGCAGGGGCTGACCTATGCAGGAGATGCAGGGGATAACCTTTGTTTTTCAGCTAAATCAGTGCTGCTACAGTTCAACGTTAAGTGTTTGATGCCTATACACTGCAGACTCTGCCCTGGTGCATTGTCTGCTATGCTAATTTTTTGAATGAATTTTCTTATAATTCATCCTTCCCGGGGCTTTTGAATCGCAGCCAGGTTTGTGTGGCAGCACTCCCAAAAGGCGTGACTAGCTCTTGATGCAGGCGCTGGGGGTTGCTGTTCCCTGCGGTGGTAAAGGATGGCACCAGCTCTATGCTGCCAGAGTCAAACAACTGCTTTTTTTCTGCCTGGCTTCACAGTAAATGTGGAATCTATACCCCTGTTCTGTTTTTGTTTTCCACTCCTTTTCTGTTCTCAAATATCATCTTTATATGAACACATGCACCAAGGTGTATACTTGACTTTGTACTTTTGCATTAATCAGACATTTTTATTGAATTTCATTTGATGAGTGGGTGAGTCTTTTGATTATAACAAGTGCTGACCAAGATATGAGAAATTGGCTCACAGCTCATGCATAAACTATGCAAAAGCACTTACAACGCAGAATATTTCCTTAAATATTTTATATGCATGAGCCACTACTTTTGAACTGTTTCTAATTTTATACCTAAGGCATATATAGGTCATACTTACGCTCATAAATTAAGTTACAATTTTATACTGAAGTGTGTAATTAGAGGTAATACAACCCTTTATGTTCCTAATTGCCTTTAGGTTGCTAATTTGCTTTATTATTTTCAATTACTATGTTGAATAAAAACACATTGACACTGTTGTTCTGTTAATTTATTGGTGTTTTCTCACATTCTTTGTAGCAGCGGCCCCAGAAACAGTCTCTGACTAAGTCCTTGTGTCAAGAAACCCACTGGAAATGCCTGCTGCTGTCCCTGCTGATGTACAGCTGCGTCGGGGTGATGGCCTGGTGCCAAGTGACCAAAGTCACACGCCTCTCCTTCGACAGCGCTTATAAGGGAAAGTCTATGATGTACCATGACAGTCCCTGCTCCAACGGCTACATATACATCCCTTTGGCCTTCCTGGTCATGCTCTACGTGGTCTACCTGGTGGAGTGTTGGCACTGCTACACCAGGAACGAGCTGCAGTACAAGGTGGATGTGGACAGCGTGGCGGAGCGCATCCAGCGAATGCAGCAGGCTACGCCTTGCATCTGGTGGAAGGCCATTAGCTACCATTATGTCAGGAGGACGCGACAGGTGACGCGGTACCGTAATGGAGACGCCTACACCACCACGCAGGTCTACCACGAGCGAGTCAACACCCACGTGGCTGAGGCGGAGTTCGACTACGGAAACTGTGGGGTTAAGGACATCTCGAAGCACCTGCTGGGCCTGGAGGACTTTGCCATCACCAGGCTGAGGTTCACTAAGTGCTTTAGCTTTGCCAATGTGGAGTCAGAGAACACCTACCTGACCCAGCGGGCCAGGTTCTTCACAGAGAATGAGGGCCTGGATGACTACATGGAGGCCCGTGAGGGGATGCACCTGAAGAATGTAGACTTTAAGGAGTACATGATTGCCTTTTCTGACCCTGATCACCTTCCTTGGTACGCATCCAACTCCACTTTCTGGGCGGCTGCTGCTTTCACCCTCTCCTGGCCTCTGCGGGTGCTGACGGAGTACCGCACTGCTTGTGTACACTACCATGTAGAGAAGCTGTTCGGCTTTGACTATGTGCCAGTAACGCCATCTGAGGAGCGGCCGTACTGCAGGCACATCCCACGAGTCAACACAATCGACAGCACGGAGCTGGAGTGGCACATCCGCTCCAACCAGCAGCTGGTGCCCAGCTACTCAGAGGCTGTTCTCATGGACCTGGCCCAGCTCTCAGGGAGCTGTAACAGCTACTCCATATGTGGAGGCTACGGTAGCTACAGGCAGAACTGTGAGCGCTGTCACCGTGCCATCAGCAGCTCCTCCATCTTCTCTCGGAGCGCCCTCAGCATCTGCAACACGGGGAGTCCCCGCATCCCCTTCAGCGCCAGCCGCTTCTCGCTGGGCCGGCTGTACGGCTCCAGGCGGAGCTGCCTGTGGAGGAGCAGCGGGAGCCTGAATGAGCAGTCCTGCCCCACTGAGAGCACGCGCTGTCTGTCAGGCCAGCAGACCAGTGAGGAGAACCCTCCAGCCTACCAGGACGCTCTGTACTTCCCAGTGCTCATTGTGCATCGTAACGAAGGCTGCCTCAACCACGACCACCGCTCTCTGCACAGAAACGGCTCCTGCGTGGAGACTTCTCTATGACCCACAGCTGCCGACTTATCTGAGCAAGGAATATAATGATAGAGGAACAGAGAGAGAAACCTCTTTACACTAGCGCTGGGCTAACATTGACTTCTCCCTTTTACAACAGATGTAACTCAGCCACCTACAACTGACCGCAAACAAGGATTTGTTCCACTTTCTGAAGATACTGCAGCCTCAAACAAACAGGAAACAAAGTATACCTGGAACATCCTTACAGTACAGTCAATAAGTCAGGGAAAAAAAGACTTGATGCCATTGATGAGACTGTTGTTTAAAAGACAAAACCACTTTAAAGGACTAGTGTGTAGGATTTAGTGGCATCTAGTGATGAGGTTGCAGGTTGCAACCAACTGAATACCCCTTGTTTCACCCTCCCCTTCCAAGCGTGTAGGAGAATCTACGGTTGCCGTGAAAAACATGAGAGGTGCCAGTGTTTGGTTTGTCTGCTGTGGGCTACCGTAGAAACATGCCAATGCAACATGGCAGACTCCGTGGAAGAGGACCCGCTCCCTCTGTGGATATAAAGAGCTCATTCTAAGGTAACAAAAACACAATTCTTATTTTCAGGTGATTATACACTAATGAAAACGTACTTATGAATATGATATTCAATTTCTGCCATATTCTGCCATTAGACCCCCCTAAATCTTACCCTCGGGCCCTTGAAAGGACCGAACTGCCAGTGTCACATACTGTCCTGCAGCGTCCATAAGGACAAGAGTCAAATAACCAAGAATACCAAGAGGAGGCACGTCCTACTGTAAATGCCATATTTATAGATCTTAGTCACAGACAACTTAAACATGAGTAACACTTTCCCGTATTTGTTGCCCAATATAGATTTGACTCAGCTGTAGCCTCAGAAATTGCCAAAAAAACGAAAGGAAAACTAATGGAAGCCTGACTGAGAAATGAAGAAACGGCAGACTCACGCATCATGTGAGTCATGTGAATGAAGGAAAATGCACAGATATCAGCCTCCTGGTCAAAGCATAACTAACAAGACTAAAGAGTTTTGCTGAAATAAAATAAACGTCTTATGGCTCTTATAAAGTTATCTTTGACCCAAATCTAAAAGCTCAACATCCGCATGTGAAACTTTCTGCTACTGGGTGATGTCAGTGCTCATGGAAATCCATTTAAACAGGAAAACATTCCCACTGTATAAAAATAGATGTCTGATGCAGATGCTGATATATCAAGTTAGTTCAAAAACCGCTTGGTTGCAATGACATTATACTTCCTGGCTTGCTAAATATGGCAGCACAGTGGATGAATAATTTAGCACAGGTGGGCTAAAGGACACAAGAGCTTCAAACTGAATCGACAAAGCTTCTTCAAGCGGCTTCTTAATTACATTCAACTGTACACTTTGTAAAATGGCCAACTATGTCCTAATAAACCTGGCCATTCATACTCGAAGATCAGTGTCAATTCAGCTACTTTAAAATCGCAAAGATCCACCTAATTTCTTATTTGGCAATATTTAGCATTCAGCCTACCTCTTTATTTAAGTGCCTAGCGATTAACTGTTAGTGATGAACATAAGCTATTATAACTGAAGGCTCAACCCATTAAAACAAGTCAAATTTACACTCACAGTAGCACACGCTATACAGAACATGCACTGGAGAAACCCTACCTTATTGTTTAAAATACACAAGGTTTTAAGAATTAGGCCCTAAATGTTTCTGAAATGATTTTCCTCGTAATATAACACAGCTCTGTGCAGCCGACTGCTGCTGCTGCTGCTGCTGATGCGTATCAGAGAGACAGCCAGAGAGCTGGCCATCAAAGACGCTGGAAATAGGCAGAGGCCTGGATTCTCTCCTGATAGTGTCAGATTTAATAATATGACAGGATTACTTTAAAGAACTAAAAAAGAAAACACTTCCTCTCAAATGAGTGCTTGCAGTGTCTTAGTCATGGTGAATTTCATGTTACAGACGAGCCGTGCACAAGAATACATGTTTAATGGAGGCAGCGGTGAAAATCAGGCATGCCAGAGAAAAAACGAGCTTGCAAAAAGTAACAGATTAGCTCATTTTAAGTGTAAAATCCCACAGCACAACTCATCACTCAAAGCGTTCCTCATTTCTTTGCGAATGGTTTTAATTTTAAGGGATTAAAATAAGCACAGATCTCGACAGTTATTTCTGTACAAAACATCATGAGCCCTGCAGTGAAAGACACACCGGCACGGATCATTTTCCACCATTAAGACCATTAAAACCATTAAAATGTCTAACAGTAAATACCAGAATCCTGCCTCTGGTCAGACGTTTTGCTTTACTTCCTGTTACAGCCTGTCTTCACATTAACGAGCCTGTACTGTAAATTGTGACCAATTAGCCATACTCATTACATTCCATGTGGTGGAGTTGCGGATTATCTTTATAGCAATACTAGAGAATACTCTGAAAATAGTCAAAGTGGGTAAGGCATGGTAAAAACACAGACTCTACCCGACCTCACACTTCATTCAACCAAGAAGAGTTTGGAGAGGAAACACCGTTAGAAACTCTTTCCAACAGGCCATCTATGCAAGGCCCGAGAACTCAGGACAGTATTCAGGGCAAAGATTCTGCTTTGCAACGACATCCAAAAACCTGCTTATCCCTCCTTTCTCTAACCTTTAGGCTTAGGAGGCAGTTATGCAGACGTTCTGTTTTGCTTTTCAAAGGCTTCAGCAGGGATCAGCTGTGTAATAACTGGATCGTCCATGAATGAGGGGTTTGCAAAGGGCGGAACCAAACTGAAATGTTCCCCTTCCAGAAAACAAAGGGAAAGGTACAGATAGATATATGTTCCTCTGCAGAAATTTGATTGCACCAGCTATTCAGATTTCCATTTCTTTCGTCTTAGTAGCCATTAGCTAGTTTCAAACCAGAGATGACTAAATGGGGTTGCACTGTCAGACCTTAAGAAATGTCTTGAAGACCTCTGTAATGTGTAAAGTGGTTTACGTCAGTAGCATAACTTCCAAATGTTCCAGTTTTAGGAGGCCAAGCGCAGTTTTAAACTGAATTGCTTGTACTTGTAGGTATGTTGGTTCAGTTAGTTACATCTGGTTAGTTAAAATATTTAAATTTATAATACAATTAACCTCTTCTTATGAGTTTGTGAGGGGAAACCCACTTTAATTTAGCGATGTGTAAATCTACAAATGGCCAAGTTTGAACTTATGAACAGCTGGGGAAAGCCACTCCAGGTCCTGGTCTTCATGACACGCCTGTATTGAGATCTATCTTTGGATGTTTGAGTAATTGTTTATACGTAGATGTTTTGGGAAATACACTTATTGACCTTTTTTTTTTTCTCTGGTGTCTGTAGAGTAGGTTAAATATGAGACTACCACCAGCAGCCAGTTCGTTTAGCTTAGCACAAAGACTGGAAACAAAATCCAACTATCAGCACCTCTAAGCTGCTTAACAAATTTTATTTTGTTTGTTTATTCTGTTCAAAAATGGAGGCATAAAAACAAGAAGTTGTGATTTTAGGGGTGTATGAGCTGGAATATAACATCCGTGAGCTTTAATTATGCTTCTTGTAGCTTCCAGTCTAAGCTTAGCTAAGCTAGCAGGTTGCTACCCGTATATTTACTGGATAGAGATGCACATGGTTTTGATTTTCTCATCTAACTTTCTGCGAGGAAATAATACAAATAAGCATATTTCCTAAAATGTCAAACTATCCCTTTAATAGTTCATTGGTGGTGTGCGAAGCAACCTTTCTGAGCAACATGAACAGCATTTTTCTTTTTCCGAGTAGCAGGAAACCAAATGAGATGCGGGAATTGAAATTCATTCATTAATTCAGTTATTTTTCATTCTGTGTCATGAAGGGCTGGATCATATCCCAGCATGCATTGGTGCAAACGCAGGGAATCATGTACTGTCCGTGTACTGTAGGACAAAATGTACAGAAGCCACAAGGAAGAGCATGCAAACTGCACAGGGGATAAAATGTACTACACTGTCTAGTGCATAATCTTGGATTTTAGTCACTGTTTTACACTGAAGTCATCACATGATCTCCTTCATCATTAGCCAACGAGCCTCTCAGATGGCCTCACTGTGATATCCATACGTAGTCGTGTCTAAGAGTAGAAAAACGTGTTTACCTGTGCAATGTTTACGAAACAGCAGTGACAAAAATCGCTATTTGGGGGTCTGATAAATCTTCCTGGAAGGTTCATAACTAGACATTTTTCCTCCATAGATGACTGTTAGCATAAAGGCTTTTGTCATGCAAAGCACTGAACCCTTTATCATGTGTATTAAAGGTGGGATGAGTCATTCTGGAGAAAGACTGTTGATATTCGCTGAATATGACATTAAGCGAATATCTCCTCACGGTCTGCTCGCTGTCTGTTCTGTGTGCGCCCTGGACAACGAAAAATCCAGGTTTTGCTCACAGCCCTGGCTCTCTGAGAGGGTCAGACCGAGCCACACAACACTGTTCCAGCCAATCAGAAACAGGCGGCGTTTGAGCTCGTGCACAAGAAAGGAAACAGTACATCTGGCAGGCTGACATGTAATGGCACTGTGAAGAGGCAGAGATGGCTCAGCCCACCTTTAAGTAGATGAGTTGTTATGATACGTACCCGTCCACTCAAGAATGCTCTGGGGTTCGTCTTTTTATATTTAAATAATCTTGTGCGTTTTCAAGACCGTAGGGCAGAGAGGATTTGTACTGTAAATAAAGTAGAGATGAGAGGTTAGAGGGACTGTCGATGTGGATCTTTGTGCTTAGCTGAATGTGTCACGCACACTTAGAGGTAAATGAAGCAGGGACATTTCTGATGTGCAGGTGTGAGTTTGTGAAGCCACAAACGGTTTATACAATCCTTTGTGAAAGTTTTCAGGTAAAGCAGCACAACAGCATCTTTGTGCTGCTTTTTATTTAACATTTTGAATGATTTTTTTTGTTTGTTTGTTTCCCTTTAAACCCATTATTACACTTTTTTTAAAATCACATTTGATGCACCTTTATTTAACTCAAAATGTCAGAATGATTTGACTGATTTAGGATCAGGTGTACACACACACGTAAACACAAACACTTCTTTTTAAGGAAACTCATTGAGTGATTATTGATAGTGATTACTGATCTGAAGAAAATCAGTATTCTGTCATATGTAAATTGCTTTATGTACTCGTCCACCATCAACTTACAGACTAGCTTTGCCTCTTTTTATATGATTCTAGAAAACAACTAGTGATTTTGCGACATTAAAAACTAAAAAAAACATTACTTACACTTAAGATGTTTTGTTGCTGCCAAGCAAAGATGTTACTACTATACTATTAGCCAGTAGATATAGGTAAAAAACAACAACACAAGTCTGTATGTACTCCAACACCACAACGTTGCCTTGATGTTACATAAGGACTGAAAACCAAATCTGTGTATCAAAATGGAAAAAAGACTCCTCAATAAACTGAAACGTTCACCGAAACATGCGTCAACAATTACTTTCTGCCAATTGTTGAAACGTATGCCACGCTTTGTGTGTTGTAAACCGGACATATGCTTTGTTTTTTTTTTCTTTATTCTAGCTTCTGCACATGTTGTTTTGTTTAAAGCTGTGCTTGTGGTGAGGGCTTACTAAACTAAAAATGTCCAGAACAGCAAGAAGAAACGTTCTTTTGCCATTTTTCTTTTGACATTAGAAATATCCACCATCAAATATGAAGATGGGCACAAAAACGTAAAGCTGACAAATGGTGAGTATCATAAGCAGAATGTTTGCTCTTAAGGCGACACATACGATGAACGAAAGGCCGATTTTGTGTTCTTTGTGCAATCAGAACTGGCGTATAGTGGGTGCAGGACTCAATGACTAATCCAGATGGGTTTGTGTTAAAAAAAGGAGGTGTTGAGGTCTACTTGGTTTTACTCTCTTGAGCGCGTCTCCTTTGCTCCAGACTCTGGTTGGTCCAAACCACCTGGTTAACGAAGGTAACGCTCTGCTCGTCGACCTCCGTCAGACGGATATCACATTCTGTTACGCTGGTGTTGTGAGCCATCGCCTCCTCCAGAGCTTTACCTCCATCCTGCACACACACACACGCACACACACAGGTAAGGAGAGAGAACACACGAACACATCTGGCACTGATGCACGTCCATGCTGAGCTTGCTGCTCTGATGCTGTTCTGAAAAGGTCCGAGGAAGAAACCTTGAAAAATCCCCCCTCGGCACTCTGGCGGTCTGAAACACTGAGGCCCACACTTTCTGAACTGCTTATGGTGAGTGTCACTTTATCGTTATGTCTGAAACAGCCATTTCTATTTTTGTGACGAGCCGACGAAGGTCACAGTATTGATGGAACTGCACGTTGCATTTCTGCTATGTGGGTGATTTTTGATCCTCCGCAGTGTATTCACTCACAGATACACTGCGCAGTGAAACCTTGAAGAGGAGAGAGCATGAGATGGGGAAAAATCTGATCCACCTCTCATGGGAAAACAACAATTACTTAGCTTTCCATTATTGCATGTTTTCCACGTATCCATGAATAATTGAAAAACCTTGTACGTGAAAGCTCTTCTGTCTACACTGGCACCAGTGTGCTGTAAAGGTGAAGGAAATCCAGTGTTTCCTAACGTCTGCTCCTCTGATAACATTTTATATGAATAACTAATCAGCATCTACATTCTTATGTTAAAAACAAAAACTCAAAGGATAATTTACAGTGTTTTTGTTCATTGTTTTCCTTTGTCCTCTTGACCTTTCTTTATCCATGCTGTATCTCAACATCTACTGGGTGTAGGGCTATTTTTACTATCTAGTAATCTGTTTTCTTAATTAATCATTTGGTCTATTAAAAGTCAGAATGCTGTGAAAAATGCCAGTAATATTTTCCTAGAGTCAAAGTTATTATTTGAATACATATTTTGTCTGATCAACAGTATAAAACCCCCCAAAATCTGAAGTTTACGTCCTGATTTCAAAAAAGTTAGGACACTGTGTAGAACATCAGTAAAAACAAAATGTGATAATTTACAAAAACTGTGTTTACTGACAACATGAAGTGTTCCTGAGTCCATGTAGTAATATCCTTTATCCAATCATGTGTTCACAAAGTGGTGAACCTCGCTTCATCCTTGCTTGTGAATGACTGAGTCTTTAAACCCAAGTGCAGCTGAGGTTAAAGAAAATACATATTTGACAATGAAATCTGTAGAAATCTAAGTCTGCAACTTCCTTAAGTCACCTGTGCGAACTTGAACCCTTTTCTTTGGCGCCAGCCTCAGGTAAAACTTTTTTTTTTTTTTTTTTGGCAATGCTGATCTAAGAACAGTCATTTACTCACCACACCCAGGTTGTTGCAGGAGAGATTGACGCTCTTCAGGGTGTTATTCTGAAACAGCACTTTAGCCAGTGCAACAGCAGTAGGCCTCGTCACCTCATTGCCTCCCAGGTGCAGGTGACGTAGGATGTGGTTGCTCAGCAGGGCCTGACCAATAGCCTCGCCCCCCTCATCTCGCAAACGGTTGAGACGCAGGTTGAGTGACAAAAGGGTGGAATTCTTGGACAAGGCATGAGCTAAAGCTTTGGCTCCCGGGCCTCTAATGTCGTTGTCACACAGGTTCAGGTTCTCCAGTTTACTATTGGTGAGCAGTTTGCCGATGGCTCTGGCTCCCTTGTCCCCAATCAGGTTGTGAGAAAAGTCGAGCTCCCTCAGGGACGGGTGGTGCAAAAGGTATTTCACCAGCACCCGGCACTTTTTGTCCTCAATGTGGCTTTCATGGAGCCTTAGAAGCTGTGGAAAGAGTGTATTAGGAAGATTAGCAAGATTATATGGTGTGTAGCACAAAAACATAAATAAGGAGTACAGCTAAGATGTCATAGGGCACAGAACTTGACAATAACTGATCTTTTTCTGTTTTTTTTTAACAACAACTTGCCACACGTATAAATGCTATTTATGTGCAAGCGATACAGAACAGTGGAGGACAATGCTTAATACAATATAATGTTTTTTTCTGTTTCATATCATTGTAAATGAAGTATCTTTGGGTTTTAGGCTGTTGGACAAAATAAACAGTCAGAATTGTCACCTGGGAGTTTATGGTGGGCCTTTTTCTCTATTTTTATAGATAGATTATAGACAATTCACTGAAACAATAATGAACAAATGGATCAATCATAAATTGCAGCACTTATGTCAACTCAACAAAAAAAGTTCTCATATCATGCACAGAAACCAGATACATGCCATGTCCTCATGCAGTGATAAATTACTGTGACAAACATGTTGTGTCAAATAGTGACTTATTTAGGTTGCAGCCAGAGGCTCTGCTGTCTTTTCTTTGATGTAAATAGAGCATGAATTTAATGCTTGGGTAGTGCCAACAACAATTTTCCCATTTCATGACACTGGGGATGGTAAAATGTCTGTAAATGATGCTTTACAACTGCCAAGAAAGTCAGAAGTGCTGAATGACAACAAACAAACACGCTCCAGAGCCAGCATGCTATAAAACCACTGCGGAGGGATCAACATTCACCTTCAAAGTCTTGCAGGACTTCAGGGCCTTGGCGAGGGACTCACAGTCTCTGTCAGTCATCTCAAACATCTTCCATTCAAAGTTCATACCACACTGTTTGACCCTGTACACCAAATGGAGCTCCTCCAGGTTTTTCAGCTTGTTGAGCAGGATGTTAAAGTCAAAGTGGTCCATAGATGGTCCGTCATAGTCAGTGTCACTTGCCAACTCGTAGCCATACTCCACTTCCTCCTTCTGGGGCTCCTTGATAGGCGGCAGGAGTTGGGAGATGTCCAGTCTTTTGATGTAGTTCTTACAAAGTGGTATCATCTCTAGAATTGTCTTTGGATCCGTCACATCTGGGATAAAAAGCTCAATCATGTTCTCCATGTGCCTCTCATAGAACATTCGTTTCCAGCTGTGGCCGTAGTGAGAGACGTCACAAACGTCCCACCGCTGCTCGCAGCACCGCTTCCAATAGACGCCATCGCCGATCAGGTTGGCTGTCACGTGCAGGTTCAGGGAAGTGGACAATCTCTCCTGCACAAAGTCTTTCTGAAGATCAGTCAGGTCTTCAAATATGGGCTTTTCTGCAACAGGTTTACATTTTGCATAAAGTTTTTACATTATAAGTGGAAGGGTGAATAATAATGGTACTGCAAACAACAGCATACCCTCAAAGTTCCTCATGATGCTCTGCAGACAGAGGTTTGATAGACAGGGCACTATAGCCAGGGACCAGTCTGGGTCTTCGGCAATGATCCTCCTCGTCATGCCTTTAGCTGGGCTGAGGTTGGCTCCTGTGGGACAGGGGGACGTGGGCATTGTGGCAGGGTTTTTGTGTCCTCTGCTTAAAAAGAAGAAACGTTAGTGTGAAAATGCACATTAAAGATTTCACAGCACAGTAATTGTAGATGGATTCTTATTTATTTTCAGGTGTGTTTAAGTGATGATAGTTTATTTAATGTCATTTAACGTCTAAATAGTTACTAAAATCGAATTATTTATGGGCATTAGTTAACAACAACACGCTGCCATACGCATTCTGCGGCTAACGTTAGCCAAGTGTCTCCAAACTACCTTAGCAAGGTTACCTCCAAACTCACGTTAGCTTAAATGCTACTACCTTAAAACTACGGCTAATTAATGAACCCATGACAAAACTTCTTTAAAGAGTTAAACCGACAGATATTTAATATTTATTTAACACCGTTTATTCGCATACACACAACTCAACGTTCAAACGTTAGCATGTACTTGCAGTGCGCTGGTCTGGGCTTCATCCGTGTCCTTGGTAACAGAACGCTCTCTGTTTACGTTTGCTCCGGAGTTTTGAGTACTCTGCCCTGAACATTACCTGAGAGCAAGAGCGGCGTACTTCAAGCATACACATGCTGTGTCCAGCAAACGCCTCTAGATTTAGTGTCTGCCACTGTATTTAGAAGACAGAAGATAACTGAACTTTTTAAAAATTCTGCGTAAGAAAACGTGAATTTCTTTCTTTGTCAGCGTTTTTATATGTTAGACTGTCGGAAAAGCGGATTTTCCGGCGTACATGAAATGCAACATATGTTTTCCTCGAAATATGGAGTTCTGCAAGTCCAAAGTGCAGCAGAGATTAGATTAATTGATTGATTTGATCAAAATTTGAACGCACATAGGCAATATAAACACAAGAACAAAAAAGAGATTTTCAGTATTTTAGCAATACCAATTCATTCTACTGTATTAACCCAGTGATGACAAATTACTTTAAAGGAGCTGTTACCTGTTAAGCATTTAATGCAGGGATAAAAGAGATGCCTGGGGAAGACTACAAAATTAAGATTAGTTGGCCTTACAATCATTAAATTACAGCAATAATTTCACAGTTGGACATGAAGGAGAACACTGATATGAGTGTGTTTTTAGGCCTGTGTGACATCACTGTTGCAGGAGGCTGTGTGTTGGAGATGCTGCGCTGTTCAGCCTGATCATGCTGTGAAGAACATTTGGATTCTACAAAACTGGCAGATGGACCACGGATATGGACCACGGGCCTTTTGGATGAGAGCACGCTGGAGTGAATCCATCTTTCTTCCAAACAACAACACAAAGCAGGTGCACAGCGACTGTGTTAGAGGTTACAAATCAGTAGATCTGTGCTTTCCCCCCTCAAATCTGCTTTGAAGCAAGAGTGAGATAAATTAAGATTTTGCTTCCAAGTCATTTGTTTATAAAATATCAGAAAATGATTTTAACATATGGCCATTATGACATCAGGAACCCAAGGTGATGCATTCAGATTGCTTGTTTTCAAGAAGAAGAAGAATTGGAGGGACAATCCCCTTTATTTGTCACACAATTACATAAATGCAATCACACGCCATGCAATTTGGTGAAATTTGTCCTCTGCCTTTAACCCATCCTGGTTGCCTTCCTCCACGGCAGACCAGGAGCGGTGGGCTGCCATCCGACCGGCGCCCGGGGACCCAAAATCTTTTGTCACCATTGGTCAGGTGGTGATCTTCTTGCATGTTTTTAGTGGGGGTATTTTTATGGAGAATACCCCAGGTGAGCACGGGGAGAACATGCAAACTCCACACAGAAAGGCCCCTTTTTCCTCGAGCAGCAGGCGCTGAAGGCATGGTGGAGGACACGCCACCAGCGCCCACAGCGGGATTCGAACCAGGACCTTCTAGCTGTGAGGCGACAGTGTTACCACTTGTTCCACCGTGCCACTTTTTCTGATCAAAAGTCCAAAACTCAAAGACATTTGGTTTAGGATAATATGACAAAGAATAGTGTCAAATCTGCACATTTCAGAAGCTGGAACCTGTTAATTTCTGTCATTCTGCCTTAAAAAATGACTGAAACAATTAACTGATAGCTGCAGATGACGTTTCTGTCCATCGACCAACCCCTTACTAGACTAATAGTTTCAGCTAAAGCGGCTTTAATCAATTATGTAATTATCTGTGTAACATGCTCACAGGACCTCACATGGACGGAGGCAGGTACATGAGGCAGTAAAAGCTGATAGTGTTTTCCATATGGAAAGGCAGAGAGAGAGAGAGATGATGTTACTGGCATTATAAGTTTGCTCCAAGAGGGGATGGAGGGTTGGATGGAGGAATGAGAGGCTCTAACTGTAGCCCCGAGGCAGTCCATCACTGTCGTCCTCACGTAATACGGCCTGACAGACACACGCTTCCCTCGTACTCCGGCTTTAATGGACTGGCGTGACATCAGCCATCCACAGCACGGGAGGCAAAAACTCCCTCTGCGAGCTGCTGTTCCAGTGCACTCAGGGTAGAGTCAGAGGGGGCTGAATCACGCCGCCGGGTGTCCCTGAATCTGGACCAAACAAGAACAGCACAGGTTCACTGATCAGCCGTCACTGTCACGGCATGAGGCAGCGTGGATCTGCTGTCAAACATGATTTAGGGTTGATACCTGCGTGTGACAGTGAATTCACAGGAAGGTTTCTGGAAAAGAATATGTTACGTTATACCGACCGCACACAGAGCCATAGCCATAAATATATAAATACAAAAAGTCTGTATATTTTTTCATGTCATTCATTTTTTCTTTAAGTTTCAGTTCATTTTATAGTAAAATACACAGTTCAGTTCAGTGCTTAGTCCAGTGTAACTCAAACCAGGGTTGAGTGGAGCTGCTCTTTCAAAGTAAAAGCTCTTTTTCATGGTAGACATTCTGACTTGGTGTAGTAGGAAAAGTGTGTCACTAATAACATTAACTATGACTCGTTTCGATTCCCAGTAAGCACATTCCACATTGACAGTAAAATGCTTACTATGTTCTACCGCTGCTTCATTGAATCAGTCATTTCCTTTAGCCTGGTTCAGCAACCTATCCCTAAAAAATAAGAACTCCCTGAACCAAATTGTGAGGTGGGCTCGTAGGCTGATTGGAGAGCCACAGCTGAACCCAGAATCCCTTCATACTAGGCAGCTACAGAGGCTAGTTGGGTCTATCTTAGAAGATGGATCCCACCCACTGTATGGTGAATTTCAGCCTCTCCCATCAGACCGCAGGTACAAAATGCCTGTCTGCAAAACAAAGACATACAGAGGCAGTTTTGTTCCCTCAGCTATCAAAATGTTGAATAGCAATTAGGCTATTGTGGGACTACACACTAACTTATTTAACTTATGGACTATACAGCCTTTTTAATCTATTTATTTATTCATTCTAGCCTAGCTTTTTGTATCTGCCACGATGACTTATTCTGTATTGTATCCTCTGTATTTTAACTTTTTGTATACTTTTTATCCATGTTTCCATGTCTGGAGCACTGTTGTCTGTGTGTGTGTGTGTAAGCAGCCCACTCTCTTTTTACCTGCAACCAAATCTACCCTTGGGTACAAATAAAGTTACCTTACCTTACCTTAAGCCACGACAGTGAGCCGGCGAGCAGGACCCTGAATCTGAAGCAGCTAAATGGAATTTGGCCTTCGTTCTTTTATTATTTATACCTGCGTTTCTCCTACTGTGACGTCTTATAATGTCTTCAATTAGAAAGGCCAATTATCAACTAACTGCCAGTAAACATCCAAACAGAGCAGCTGGGTGTACTGGCTCACACCAGGACACTTCATATGGACACTGGAGCCCTGAATGCATGCAGTGATCATCTGTGCTACAGTCAACATCCCTCGTCCTCTGGTGGACAAACGCGGCTCCAGCACTAAATCCACAGCATGAAGACTTGGTGCTTCACCTTCTGCCACACACACGCTTCCATTTGCCCAAGGAGCTGTCGGATTAGCTGCTAGGCAACACAGCGTGTGTGTGCGATTACCAAATGATGGAAGGAGTTTTGGCAAAGTGAAGAGTTTCTTTGCGAGATGAGGATCTATCTCTAAACGGGACCGCTGTGATACCACGTGAGCATGTTCTAGAACTTAATGTTTTACTTGCACACCCATCACAGGCAAACAGGCTTTCATTAAACATAAAAGCTCCTCACATTATCTTACGAGGTGAAAGCACGCTGTTGTTTCTGTAAGGCAGGACCAGCGAGACGTGATGTAAACTCTGGGGGCGTTGTGTTGCCTTTGGGACTGATTAATGCTCCCTTTTTTCAGCACAGCACTGCACAGCTTGTGTGCCAGGCGCGGCAACTCCCAGGTGGGCATGTGGGTGAACAGAAAGTAGGGCGTCGCTGAATGAAGCATAAAATAACAATAACAATGGGGGGAAAAAAAAGTCAGCGAGTTTGTTGCAGAAGCACAGAAATAATGGATTAAAGGGCCACACCAGTCATTTGGCATAGTTTAGTTGCTTAATTCACTGTAAACAATGATTTTTTCACAGTATGCTGTGATGTTTTTACCTTTTTTAAATGAAAAGAAAAAAGAAAGTCGACCACGTCTGATGAAGATCTGCTAGGTTAAAGTGTTACTCTATTGAATTAAACTTATTGGGAGCTTTAGCTGATGACAAATCTACATTAAGAGATGGAAGTGAAGAAGGAAGGACACTTTTATTATCTGTGAAAGCTGAGACTTCTGTTTTCATAAGATTTACGAGCTCCTTTGAACCACAAACACAAGAAACTCCCAGACAAAGGCAACACGTGCATCATGACACACAGACTGTGAAAATGCATAGGAAGACACTTTATTCCTTTTGATGAAAATAAAGACAATAAGACAACTGATCATTTACAAAAACAAAACCACAACCCTCTGCTGAATTCACCTCATGAGAACTTTACATACAAACTTATCTACACCAAAAAGTCCAACTCACATCACAGCCCACAACTGCGAAGGGCTAAACCTCAAGATCATCGAAACTCTCCTCAGAGTAACCGCTGTAGGACGGACTGGAGTCCAGGTTGATGCTGCTGTCGGTGTCCACAGAGACCACAGAGCTGAGGCTGCTGTCCACGGACACGACGCTGCTGTCGCTGTCGCTGCTCCTGCTGCTGTCGTCGTCATGGATCACCATCACCTGAGCGGAGTCAGCAGCTGGGAAACACAGGGAAAGAAAACCTGCCTTTACACACATCTGAAAGAGCAGCATGTTCCCTCTGAGCCGCCTCCACGTCCTTCACATGAGTCGAAGGGAGGAGATTAAAACCAACGATGAGCTAATTTGTCTCTCACTACTTTTTGGCTTCCTAACCCTAAAACAGCTGGAAGTAGCAAATGCTACTCACAGATGAGTAATAAGAGTATTTAGTGGGGACTATGTTGAGCTGCGGATGAATACACTGGGCCCTATGATACACTTGTGGAATTTCAAAATAAAAGCGGGATCAAATGTAAAATGAGGAATACGGTTTTCCTTCTAAGCCGCGCACTCACAAGAGCCCGTCACTTCAGCAAACTCTCAGAAGAGCGAACAGATCTGCAGACGCAAGACACATGTTCACTGAAGACTTCGCGGCGGTACAGTCAGATATTCTGTTGGAAAAAATGACAAAGCTAAGCGTCTGTTTCTGGTCAAGCTTTGGAAATAAGGAGCAGCGCTGCCTGAACGTGAGTAGCCTCCGTCCGGCCAGCTTACCTGCTGTGTCGGAGCTGCATACGGAGGCTGTCCTGCAGAAGATCAACGTCCTGCTGCATCAAATTCACTGATGTTCATTTACTTTTCAATGTTTTCTGATCAAAACTGTTGAAATCGCGTTTGTCCGCCACACGATTAGACACTCTGGTAACGAGATGTGCTTCAATCGTACAACACAGAGCTAGAAAATTTCATGTGCCCCTAAATACACATTTAGTGCTGTCGTGCTTATTCACACCTTCACTGAGTGTGTATATTAAACCTCAGTGCCCATGATCACACTAATGAAGGAACATCCAGAGCAAAGGTTTGGCTCTTTGTTGTTTTTTTTGTTTCAGACAACAATAATTGATATTGTTTGTTGACAAAAAGAAAAATGTAAAACATGACCAGTATGATCCTGCACAAGGAAATGGGGGATCCTTCAGGCTTCTTTCATGGCTCAACATTCTCACTAATCCTCAAAGATGATGATTTTTCTGCTATAACAAAAATTTCTCACCATGATTTGCAGATCAAATCAGCAGAGTCAGGACGGGCCAACACGCGCACCATGACTGATAGCAGTCAGACCACGCCGCTCGCTGCTTTTGATTAGAAATCATGTTTCACCATTGAGAAATTTTGTTTTTTCCCTTTACAGGAAAATGTCACAGTATTGCTCAAACATTTCCAAATCTGGCGACCAGATCCTGTTAGCTCCACGATCATGGCTCAGGGCGAGCGTGTGGCGTTATTCTACTGTTTCAGCTCAACGTTGAAAATATAACTTCCCTCAGTATCACATCACCTGAATCACTGCTGCATTTCCTAAAATCTACTCAAACAGACCAACATTTGGTTCGTTACATGTTGTTTGTGTTTTACTTCAGTCCCCATGTTTGACCCTGTGATCATTTCTGGATTGTTTTTTACGTGACTGCGCTTTAATGCGTCTCTGTGAAGCAAGCTGTGACTGTAGCTGTGAAAGGTGCTAAGAATCTGTATTCTGATCCATAACTGAATATATTCTCTAAACAGCACATAAATGTTAGTTTTCCATCTTTGTTTTGCATGACGGGGGAATGCAAATTCAATTTCAGCTCCATCACCCCTCGTATTCACAGTAGCAGTGCTTCATGCTGCTTTTTTACTTTTTTTATGCAGAATAAAATTATACTTGTCATTTGACCACTTCTAAAATAACATCAAACAACAGACAGAAAAGACACGAATCGGCCTCATTGTGCTGCCACCTTGTGTTTGAATCTGTCACTGCGCTCCACACTGCACACCACCCAACCCCACCCCTTCCTCCCTCACCCCTCACCTATTCAGCTGAAAGAGGGTGAAGCAGGGAGTGTAAACACTCTTTAAACACCTTGAAAACCTCATTTCTGTTGCTGCTCTGAGCCTCTGAGCAGCGTCGCCCCACCAGCTGAGGGTGGAGGACACTTCAGTGGTTACAGCCGCTGTGAGAGGAGCATTAGTCACCAAGCTCATCCCGACGTGTCAAGGCTGTCCAGCCTTTCCATGTGATGAATGTCGCATTGCACACCATTGCCAGTGAGTACACTGTCAGATATTAATGCTGTGTGGGCCGTCAATGTGGTGACTTGTGCACAAATGCGATCCTGCCACATCTCTGTCACATACTGTGGTTTGATGTGTGTTCTGCAACTGGAATTTGAGATAACCATGACGTTCATCACAATTGGCAGGAAAACCCCAGCAAACATAACGCCAGCATAACTCATGCACGTACAAGTTAAAGTTGAAACAGTGATTGTCTAATTGAGGCAATTTTCCAGTGTCTTAGTGCTACAAAGCCTAGATTTTTTTTTTTCAAAATAAAAGCATATGTTGTACCAACTTGGACAGATTTTAGACAAATATCACCTTCTTCCCTTCGACATGAGAAATGTAAACCAACCAACCAACCAAACAACTTGCTTTCTCAAACTGTATTAATGATTAACAAATGTCCCAAAGAGACTTTCTAAATGTTAGTTGATAACCTGAATAAAAAAGGTGGCGCAGCACGTGAAGAATCTACAGCACGAACATGCTTCAGTTAATTCATCTTTGAAAAAGACAGCAGCGGCAGCACATTTCTGATTTCATGCCTAAATAATTAACTTGAAGCATATCGTGAACTTTCTGCGCTGTCACTCATAGACTGACGTTAGCAGAGCAGCGATCAGCAGTAACAAACGAGACCGGCTGACCAACACACACAGCAGCATTAAACAACTTAAACCCACTGAGGCGTAGAAAATAACTTGGATTCGTTTTGTTTCACATCAAATGTGATATTAATGACATTGTGGGTAACGCACCTCTCACCTTTCCTCTCAGTGATGAGCGTCTGGCGCCTCGCCTTCATGTCCAGACTCAGGTTCTCCACCATGCTGTTGATGCAGTTGTCCAGGGCCAGACAGCGGGTCTGGGACTGGATGGGCTGTCGGCAGATGGGACACTCGTCTTTCTTTTTGCGCCACTGCTTGATGCAGTGACAGCAGAAGCTGTGAGCGCAGTTCAGGATGACTGCCTGTACACGACATCGATGCACATTAAAAAGCTGATTTTGTTTTGCTGCAGAAGAGTTTGTGATTTTGTACCTGTACCTAAATCCCACCTCAATGAAGAGCTCGGAGCAGATGATGCACTGAAGCTCATTCTCCAGAACTTCAGTCACTTGTGTAACTACCTCCTCTTTCTGGGCCCTCGCCTTTTCTTTCTCCTCCTGCAAAAATAAACAGAAGAAATGACAAGCTTTGCTGATGCCGTGCAAAACTAAGCAAAAAGCATGCTAAAACGACTGAATATAATGATACCTTTGTCACTTCCAGCTCTTTGTTTTTGGCCAAGAGAATCTCTTCAAAGCCTTGCCGAGAAAGAGCAAGTTCATCTATGACTTTCTTTTGCTGAGGACGGTGAGAACAAATTAAAATCAACTGACAAATTAAAAAGCAGTTTTAAAAATGTTTATGCATAACAAGAGCACACAAACAGACAACATTTGAACGTGTTTAGACATCACATTGTGACACTAAATTTGGTGTCTTTGTGGTTTAACAATAAATGCTTCTTACCTCTTGCAAAGCTTCGACCAGCTGCTTTTTCAAAAGCTCCTCTTGTTGCTGTGTTTTCTGAGCCTAAATACATAAAACGTTCCACTGTCACTACAGAGAGCAGCTTTCCTTCGTCCGAAAACTGTGTTCTTACTGATTATACTGTAAATACACCCACATCTTAACATACTGCAGTGTAACATTTTTTGTACTTTCAGGTCAATCTGTTGACCGACAGCTCAAACAGGACAGAAACTTCAGTATTCAGTTGGTTGCAATCTGTAACCTTGCTACCAGATGCCACTAAATTCTACACACCAGTCCTTTAAAATTTTGACATCAAAATTTAAATTGCCTGCAGTTACGAACTGTTTGAGGGTTTGCTCACTCACATCACCAAAAACACATTTTCTCATGTATGAAAAAGCCACGCAGATTCAAATTTATGTGCCAAGGTTTTCAAGATATCAGCCTCTTTAAATTTGTGCTGAAAAGAAATTCATGTGTGCTTCTCGAAACAGAAAAGTGACATCTGATGACAGAAAACTCAAAACTACATGGACGGCAGAATATCATTGGGACTAAAGACATTAAAAACATACACAAAGCGAAACCTTCCACCTTTCTCTGCTGCCTTAAATCACTCCACTAAGCCCCACCCACCAAACCCACAAGTTTCAATGGTATCACAGGGAGTCAGCTGCCCTTCAAACACACACACACACACCACTGTTCCCACTCAAACGTTATTTCCCACAATGCCACAAAATGGACACACACATGCATCTGCATCCGTAGAATCAGGAACACCCTCTCTCTGAAATGACCTGCGATTTGGGTGAACTGGCCCTTTAAATGATCATGAAGCCACTGAAAACCTCTCACCTCGAGCTGCCTCTTAGCTTCACTGAAGGATTTCTCTAACGTCTCCATCCGGTGCATCTTGGCTCTGAGCGTCTCCAGCTGACCCTGCAGCTCCCTGACCTGCTCCTCTCTCAGCGGGTCAGTCTGCTGGGGCTCCCCCCCCAGCGAGGCCACCCGCCTCTGGGTGTCGTCCACCTGCTCCCTCAGCAGCAGAATGTTCTGGCTGTACCTGCAGACATAAATCAGTGACATAAAGTTCAGGGAGATCAATCCTTCTGTTCATAACAAAAATGGTTACAAAATAAAGGTGTTTTAATATTTTAGTATTTTATAGATTAACTAATTTATGTACCATGAATCATCAGTGTACTAAAGAGGCACAAACTGGGGCTTACATCTGCAGGTTGTCCACGTCACACAGAGCGCTGGAGCCATCTGAGGGCTCCTGAACTCGTCGGCCGGGTCCAGTTTCCCCTGGCTGGCTGTGACTGAGCCTCTGCTGGCGTTTGACTGGCGACAGAGGGCAGGACTTTGCAAACGACTTGTCTGCGGAAGAGCAGCGGTAGAGCTTTGGCTTTGAGGTAGACGGCTCAACGTCTTCCACGTTCAACTTCCTCTTGAGCTTCTTGGAAACATGTGCTGCCTTGGCACCCTCTCCATGTCCTTTTGCTAAGTGGAGTTTAATGTCCTTAAAGGGCCGCTGGATGAGGATGTAGTCAAACTCCACTTTGGTTCCAATTACAGGAACCCCAAGCTGTACGGAGTCTCCGAGCCTCAGCTGATGGGCCTCTTCAGGAGGAATGCGGTTTCCATTCACCCACACGCCGTTGAGACTCTGAGGAAGACACCGTCTTTGTCAGTTGTTGTTCAATATGACATTAATAGACAAAGAATATCAAAAATATACACTCAGTGACCACTTTGGAAAAAAACTGGTGGCACGGTGGAATGGTGGTAACACTGTCGCCCCACAGCTAGAAGGTCCCGGGTTTGATTCCCGCTGTGGGCGCCGGGGGTGTGTCCTCCACCATGCCTTCAGTGCCTGCTGCTTGAGGAAAGGGGCCTTTCTGTGTGGAGTTTGAGTTCTCCCCGTGCTCACCTGGGGTTTCCTCCTTAAAAAAAAACCCACTAAAACATGCAAGAAGATCACCACCTGACCAGAGGTGACAAAGGAAACTGGGTCCCCGGGCGCCGGTCGGATGGCAGCCCACCGCTCCTGGTCTGCCGCGGAGGAAGGACGACCAGGATGGGTCAAATGCGGAGGACAAATTTCACCAATTGCATGGCGTGCGCATGTATGTGTTGTGTGACTAATAAAGGGGATTGTCCGTCTGATTCTTCTTCTTCTTCTTAACTGAACACAATCATCATAAATGTAAAATTTGTGGCACGTCAGCTGTATTGGATCACATACACTGTATAAATATCCCTAATAAAGTGGCGAGGGAGTTTTTCTGTAGATACAAGATAAAACCTTGATTTTATTGAACCCAATTCTGAAAATTTAGACTTAAGATGAGAGATAATGCAGATTGTTGGAAATCTGAAGGAACAACTATACTTTAGAAATGTCTTTTAGTTACGCTCAGACTTGTTGGTGGAAGGTCCTGTAGTGACTAAGAGCTTATGAGATCGACGTGACGTTTTTCATACACTATGAATTTAAACTGCGTAATTACTGGGCGCTAAATGTTCAATATCCTGAGAAAGAAGCCTCCCTTTCATCTCAGAGCACAGAGATATTTATTATCAGTTAGACGAGCAGTCAGAGTGCCGTGTGAGATTTACTGAAAGCTGACAGAGCAGCAGGCCGATGGCTGACATCAGTCAACACATCTGTGATGTATCTAGTGTCTGGTATACTTTGAGGAGACGGTAGATGTTCAAACATGCTGATGTTACTGCTATGCAGAATCACAGGGATTCTTCCATTTTTCTTGCATTTATATTGTTTTATATCTCCACTTCAGATCTTCTAATGTGCTTATTGGACATTATATGTATTTATTTACATATGAAAATCAATTTCACAGTAACCCTAATAGAGGAAAGTCATTGTGGAGCTAAACAGAAGCCTGACTACCTTCTTGTCCGTCACTGTCCACTGGCCATCTTCCCTTTGTTTGAACGCACAGTGCAGTCTGGAGATCATCAGAGGACAACTTGGAGACAGCAGCTGGTAGGTTACATCCATACCACGTCCAATGGTGATCTGGACAGTTCAGAGACAAACATGTCAAAGTTAGCTAGCTGCAGCCACTGAGCACCTCCTTTACCTCATAACAACATACGGATACTTTCCAATAAAAACAAGCTAAAGAAAACCAAACAAACGAAACATAAAAGCAGAATATATTTTGCAAGAAATAACTGAATCTACTGTAAACTTGAACAAGTTTTAGGGTTGGTATAAGTTAAGGCGAATTTAGCTAGTTAGCTAGCATTAGCAAACTGCACCTCAGTGTTTTCGAACAACCGGAGCCAGTCTGACTTTTTCCCGACTCTCATCAAACATAAGACCTCTGTGTCCGGACAGTCATCCTCCTCAGCCACAGACGAATCCGCCGTGACAGTCTCCATCTTATCTCATTCTGCCAGCAGCTAAATACGACCTGAAACACATCGTTAGCTGTGTTGTTCCTGTGTTCGTTTGTAGCTAGCGCAGTGAGCAACGTCAAGATTGACACTGACAGGGCAAAACCGGAAACCGTTTGCTTTGTTTTCAAAATAAAGGACGAGTTGAACGGATCATTCACTCCGCTGCCATTAAAAGCATCATGTTTTTAATATTTATTTAATTTATCTTGTTAACATTTAATTCCACTGACACACGAGCATATTGTAACAAGGACATGCTCCGAATAAGACTTTGAATTATTTTTAAATTACTTTTCTTGTCATAAAAATCACCTTTATTTATTAATAAAATAAATAAAGACCCATGACAAATATTCCAAACACAGCGGTGCAACCTGCTATCGATCTCAGTCTCAGTCCTTTGAACTCATTAATTTACACTAGAAAACAATTAAATCTAGTTCGTTAATGTTTAATAACCTAATTAATAATTGACAAGTTGGCAAGGTGTAAAATACAAAGTTCGCATATAAATCATTTATAGCTTAAACTTATATATAAATTAAAAACAAACACAAACAAACAAAAGTAGAAATATCACATTATAAAAGTACTCCAAACGTCCTACTTTTGTGTTTTTATATATATATAAAAAAAAAAAAAAACTGGCAACAAAATGCACTTTTAAGAATAAAATGTAAAACATGCATGGTACTGTTTTAGCTGATTACATGTTTTGTAAGTAAAATCCAAATCTAAAAAAAGAGTGACTAATACTTTTAAATGCATTTTTAAATAAATGCAGTTCAGTAAAAAGTGCGACATTTTCATCTGAAATTAAGTGTATATAAATACTGAAGTAAAGTAGACCTACTGTACAAGTACCTGTACTTGAGTAGAATACTTAGTACATATAACACTTTCCACCACTAGTACTAAATACATTTTATTATTTTAATTCTTTTGTATAACCAGTTAAACTTCTTCCATCGTTACTCCTCTCTTCCACACATCATGTAAACTGCAATTAATTTACACGGTGATTAATAAAAAAAATAAAATAAAAAATAAATAATAATAAAAAAAAATAATAATAATAATAAAATGAAACAAACAAATTAAACACCGCTTTTATTCCGCTGCGGTGTTTCACCGCCACCAACGCGTTCACAGCACAGACATCCTGCTCAGCCGTGCGACCCCGCGTCACAAAACGCGCGCACCCCGAGCTCCAGGCGGGACTTCCTCTCTGTCGCGGATGTGATATGAGGGTGAGCAGGCAGAAAGGGCTTGGTCGGGGTGTCACTGGTCTGTCTGTGCGCCTCTGGACAGCAGATAACCGGGCTGACGACGCCGCCGCCGCCGCTGCCGCTGCCTCGTAGATGAACCTCCTCCCCGGCTATGCTGCCCTGAGAGCGCCGCGAGTATCCGCCCCGCCAAAATGTCTGATGTCCACAAGACTGTCCAGAAATGGCACGCCAGTTTTAAGAAAGGCACAGACTTTGACTCGTGGGGACAATTAGTGGAGGCTATAGATGAGTACCAAATGTAAGTTGCATTCAACATGTGTGTCCTCTCCGCACAGCTGGTCTGTCCTGAGCGCCGCATGCGTCTTTTCCTCCTCTCCTTTCTCAACCCATCTGTCCCGAAGTCTGCAGGGAGGCAGCAGCCCGTGCGAGACAGCGGCTGCACGGTGCTTCACCAGAAGTTCAAGCCTCCGAGCTGCCAGTCAGCTCTGGCAGCAGTAAACAAACCCTACCCATCCATGACGTGATGTGGCAGCGGTTGCGGAGGGATCAGGGTCGCTGTGTGTGCATGTTGCATCCCACCTTCATCCACTCCCAGCCCGGGTGGAGCGGAGAGTCCTCTCCTAAGCCTTGTCATGGAAAGTCATCCCGAGCTGCGTGCTTCATTATGTGTCATGCAGTGCAGAAACGGGCCAATATTCCTCAGAGTATTGGGAAATAGTCAGCCACACCCTCTCATTGTTAAGGGTGGGTTTCCATCTGCGTTGTGAGCCGCGTTTCCTGCTTTCAGACAGTATCAGCGTCTCCGCACATTCCTGAAGACGGGATCTGCTTTGTCAGCTAATTGATGTTTTATCTGAAATTGCACAAATAATGCAAAATCCACATCCTGGCGTTTTCTTTTCTTGGCCGCGAGGGGGCGCACGCATGCACAGCTCAGCCGCCTTAACGTTGCAAGTTTTTGCTGCAGAGCATTAACGCGCGCCTGTGTTGTTATTTAGTCTAGCGAGACAGCTGCAGAAGGAGGTCCAGGCGAGCACTTCTTCAGACTTCACAGAGGAGCAGAAGGTAATCATTACATCCCTCCTTAACCCCTGCACAGAAAAGTTAAGCATCCTGCATAAACTAATGTGTTTTTTCCTCCTTTTTTTTTTTTTTTTTTCTTTTTAAAGAAAACTTTAGGAAAGATTGCAACATGCCTGGAAATGAGAAGTGCCAGTTTGCAGGTTTGTGTTGCTCTTTTTGAGTCTGTGTGATATTTTAAACACAACTGTTTGACCAAAGGGCTTTACAGAGAGATGAAAATTACAGCTAGAAACACTAATTATTATTATTATTGTGATTATCAGTAAGTAAAACAGTGAAGTCATGAGTCCAAACCCACAAAAAAGGTGTTTTTAAACCATGTTGCAGAAGTTTTCACCAGACTAGCTATTTAGCGTTCATCAACCACATTGATAAAAGTGAGATTTTTAAAAAAAATTGTGATGAATTTGCATTGAAGCTGACACTGTTATACACTTCCCTCTGTGTGCGTGTGTTCTCAAAGCTAGATCTCACAATAATAATAATTATTATTATCATTATTATTTCAATTTAACTGTTAATTTGAATGTTTTTGTCCATTTTATCTCCCAGTTGATGGTTTAAATGCTGGTTCTCAGCCTTCAACACGCTGCTAGAAATGTGACTGTTGGAGAAAGATTTTTGTTGAATATCTAATTAATATTATTTTGCTACAAACAGACAAATTCCAAATAGATACAAAGTACAAAAAATATCAGGATCCGCCTAAAACTCATGTTGACTTCCTGTGGCTCAGACTGTCTCCTCTCCGGACAGAGAGATTATTATTGTTATTATTCATGGTACAGTTTAAACTCTGAAGACGTTTCGTTGCTTTCACCGTCTCGTCTCTCGTCTCTCTCGGTCTCTCCTCAGTGCACGCAGTCAAAGGAGGAGTTCAAGTTAGAAGAGCTGAAGAAACTGGAAACCAGTAAGTGTCCTGACCGGGACTCAAGCGTCTCCTTGTTAATCCTGCCGTCATGACTTGGTGTTCACAACTTTATCCTTTTCCCAACAGTAATTCAAAACATACTGACCTACAACAAAGAATTCCCCTTTGATGTCCAGCCAGTGCCCTTAAGGTAAACATCCACCTTTAAATATTCAGTTTGTCCTGCTGGAGCGCTGAGGTTTATTCATTAACTTAAGGTCAGCGTGATCTCAACCCAAAGTCCTCTGACGAGCTAACCGGAGCTTTCGAAACAATAAATATTGAATAGACAATAAAATAATGAATAATAAATCCACGTTCACATGTTCCAGCTCCACTGGCTGATGAAAACCACTCAGAAAAAGTTAGTAAGCGTCCTTTGAGTCGAGATTATCTTTTACATATTACACCGTTTTCACTCTGTCAGGAAAATCCTGGCTCCGGGTGAGGAGGAGAACCTGGAGCTGGAGGAGGAGGAGGATGCTGCAGCAGGAGGAGGCTCTACGGAGGCTTTCCCCCCGCGAGCCCCTGGTACCGTGCCGCCGCCCGTAACAGTTTGGGACGTTTGATTCGTTGTGCCATGTTGTCCTGTTTCTGGAGGGCTGTTTGACCGTGTGTCTTTTTGTTCCCTCTGTCGGTGCTGTGCATGGCTTCATCGCTCATTCCCGCCTGCTTCATTTGCAGCTTCGCAAGGTACGGCTTTATCGACGGCCGAGTTTGTTCTCCGCCGCACGACAGACGGGTTTTTTGTTTTTTATCGCAGCCTTTCAGGGGAGATCAATGGTGCAGATACATTATAGAGTCAGCCTCTGTTCCACCAGCTTTGGCCAAACAATAGACTTTTTCCACCGTAAATTTCTGTTATTGATCTTTCTAACAAGCAGAAACATGAATTAAATATGCTGGAAAGTGAATAAAACTATTCTTGGTCAGAACCATTATTGTGTAGTTTTCATAATAGTTATTTTTTATTTAAAAATGCTCTTTCTACAGTCGTTCCTACATCCAGACGGCTATTTCCAAGGTCAACAATGATCCTTCAAACTGACCGTTAGTCTGTGAGCTTTCCAGTGCTACAGCCCCCTGAGGCTTACGGCTTTTTAACACCATAGAAGAAGCCAGTTTAGCTTAAAGCTGAAATGCATTGAGAGCTGAAAGCCAGCACAGCTTCAAATCGCCGTTTTCATTTTTAATATTTAAGCGGTTGCGTAACACTGAAGCCTGTCATCTGATGGCGACATGCTGCCGAAAATCGCCTGCTATTGGCTAATCTCTGCTCCCGGATGCTGTCATCACCTATCGTTATGGTAACCGTTAATGTCTGTAACCTTTGTCCTCTACAGGTACCTTGTTGCCGCGGTTACCCTCAGAGCCCGGGATGTCCCTACTCACAATAAAGATCGATAAAATCGGCTTGAAGGATGCGGGGCAATGCATCGACCCCTACATGACCATCAGCGTCAAAGGTAACGGTCACATCCCGCTCGACCCGTCTCAGGTATGTGTTGTCCCGCTTTAAGTGGACAGTGAGGTGAGGTGGACCTCCACAGCTGCTGCTCTCAGCTCACAGGGTCCTCCACTCTCCCGCTGTGCTGTGAGGACAAGCCGCTGAAGTGCGTCACCCAAAAATCTGTCAAGACTTTTCCTTACAGGGTTTCTTACCGCTGTACCGGGTGACCGGTGTTCCTCCGCCCGCAGATCTGAACGGTGTGGACTTGAACCCAGTGCAGGACACCCCCGTGGCCACCAGGAAGGAGGACACCTACATTCACTTCAGCGTGGACGTGGAGATCCAGAGACATGTGGAGAAATTACCAAAAGGTAACACCTGTCAGTTCATCCAGAGCGGCTTACGTGAAATAAAACAGTGCAGTAACATTGAATTCTCACATCACAAGCAGAATTTAAAGGATAATTTGGCTTTATTTCTTATAGTCAATAGATCAATTTCAATTTTGCACACCCAATGTTCAGTATTTATATTTTGTTTTTTTTGTTGTACATTTTATTGTGTTGTATATTTTGTTTTATATATATATTCTTAGTATAAATATTTTGGTTTCTATATTGCTTTTATATATATATTTCTTCCTCTTTTCTTTCTTTTCTAATTTCATTCTAACTCTATAATTCTATCTGTATGGAGCACTGCTACAAAAACAATTTCCCCTCGGGGATCAATAAAGGAATCCTGAATCCTGAATCATGAAAGGGCCTCCAGCGTCATGAGCACGTTTGCCTTCAGGTGGTCATATGAAGTGGTGATGTAATTATTTCGCCTCAAAGCTCTCTTGTTCTTCCAGGAGCAGCTATCTTCTTTGAATTCAAGCACTACAAACCCAAAAAGAGGTTCACCAGCACAAAATGTTTTGCCTTCATGGAAATGGACGAGATCAAACCGGGCCCCATCGTGATCGAACTGTGAGTCGGCCGACGTTTTTCTCTAAATGATCTGAACGATTCTGTCTTTTGAGGCGTGGAGAACGCACTGAACCTTCTTGAATTTCAGGTACAAGAAGCCCACAGACTTCAAGAGGAAGAAACTGCAGCTTCTCACAAAGAAGCAGCTCTATCTCCATCTTCATCAGACGTTACACAAGGACAGCTAAGCCTTGAACTTTGAACCACCTCTTTGATCGCGCTCTTCATCCACATCCAGCGAAACGCCGCGTTCCACCTCATCACATCCAGCAATACTGAGTCAAGGCTGTAATCATGTCCCCCCATGAGTATATGAAGAAAGGCGAACAGGGTTTTGTTAAAACAGCTGAACCACCTCATCTCCAGTCTTCCTCACTTCACTGATTCTTTGGAAACGTCACTGAAGGTGCTTAATTTGAGTCTTAACAGAATGTGACTGGCTATGGTCTGTTTGTGCTGTCGGAGTTTGGACTCTCCAGTTAAATTTAGCAAAACATTAAAAGCAGCTAGCGGCTGCCAAACTCTGTGGACTTCTCGGGAGAGTTTGCCAAACCGTTCTCTGAATAAGTGACACGCAGACAGCAGCACTGAGTCCATCAGGCCAGGAAAAGTCCCCAAATCCTGTCAGAGTCCAGGATGATGCAGGAAGTTTGGAGACTTTCATAGTGTTTAATTATTATCAATGAAATCAGTTCATCAAAAAAAGGCTATTACAAACTGGTTAGTTACATTTGCAAAGTAAAATGGGGATTAAAAAGACCAAATTCATCTACTAAGATTCAGGCTGCTTGAATGATTAATAACTGAATGACAGAGTATTGAATCAAACGTTATGTTAATCTGTTCACTAATGTGTCTGCCTGTCTTAAAACATACCCTCTCACGACGTGTTTGTTTTCTACTTTAACATTTACCCTCTCCATCGTGTGATCTCTTAAATATTAACCTGCATTAACTGATGGGGCAGCAGATAAAATCTGTGAGCACAAAACTGACATATCACCGCCTTCCTGTTTGCACATCCAGCAACGTGAGCAATTGTTTGTGTCCGTCTGATGAATGTACGTCGTCTTTTAGCTCTGTTTTGGTCTCCACCAGCGTCTGAGGGGAACACCAGCTAGCTTTAAGAGAGCTGCAGCTGGGTGATAATTCTCTGTGGGCTCGTCTTTATGAGCTATCACATTACAGGTTGTCTACTGACTCGTTAATACAGTAATATTGATTATAGCAGCTTTAATTTAAAGGCGCAGACACTCTGATTGGCCAGCTGTTGCGTGTTGGCAGGAGTCTAACCAATCAGAGCTCTTTGTGCTGTTCTGTGAGTTGGATGTCTTTTAACGTTTAGTTGGCACACTGCTTACAAATCTTTAAATTATGGCGATCAAAAAATAGAAATTGTACACTTATTGTGATATTAAACACTAAAAAAAGCCCACAGTTGTCCTGGTGGCACACCATAATACTCACAGACAATATTCAGTTCAGCAGTGGCATTTATAATGTTAAATGGTGCAATTATTTGTTAAACATACAGTTGATTTACAATTTTTTTATTGTCTCTGTCAGAATACTTAAAGTTTGATTTAAGGGCCAGATTTATATACTTAATCAAATGTTTGTCTCAAGCCAGATTCGATGAGGTTACGGACCTCATTGGAGGTTAAATGTCCCCCAGTCCTCACATGAATGCCCATGTTCATGCTTCACTTTGTCTTAAATGTGGTTCATAAATGCATGAAGCAGTTTTCACGCTGTGGATGTGCATCCTGTGTTCAGTGTGAGCGTTTGGCCCCGATGTGTGTTTTTTTAAGCCAGCAGAAATGCAGTGTTCAGGTTGGAAGTTTATCAGCTGCCAGCACGTTTTTTAAACCTGGTGTAACTTCGCAGATCAGATGTTTTATGTCTAGAGTTATATTTGACCAGTGCTTACATGGGACTCATGCATCTTTTCTGGCAGGTAAAGGACAGGAACTGTGCTCTTGGACTGACTTTTTAAGAATCGTCTTTCTCTTAAATTGTTACTCAGACGAAGCCCGCTACTTTTATTTTGAAATGTCACGTCACCCTGTTATAAAGGGCTTTTTTAAAAGTTGCATGTGAGTTTACGTTTCAGTTCCCACTTTGCAGATGTTCTTCTTCACTAAAACATCTACATTGTAATATTTGATTTTAGATTTTATTTTTGTAATGTCACAATATTCAGGACTGTAAATTAACTGTAAGATACACTAACTGATGAATATGCGGTAACTGTGTGTACGTATGAGGCGCTATGATGTGGTAGGACTGAGACCTGTGGAGTGTTTTCGTTTTGTGGACAGACTGAGGGGGGTTGTATCGAACATTTACGATGCTTTTAATTTCTAATAAACTACAAATGAAGCAGTTTGGTGTTTAATTTCAGCCGGAGCGTCACACAGTGAACACTGTTCACAGGCTGAGTTTTGTTTTTTATGTGCTTAAAAAGTGTTTCAAGTTATTTAATTTGTCAATTCATTAAAAAAACAATATTGTTCATCAGCAGACCAGCTCATTTCTTTAGGTCTGCTAAACCTGTTACACTTCCATTGGTTTAACTAGTATTAAAAGGTCAGTTCACTCAAAGCACAAATAAAACATATTCACTTCCCTCTTGTGGCACCAAGCCATACAAACAGGTTTGGTTTTAGTCCCCAACGCTGCTTAAAGAACAAAAATACTCATAAAATAAAACCACAGATAAAAACAGCATGATTGTACAATCTAAAGTTTTATTGTGGATTTTAGTTTTATGCTGTTTTTATCCACAGATTTATTTTATGGTTGATGTTGAGCGACCAGCGCTGATTTACCCGCCTTCACCCCAACACAGCGGAGACGACTGGGGCTTCACCTGCGGTGCTTCATTTAACAATTACATTAAAATAATCTGAAGTAGTTTTGTCCAGTTATCCACAGTGACAGGGACACTTGTCAGTGACACGAGTGCCACAAAGTGCCATTCACCTCCTGCTGTACTCCTGTCCTGCATGGCTAAATGGAAGACGAGTAAGAAAAGTTTTGGTAATTTGGACAAACTGATTCTTCAAGTCTCTTTATTTGATCTTATTCTGTGTTTAGGTCCTGAGACAAAGTGCCCTAATGCCCTAAAGTTTGATGCAGTCACTCTCGATGCCACACGAGGAAGAATCTTCACCTTTTAAGTACAAGAGACAAACCACAGGAGCTGAATCCTGAACGACGAGGCCACAGTTTCATGTGTTTGGGCCAAAAGGGAGTTCTCAAAGCAAACTGTTTACATTCCAACAAAATGCAAAATAGATTACATTACTTCTGAACTGCTCCCAGTGTCCCTGCATACACTAGGCTAAATATGGTACATGCAGTTTTTAGATCAATTAACACGTCAGCTGACTTTTAATGAACACAAACAGAGCTGAAGTTAATGTTTCCGTCTCAGCAGCAGCACAGATGTATGCCTTATTTTTTCCAAACAAACGCCTTACGACACGTTGACAAGCAGATAGAGCCTGTGTGAAATCCATCCACTGTAAGAGAGCCGTGACCAGCTGATATCATAACACAGACAGCTTTTACATTCTTTATTATTAAAAGTTCTACCAACATAGTAAAATAAGTTATACATCTGGCCATCAAATTACACATTTGCTTTACAGTTGGCTCTAAAGCAACAGCTTTGGGAAAATTATGGTATTCCTGAAATGCTAGACGCTAAACCTCCCTCTGTTTTATCTCTTTTTTTTTAAATAATTTCCACAGGAAATGACATTAAAAAATTTGCCCCTTAAAAATCATTGCTATATATTTTTTAAAAGATCAACAAAAAGGAAAATCCTCTGGCATATAATGAATAATTATTGCACAATAAGCTGTTTAGAAAAGTGGCAACCCTCTTAATTCATATTCATTCAGACACAATTACCAATGATGCTTTAAGGATGTTGTTTTGTTTTTTTTTTTAATAAACATTTTTGGAGTTTTTATTTTCTAACTGAAATCTGAAAATATTCATGACCTTCGTTGGGGCTGGATCTGGGTTGTTAATGTGATGGGTTTGGGGTAAGTTCAAGTCCTCCGCCGTAGCTGGTGGCGTTTTTAAGGCTTGACCATCGCTGGCCTCGCTGAGTCCTGAGGGGCCTCCTGTTTCATATGCAGGTCCTGTCGTGGGCCGGAGTGAGCTCCCGCTGAGTTCTGGAGGGCATCGGGTGGAGCCTGGCCGTAAGCATCACCGTGTGCAAGATGGGGAGGGACACCTGGAGGCAGATTCATCGGTGGGCTGCTGTGGTCACGCGGTCCTGGGAAGCGCATGTCAGGAGGGATGGGTGGACGTGGTCCCACAGGTCCACGGACGCCTAAACAGAGCAATCGTAAAGGGAAACGTTCATGATGCTGTTGAGTCAAACGGGCTGGAAAACATCAGTGCCAGTGAAAGGAAAGGATTACAAACATGAACAATAGTACAAACTCACTCAGGGACAAAGTCGAGCTTTAACACAAAATGTAACGTGAAAGGAAAAAATGCAATTTAAACTTTTGAACAATGAAAACTTGACTTGGTGAGCTATCAAACCAAACTCTGCTCAGGTTTTGCTGCTGTAGCCTCACTTGGTCTGGTACGATCGCTAGCTGGTGGCTAAACTTTAGATAGATCTCTCTGTGTAGCTAACAGTCTAAGCTAGCTAACTCCACCCTCTTTATGACTCTTCTCTAGTCGTGCTGATGCTACTCTACATTAAAGTATTTACCATTATCTTGTGATTATTGCCACATGTGTGACATGTTATACTAAAGCTGCTTGTGCTCACTGTTCACATCGTTCAAGACTACAAACCTTTACCCTCGATTTGACCGACATGCAGCCAAATGCCAAACAGCTGCTTGGTGAACATACTGCTGTACAGACTCAGTGCATACCGACACTCAAGCTTCCTCGCTCTGCTCAGCGACAGAGCAGACTGACCATGTGATGGAAAAAAAACAAAGGGGGAACGCACCGTGCGGCGGAGGCATAGGTCCAAAGTGATGAGGTGGAGGGGGACGGAAGTGTGGCGGCGGTGGAGCTCGAGGATCAATGACATGTCCGGGGCCTTGTCTTGGGTGGAATGCATGTCCGTTGGTGGGGCGGGGGCCAAACTCTCCTCCCATTGGTCCAGGCAGGGGCATGCCTGGGTGTCCGTTGGCTGGTAGCGGAGGCCCATGAGGAGGAGGAGGCCCTGGTGGGAGGTGGTAGAGGCCGGGTCGTGGAGGTCTGTAAGGTCCAGGAGGTGGCAAACGGCCGTGGGGTCCAGGAGGGAGGGTCTGGTCATGGGGTCCGGGGCCAGGTGGAGGTCCATGGACCATGGGGCCTGGAGAATCCCTGATCGGAGACGCTATGAAGGATCCAGGACCCTGACGAAGACATGGGAGGGCAGATAATGAGAGAGAGTCTTCTGGTGTGCTTTCAAAAGCCATCACTAGAATTTCAGCCGGACCGGTGTGAGCGTGGATGGAATAAAAGTGGAGTCATGCAGTGAAGACATCCACAAACCACACAGCTCACTCCCAACAAAAAGCGCATTTCTCCAGGTCTCAATCACATGACCAGTAACCACACACCATGATTATTTGGAAGGAAAACCAAACCGCTTTGACACACACTCCACCTCTGACACACACACTTGCACCTTCTACACATCTTAACATTTCAGCTGAAGTTTAGACCTGAAGAAACAGAAACTCGTTCAGTGCTGTGAGAACAGGCGGAACCGCACACTCAGCCCAAAAAGTTTAGTCAGCCCCAGTGAAGCAAGATGCCTCGACTCTCCTCCCAAATCCAAATCCAGCTCTAGGGAAGAGGTGGTGCTTGCACACACCTTCACACCTGGACCAGACAACCTCTATACTCACTGGCTCTGGACTGTCTGTGGAGGCCTCAGCCTCGGCCTCTGCTTTTATCTGTGGATCTACTGCTTGTGTCTGTTTCAGAGCAAGGACATACACAGCGGACATGTAGGAGCTCAAGGTCGTCGGATGGAAGGAGGAAGATTATCGTATAAAAGTCTGATCTGATTGGAGGAACACTTACAGATCCATCCATGTTGGCAGGCGAGGAGCTACGGGGGCCCATCATGTCTGAAAGAGGAGGAACAGCAGAGTGTTGGAAGAAGGTTTGGAAGCAAAGGTGAACTGAAAAACACGAGACTGCAGAGGACATACCCATCCCAGAGATGTGTTTGTTGTCAGGGTAACGACCGTGTGGGTCTGATGGAGGTCGAGGACCTGAGGGGAGAAGAGAGGAAGACATGATGAAGAGTGAAATTTTCTTCCAGGGATGACAGTTATATGAAACAAATGATAAGAAGGGAAAAGGTTGGTGGTCTCTTCTCGATGGGAATGATCCTCTGAGAGGAACGGAGGGTTCTGGATGAATTTAAAGCCCCTAAAAACTTGCTTTCAAAATGTATTCTCTTTAATTCAGGACCACAGAGGCTACGATCAAAGATAACATTTGGAAAAGAAACATCCAAACATGCTGTATTATTTATTAAGAGCACTTAAAATTTCAGCTAATCTGGTTCATCAGGTCCCCCCTTGCTTGTATGCAGAAGATGAGTGAGAAAACATGTTTTTAGGGCCTTTAAAAAGCACATTTCAACAGCAACACGCACAAAAAAACATCCTCGGCGAAATAAAAACTTGAAATGATTCAACTGAGGGAAACGAAACACAAGGAAGAAGTGAAGAAGGTGAAAGAGCTGAAAAGAAGGAGGACGTCAGGTGAGCGAGAGGAGAAAGACTGAAGGACACAAGGCTGAAGCAGAGGGACGATGTCCAGGTGAAGGTGAAGTAATCCACTGTGACTCACCATACGGGTCAATTCTTCGCCCCACCGGGGCCGAAGGAGGGCGCCTGGGACCCTCTATCATTAACGGAGGGGACGGTGCACCCCCACTCACAGGAGAGGGCCCGTATGAGTCACCTGTTATGATCAAACCACCTGTTTACCCAAGGAAGAGAAACAGCCGACAACCAAACACAAGACAAACGAGACGCAGGATGTTCTCAGAAAACGGCATCCTCTCGTCAAAGATGACAGCTGACCCAGGGAGAGAGAACAGCAGGCAAGACGTGAGGCCTGCTTACCTTGGCGAGGGCCTGCAGGTTGTCCAGAGTTCGGTCTGAAGAGGGGAGCGCGGCGCTCATTCAGTTGGGAGGTCAGAACAGCCAGTCTGTTAGTGGGTAGAAATAAATGAAGTTTGTTGGAAGCAAATAAACGCCATGATTGGCTGACTATTATTTGAGGCCAAGCTGACACATTGGGGTTGCTTCCTTTTGTCCGACCAACAGGCCAAAATCAAACAACACTGAATTACTATGACATTAAACTGAGAAACATAGTAAATCCTCACATCTGAGAATCTGAAACATGTTTGTTATTTCTGCTGTAGCCACAGGAAATCCAAACACGACGCTTACTTTTCACGGAGCTTCGACGATTCAAGCTTCTCCTGATTCAGAGCTCGCTCTGCGTTCCGAGCATTCACCTGGAGAGGTAACGGAGAATTAGCACGCAACCTGAGTCTTCAAGCTTAATATTAAACAGGCTTAAATGTTCATTTCTTTGTGAATTAACTGTGTGCAACATACCCAGTTTGAGTGAGTTTTGTTTTCCTGTTCTTTTATCTAAAAAAGAAAAAACGATTTTAGGTTTCAGGGAGATTTTTTTCTCTCTACTTCATGTAAAAATGGATCAAGCTGAAGGGTCGACCTGCTCTTTATAGACTTCCTCGGTCTTCTTCATCTGCTCCTCCATTTCATTGATGCGTTGCCTTAAGACTTTAACCTGCTCCTCTGCCTCCACAGCCTTCCCTCCCACCTCAGACAGCATACTCTCTTTGCTGCGTCGCTCCAACTCTTCCTTGGTTAATCTCCTGTGAAGACACATGATTTTATATTCATGAGATGTTTGACTGGATTATGCTAAAACACTACAGCTTATTCACATGAACGGTGATGAAGCGACAGCAGATTTTCTTCAAAGTGCTAATAAAGAAGTGTTGACTGCCTGCTGTGGCTTCACTCACTGCTGCAGGGCGTTTTCCTTCTGCTGATACATTTCAACCATGATTTCATTTTTCTGCTGCAGGATCTTAAACTGGTTTTCGACATGGCTCTTGTCACTTTTTAGGGTTGCGATGGCGTGCTCCAGCTCCTGATGTTGTTCTGTGGGAAAAATACAAAAGGCATGTAAAGAGGAGAGGCGGGAATAAAGTTAGATTCAAATGCAATGTGCATACGCAAACACATTTTTCATCAAGAGAAGCATGGCCAGCATACCTTCCAGTGTTTTTCTAGTCTTTTCTTCATTCAGAAGTTTGGTCATGAAGCGATCGCGCTCCTCTTCAACAACAGCCAGAGTGGTCTGAACCTGGAAAGGAATCAGGCAAATTTCTGAAGAGGCCTGTTAACACTTTGAAATATTAGTATTAACATTTATCTTCCAGGTGTAACAACGGCGAGCTTTAATTGTTATCTTACCCGAGAAACATCCATCATCTGTTTGATCCGGTTCTTTATGACTGTCTTCTTGTCTGAAAGAGACATTGAAAGGCCATTAATGACTTCATTTACACTGCCACTGACAGCAATAAGTGGTAGCATTTTATTCTTTTTACTAAATCAGTAACAGAGCTGGACTGACCAGGTGCGACTTCTCCGTTCGCTAAAAGTTTGGCGTCGCCTTTTTGTGAATCACAAGCATCGAGGTCTGCCAGAAGTTCAGAGAGCACCTGCCACGACACATTTTTGTGCGGGTTAACACACTGATATAAACTCAGGATTATTATGTACAGCTAATCACCAAGAGTCAGTTTAAGAGGAAATCATCCTGACCTCCACATTGTGGTCTTTGAGCACCACAGAGTCCTCCAGCTCTTTCTGGGACTTCTGATAGACTTTAATCTGCTCGTTCAGCTCCTTGTGTTTGTCCTCCCAGCTCTTAATAGTCGCCATAAGCTGTAAGAACGTGCACGGTAAACAGTATGCATGTAAATTATTATCTGATGGAATGAAAAATTGACAAAAATCGACAAAACATCCGAGTCTAGCTGCTCTCTTACCGTTTTATTTTCTTCTTTTAGCGCCGCATAATCCTTCTGAAGACATTTGTGCTGAGCGTTTCGGGCGTCTTCTCGAATCTTGGCCTCGTCCAGGTGGACGGTGGTCTGTGGCAAATGCACGCAGTTGATAAGAGAAGCTGAAACCACAAGCTCCATACAGTCTTACAGTGTGCAGACGGTTATGCAGGGACTCGTACCTTAGCCAGAGCTTCCTGAATCTTCTTCCTGCTGAGCTGTAGCTTCTCGTTTGACTTCTCCAATTTCTCAATCTGTTAAAGAAACCGTTAAGCATTACGAATCTAAGACGATAGTTAAAGCTATGACAGAAGGAGAAAATGTCAAAGAATTACCCTTGTTTCATTGAGCAGAGAGTTTGTCTTCTCTTCCTCGAGCAGTTTTGCATATTTCTCCTTTTCCTCTTCGATGTTAGCATTCAGTGTTTCTGCCTCCAAAACCTTATTCTGCAGAAAGATAATGAGAGAAACGTCGCTGACAGTCCTCATAAACTGAGAAGCCATTTTACTTGACGTGCAAACATCCGTGAGTCATTTACAGGTACAGTCAGTTCACGTCCCCAGTCTGAAAATCTCATTTCTAAATAAAACAAAGACACACAATGTGAACAAATACACAGACAGAGTCCTTCGTGCTTACCTCCAGGTCTTGCATCCTTTTCTTTGTACTGCTAACTGCTTCCTTTGACTGCTTTTGCCTTTCTTTCATTTGCTCAGTCTTAAAAAGGGAGAAGAACGATTGAGAAAGTTCAAGAAATAAAAAAGTTTCTTTTTACCAAAAGTAGCTTATAGATATTTGATCACATTGTATGTGTAGCTCACCTGTTTCTGGAGCTCAGACATTTTGGTGAGAGCATCACTCTTCTCTTTTTTGAGTGCCTGAATTTGTTCTGTCAGCCTTTTCTCATCCACTGTGCCACAGAGGTACAACAAAACGTACAGTCAGATAGATGTAAGACTTACGTTACTGCATTTTGTAATGAAACATAACACGAGAAAACGAGTAAAGCCTTACCAAGATATTCTCTTTTCTTCACCTAAAAAGGTTTAGAGAAACATTGAATATATCAGTCCAGATCAGTCTGATGTCTGATCAACAATATCTGAAATAACTGTCACAGTATCAAAATCATTCACATGTAGTAATGTGGCTTTATCATTTATCATAACACATAATTTAAGCAGAGCTGACAAAACTTACTGCCAACACGGTCCTCCAGAAGAAGAGGGTGAAGGTCACAACTCCAACCAAAGCAGTGATGACAACAGCTTGCCAGGGACAGCCAAACAAGGTTTCCCCTGGCTTCCACTCCTCTGGCAGTAGCGAAATAATCTGACGGCACACAAACACAACATTGAGGAATAATTAGAGAAACAATCAGGAATAATTAAATAAAGCTGAAAAAGCTGCTTAAACATGATTTGTGAGGACAGGAGATCTGTGTCTCAAAGCAATGAGGGGTGGAAATGCTTGTTATCGTTCTCACTGTGATTTAAATGTGAACAATATTATGACGAGTCTACAAATAGAGACAGAAGGCAAGTCAATATTTGTAAAAGCAGTGAGACACTCCAACAAGCCTACGGTAAGTTAAGCATCGAAGCAATTTATAATATTTCCACGCACCCCGAGACTGAGAAGATGCATATTCATTAACCAAGAACTGACAAACAAAAGAAATGAGTGATCCATTGTTTGATCTAAGAAGAAACCTCATCAAGATGTCAGAGCATTACCATACAATGACAATAAAAACCAAGCATTCTACCAAGCAGGGTCCTCATTTTACCTATTATGTTATTCAAGGTATTGCTGTTACAGTGCATTAGGAGTGTGTCAGCTGAAACCAATTTCTGTATTCCTGCTACTCCCAAACTCTGACAGGGACCTTTTCCAACTACAGGTCAGGTGGGGTCTATTTTACAGTTAAATCAATAGTAATACAATGGTGATTTGCCTCCAAAGGGATTAGGTGTTTAAGAATTGTATCAACAGCCAAAATGGTCATAAGTTTACCGCTTTAATTAATGTCCAGTCATACCAAGTATACTGCGCCAACCACAAGTAACCTTTGAACCGAGCATGAGGCAGTTCAGGCAGGAATAAACACACTCTGTGGCTCTAATGAAATGCAGGGATTACGGATAAACTAACACACCACATTGGATAGAAGGGTTAACATGCTCCACTCAAAAAGTCTACGTTTTCCAATTTAGCAATGCACAATGGCAGAACTGAGAGCGTGTTATATTTAGGCATTCAAACTCTAATCTACACAGAAAACAGGATATGAGAGAGGCATGTGGAAGTTAAAAATCTCCTCTCAACATCTAAGAGGCAAGATCAGCCGCATCAGGTAGTTTGGTGAGTATATTCAGGAGCACTTAACGTTTGAGTGAAGATGCAGTAGCCATATGCTCGCTAACACGTCAGCAGGCCATGATACCGTAATAAATACTTAACAAGGAGTCAGACAGACTCCGTTTTTCACTTACATGTTGCAGCTGCTTTAGAAAAAACACGTAAACATTATCCGGTTCCATTACAGATCGGGGTATTGTTTCGCTCTCCATGCCAGCCTTTGAAACAAGACCGGAACTAGCCCGAATATGCTACTTTGACAGATATTAGCTTGCTAGCACGTTCACCTTAGCTATTCCCTAAGTAAACTGTACGGTTAAGCTAACGTCAGCCGTTAGCGTTAAAGCCTATGGTCCTGGGAAAATTAAACAATATGTCGTTACAACACCGACAACATTAGATAATCCAGACAGGTACTAAAGCAGGATTTGGCACCAACAGTTGGCTAACGGAAATTACAGATGAGTCGTCGTATCCCATTTACTACCAGCTGGAGACGTTAGCTGAGCTGGAGATTTAAACATGGATAACAATCTTAGTACAAAAAGCCATTAAGAATCTACGTTAACTTGACTACACAGAGCTCGTCCTACGACTGTGTCTTAGGAGAATTATCAGGTTTTCCATGGCAAAGTAAGGCCCGTCGGTCCTGCTAATAGCCAGCTCAGCACCGGCTGTGTTGAACTTCAGCCTACACCGCGACAGTCAACAAGACAGGGGGAGGGCCGTGGGGCGTTCATGAAAAATCGGAAATTTTATCTTTCCCTGATACAGAGGTCCAAGTATCCACTCTGTAAGCACTAACATCAAATACTTCAATTGATCTGCCTGCTGTCAATTATTGGCATTATTGATTTCATGGATTTAAATGTAATTTGTTGCTTTGTGCATCTAAATGTGAAATCTTTACACAGGTAACAGAAAAAGCAATTAAACTGTCCATGGTAGCGAACACAGTAGTTTACAATTCTTAGACTTACCACAATGGTCCACTCTTCAATTTTACTCTTGATCATCGAAAGGATGCAGCCCGTGTAAACCAGTCCCGTTGAGAATAATCCCACTTCTTTGTGAATATCAGTCACTGGTTCCATGGATTCCAAAGAGCCTAGCAGAACAAAATTTACCCGTTAGTCACGTTTATGTGTGGTTTGGACAAAGTGAAAAATCTGCCATTACAGTTTATTGTCTCACGCATTAGAAAGAGTTGAACTATAACGTGATTATTAGAGCTAAAGTGTTCAAAACAGGCCACAGAAAGATGAATCGATCATATTGTTTAGATAACCAACCTGAATGCGAGTGCTCAAACTCAACACCAAGGCCCATGTCTAAGGGATTTTCCAGGGTGGCTTGAGGTATTTTCTGCATCTCCTCTGAGGCGCTGAAGCTCGGCTGATTGTCTTTGTTCTTATTAAAGTGTCCACCACCGTCCTCCTCCACACTGACGTCTGGTCCACCGTGCACCTCATCCAGAACTATCCGCTCTTCTTTAGTCTCTGCTGGTCTTTCGTCATGATCTGTTACTGTGAGGTTGTCCTTGCTCTCGGCCTCAGGGACACTGTCGAACTTATCTTCTTCAACAACGCTGGGCGTTTCATCTTTTTCTTTTAATTCATGTTCATCTACAGCGAAAACAGTGAAAAGACAAATTAGTAATTTTAAGGAGGTACATTTTCTTGGTCTTGGTCATTTGCAAACTAATTTAAATCTGTATTTGGCCTGTGCACTGCATGAAATCAATTTCTTTACAAATCACAGACAAAGGACAAAACCGGTTGATCAAGGCTGAAATTAGGCCGTGTTCACACTTTGTCCTAAAATGCATCTTGGATAACGCAGGTGAAAGGTCAGCCAAAGCACACTGAGGATACAGCTGGATCAAATAGCTGGAGCTACATACTAGCTCGCAGACGGAGAGTCCACTTATTCGTGTTGCAGGACGCAGAGTCTGAAAAAACAACAGCTGAGTGCACCTGAAGACTAAACTAGGACGAGATTTCCATCTTCTCTAGCTGTGAGACCAAGCGTAAATGTGTCCCTTTAGCAATTCCTTTTAACAATAACCTGGTATTACTGGAAACAAGATACTAACAGGGCCTGAAAGGACACTTCAGGGCTGCAGAGATGTGCTGTGCCACAGTATCAAATTCCGCATTCACTTTATCTCCAGATCACAGGCTGATGCAATATACTGAGTCTGTGAAAGGCTCAAGTCAGTGGTTAGCTCCTGACTCTACCACAGAGAGTCGATCCCACAACAGTTATGGAGACCAAATACTCACATTAAAGTAAAAAACAAACCCACCTTGGTCAACATCTGACTCCTTTTCTCTTGCCAAAGGTGTACTGTCACTGGCTGTTGAATATTTCTGTCGTAGGCTGAATGCAAGCTCCTGGAATTCATCTAGTATTTCAGTCTCTTCATCCATAGTGCTTGTGTCCATATGTTTGTCATAATTGTGCTTTGCGCCTTGGCTGTCCAGCATCTTCTCAATCTCGTCCAGGATAGTGGTCTCAGACGCCTCCAGGATGCCCTCCAGGGCATTTTCAATGTCTTGCGTCGTGCCGGTGTGTGACAGACGGGTAGCCTGCAATTCTGTGTCCAAGTCTGAGAACATGGCCTCCACTTTGAAGAGATTATTCAGGCCCAGAAGCTTCTGGACCCGCTCCATGTTCTCCTCTGTGAAGTGGTCTCGCAGCAGAGTCAGTCTCAGCACGCTGTCGCTGTACTCCGTGTACACCGTGGGCAGGGTTGTTTCAGGTGAGGCTTCGTCGGAGTCTGTGTCGTTCCACTGCGAGGAAGAAAGTGCATTTTCATCTTCAAGTAACTCTTCCATCTCCTCCTCCTTTTTCTCTGCATTCATCTCATCTTCCAGCTCCTCTGTAAGGAGTTCCTCGTGAATCTCTGGTTCCTCCACAGATAATTCTGGTTGACTGTTCTGACTCTTTAAATCTCGTATTAAACGGTCATGGAGCCGATTGGGTAGATTGGCATCTACTGGCTTCTCATCATGTTTGACCTGTGGATTCTCTGACTGCGACTCCTCAGTGGACGGGTTCTGCAGTGTTTCAGTTTCAGTACTGTCTAACTCTTGATTGGTCATTGATTTGTTTTCTGCTAATTTGTCATCAAGATCCTCTTTATGCTCCGTTTCAAAGCTGCTGTCACGCACGCCTGCATAATCATCATCAACCTCTGGATCTTTGGACACTTCCTCCTCTTTCTCTTCGGGCTCAATGGGTTCATCTGCTGTTCTAAGATCTGATTTTTGAGCCTCAGGAAGGGCAGAAGTATCATCTTGTACCACTGGATCCACTGGTTTTGTACTTGTTTGTGTTGGTTTTAATGTTTCCTCCCAGACCTCCTCAGGTCCAACCACTTCTCCATCACTCTCATCATCAAGATCGACTGAGAGTTTCTCAGAGTCACTGTTTGTTTCTTTATTTTCTGTTTGTACAGTTCTGAAAGGAGGATCTTGAAGAACTGGCTCTACGTTCTCTGGCCATTTGGGAAGTTCTACTGATTTCTTTGCTTCCTCAAAACTCTTTGAAGCAGCGTTTTCTTCCTGATCCTCATCATCTTCGTCTTCCTCCGAACTCAAATTGTGTGCCGTCGTCTCTCCCCCAGTGACAACTGAAAAAACTGCATCTCCAATTGATGTCCACATGTTCTTCCCCTCCGCATTCTCTGGATTATCCTGATGAGTTGTTGGAGGACTTTCGTGCTTTTTGAGGGAATCGGATGCTGGAGCACTCACTGTTTCTTCAGAGAATGACAGCAACGGAGTTTCTACTTTAACATCAGTGTCCTCTTCAGGATTCTCCTCCTGCTCGCTCTCCTCCTCTTCATATGGAGTAACATTCTTGGTGATTTCTTCATCGCTGGTGACAGCATCGTAAGTTGTTCCAAGGTTAGTTTTTAGCGGAGGGATCTGCGCTCTCTCAGAAATCGAGACTCGCTCGTTTTCTGAAACAGTATCAACTTTGGCCACAGATTCCACTTCAGATTTTGTATCTTTGGTTTCATTCCCTTCTGACACACTTTCAAGAACAGACTCTACAAGTTCTGCGCCTTCTGCAGCTCTGTCACTCGCATCAAGCATTGCAGAAGGTGATTCAGTTTCCCCATCAAGTTCAAGTTCTGGTAAAGAGGCACTTTGATCATCCGGGACTTCATCAAGATCCTCAGAGTCATCGTGATGCTCTGTTTGCTTTTCGCCATCGGATGACTCGTCTGCTGACGGCTGTGTTTCTTCCTGTGCACCCTCTGCAGCTTGGATCTGTTCAGGTGCGTCCTTACTTTCACTCTCCTCCGATGAAGAGCCTAACAGTAAATCTAGGTTGTAACTGTCAAAGTTATCATATCCAGTGTCAAAACAGACAAAATCTGTTTCCTGAAGAGAAGAGAAAAAAATTCAATTGCATAAAATATACACAGTAATTTCAAGGGAAGTGCTATGGTGTTAGATTGAAAGCTCCTGTTTCAGTCAGTGACATGTTTTCATACCTCTGCTGGGATTTCAAATTCTTTGTCAGTATAAATGTGATTAACTGCAAGAAGGTCCTTTGGGAAATATCCGAAGACACTTCCAACCTATTGAGAAACACAAGAAGAAAACATGCTGAGGATTAACTACACAGCCAAACCAGATGTTTCCACCACTGATTAAATATTAACCAGAGCATACTCACGCTTCCGGCCCACACGTCGGCCCTTCTGCCCGACAGTTTGTAGTATACATAGATAGTTTCTGATTTCTTGAAAGACAGGAAGCGACAGTCTGGTCCTGAGAAATCTTCCAGAGCTTTCCCCCGACACAGAAGCACTGTGAAAACATGACGTGAGGCATTAGACTTGCTTCAAACAGGTAAGCTTTATTAAAATGTTATTTTTGGCACAGTGCTCCTTTCGATAATGCAAAAAGCCAAACTGGCAGCTACTTTTCACCTCAGCAATACTGACCTTTTCACAAACATGCCACATAAAATGAGGCTGAAAGTGATGTAAGTATAAGAAGATGGCAAACAAATTAAGAGTAAAAGCCCCAGTCGCCTGCTTTTGGTCCTGTTTTTACTCTCAGATGTCGGTTAAAAACATCTAATAAAATAGAAAATGAGGAACAAAGTAACGGACCCCTTTGTGCCTCTCTTTTATGAGTATAATCTTTATTACTTTATGACTCAAAGCTCGCTTTCCTTGACATGTCGCCAGCAGTCTTATCTCCCGCATTAGCCGTTTGGTTTGTGGCTAACACTGTTGGTATTTTCAGGTAGACAATATAACAGCAGCTGTAACTGTCCCTCCATGCTTGACCTGTGTCGGTTTAAAATCTAGCAATGCAAACTGAAACCTGGGTAAACAGCTCCTTCATTTGAATCCTCCATCAAATCGTCACCTGAGGCTAAATTTGAGGAATTTCAGTAACGTGTTTAAGGAGCATTAGCACAAGGTGAGAGGTAACAACCGAAGCTAATGTTGCTTAACAAAGGGGCTAGCTTGGCTTGTACTTTGTTAGCTATTGTTAATTGTTGTTTATTCAGGTGCTAGCGGGGCTTTCATGCCGGCCGGTGGCTAATTAGCTGCTAGCATTAGCGTCCAATATCCACCCAGGCCGAAGCTGCCTGGCAACCGGCCAACACGGGCTGCGTCTACATGAATATCCGTCCCAGAATAATGTTTATGCTCGCTGCCCCTGTTTTTAATGGGCGGCAGACGGCTAAACAGCATCAGAACAACTGCAGCAGGCTATCAAGGTCGCAAATATCGACTGGCAACAGGTCTGGAGATAAGACGCAGTTTATGGCTAGCTAGTATCGGGATGAGGGAAAGATGTATCCTTGAAGTAGTGATGAGCTCGTAGATTCAACAAGCCTGCGAACTTACTGCTGCACTCCTCATCGGCGCATCTTTTAAAGTCGGAGAACCGCTTTTCCAAGGCCGCGGTTGAGATGAAATTAAATAAAAGTAATAAAAAGCCTTGTCGGTAGAAGTGTTTTGCTGCCATGCTGGCAGTTTTGTTGACTGGCTTGGTTCTGCTGCTGGAGCATGAGCACTGGCCAGAAGGAGCCGACACGTCAGCAGATCAGATCCGGGAGGGTGTAGGCACGGAGAGGTTTTCACAGGATACGAGGGCGAGATCAGGCTGCTGTGTGACTGTGGGAAACCATGTCAAAGATGCAGGAAAAAAGGAGAAACTGCACGGGAAGTCAGCCTCATCCTTTACTGTGTACAGTGTCTTCTGGAAGAGTCCATCACGCATCCGAGGAAGGACCACATTATGGAGGAAAGGATTTAAGAGATTGAGAAACAGGTCTTCTTGGTACACTTAGGCTTAGCAGATTTAAACTGGTGCATTGCCATGTCATTAAATCCTCCCCAGGCGTCTCTGTAAACATTTAGTTTAGCCCCATACCCAGAAATTAGAAGAAAAAAGTGAAAAAACAGACCTGATCTATTCAATAAGAAATCCATTTTGCGCACACCATTTAAATACAGCAGAGACAGACAAACAGTATAAGGACACTCAGAGGGGAAGATGGCATATAAATCATTAAAAGCACAATTAAATAAACTCTTAACTAAATATTAGCAACTCTAAATATCAATATGATGTCTGCATTGCACTGGTTAACTGGAGAAAGAGTACACAAACACACACGTAAGCAACTATACATTGACTAATCTTTATCTTATTCTATTCTCATTTAAAGATTTGGATGTGTGCTATGTGTGTGTCGCATGAAAACTGTACAAACTTAACATCTTGATACTTAAATACACTGAATAATACCAGTCTGTTCAAACTGCCTTTGGTTTCTCATTATCAGTAAGTGTTAGAAGAAGAAGAAGAAGAACAAGAAGAAGAAGAAGAAGAAAAAAACAACCGTCGAAGAAAGTCTTTGCCCCGCCTCCGACCACAGCAACCAATAGCCGTGCAGCTTTTCTCTCCACTTCCTCAGATGCTGCGGATAATAGTGAACATGTGGAAGTGTAGCGAAAATACCACACACCGGATAATATTAGTTTTTCAAAAATAACAGGGATTTAAAGTCTTAAGAGGTGCTGTACGTTGGATGTGACCATTAGCTCCCTGGTGCCGGTTAGCTTAGCTTTTAATTTAGCATCGGCACGTTGTTTACCTTCAGAGACGTCCGAGCAGCGTTACTGACTGCAGGTAGGAACTGAGCTTCATTTGATTTACAAGAGGTTCATTTGAGAGAGAAAGAAAGAGACCACACTTTGATATATTTAATGTAACGGGGGTAGTTTGTCGGTGGTGACATATATTCAAAAACATGCTGAGAAAGCTAACTAGCTAGTGACGTTTTCCAGATAAAACGAGTAAACAATTATTCGAGGCAATAGTCAGCAGATCAGTCGATAGATTAATCGTTCAGGCATGATTTTTGACATTTGGAGCTTGGCAATTTTAGTGTATTGCAAGTAAACTGTCTGCTGACACCAGTATTTTTCTCCCTGCAGGTGGAAGTCAGACACTGAGCATCAGAGAAGAGATAAAAGTCTCACAGTTGTTCTGATTATGGATGACTTGGAAAGAGAGCTGGGACCTCCTGATGACCTGGAGGAGGACAGGGTTTCCTTAGACAGTGCGATGGGAAGGAAAAAAGCTAAACTCCCTGTGGCTAATCCCATGCATGTAGGTGAGGTGTACAGTACTTACATACAATCCTGATTTGAGAAAAGTCTGGATGCTTTCTAAAACATAAATAAAATCAGAATCCAAGCAAATGAAAAATCATGAAATAATAATTTAGTTTTTGACCTTAAGCGACACCCAAGGAAACCGGGTTTCACCAGAGTACGAGAGTCTGTCTGGAGCACATCCGAGAAGCCCTGCTGCATCATAGATGGCAAGAGGCGGCAGAATTTATGGCGTGTTACCCACAAATGTTAGAAGACACCACCAATGGCACAGCTCAGCAGCATAAGGAGGTATGATGGTGATGTTGGTGTCAGTCTGTGTAATTCCACAGTTCATGCAATATTTTGACTCCTCTCCCAAGCTGTGTAAAATAAGTTGCCACAAAAACAGTCTCTGAGAACTCATTTTTCAGCCTCCCAGTCAACATAAATTTGCAGAGATTGCAAACATTTTAATTGAGTCTATTCATTAATAAACTAACAATTTGACAAATCACTGTATGCACGTTTTCACATCCTTGATATTTACTCTTGGCAATTTCCTCCCCAGCTTGTTTGGAAAATCAGCACTGAGATTCTTCACCATCACCCCAACTCAAAGCTGGAAGACTACAACAACATCTATGAACGACTGAAGCACTCAGGCGTCAGACATTACCTGATGGTATGTTAGCTGGTACGTAGACCTGACGGCACAGCGCGCTGCTGTCATTCTGATTCACTTGTTTACGTTTCTGAAACACGTTGTCCCTTTGTGTTTCTAGATCTGTCTGGAACATTCGTTCCACCTGCTCCTTCATGGTCACATTGAGGATGCAAGGCGTCAGCTGTCTGTAGCTGAAAGTTGGAGGTACGGGAAAGAGTCAGCGGCTCAGATTCAGAGGGCTAAACTGATCCAGGCCTACAGGAGTTTACTGGATTATATCCTGTGGTCTGACAAAAAGTTTGCACACTGCGGAACCGGTGAGGTGACACTCATCTTCATGACCAAAGCATCTATTATTCACTTGTATCTGTTACACAGACAGACTGCAAGCTCTTGTATGATGTCACACTGCCACCTACAGGTCAGACCTAGTAACTACTCAGGTAAAAGAAGAGTTAAATAGGTGGTTAAGTTGGAGGAAACCTATTCGTGTGTACAATCTTCCCACCAAATTTATTGTTGGTCTCAAATGAGATGTAAACTAATCCTACTGTTTCAGAGGACCCTGACTCTGGTGACAACCAAGACATGCACAACTACTTCAGGCAGGCCTCTGTCAATCTAAAGGAGGTTTTGAAAAATCCTGGTATCTGGGATCCTTTCATCCTGAGTTACGTTGAGGTGAGCACTCAATCCCAACTGTCATGGTTTAATTAAAGAAAATATGAATATTAAGTATCACAAGATGAAACAGAATAGACTGGAGCAACAATTTTTAGAATCCATAACTCATTTTCAAGCAAAAATGTCAGAAGTTCACTTCTTCCAGCTCTCAAATGTAATATATTTTAGTGTTCCTCTATAGTGCAGCTGAATTGTGTGCTATCAAAGAGGAGCTAGTAACCAGTAGATTGATATCATCAGTCTGTTTCATGCTTTTGATTTAAGAAATAAACTTTCTGTCTTTCATGTCTTGTTCTTGACAGGCTTGCTCTTAATTTAATTTCAGGCCCAAATCAAGTGGAACGTCCCTGCTGTACTTTAATGTGCAACCACTGTTTTATATTAACAGATGCTGGAGTTCTATGAGGATCATGAGGAGGCTTTAAAAGTTCTGAATGACTACGCTTATGACAACTCTTTTCCACCCAATCCCAACGCGCATGTCTATCTCTTCCACTACTTAAAGCGGCACAGTGCTTCTGAGAAGAAACTGATGAAAGTGTTGAAGGTATAACTGTAAATTCACAGCACTGGAACTAAAATACGACAGCAGCGTATCAGTTATTGTTAGTATATGCATATTTGTTAACTAGAACTTATGCCACTTTGTTATTGGATCCCAGTTAAGATGAACAAACACACTGTATCTGATCCTTAAAGATTTACTTCCTTATGCCGCAGGTCCTCCATGTTTTAGTCCCAAGCCATGAGTTGATGTTGGAGTACAGCTCTCTGCTGCTTCAGTCAGGTAAAAACACAGTTGATATAAATTAAATATCGACCATTCTGCAAAATAAATTCAGTCTTACCAGATAATTCCTGCACAAATTCAAATTCTAGTGAAAAGATGTGATATGTGATAACAGCTGAAACCATCAAGAGGCTCATTGTTTTGATATATCAGTATTTTTATAGAATTTTGGAGAAGATTCATTTGAATGTTTTATAGCCGTGTCTCCTGATAACACTTTCTGTGCTTCATTTTATCCATTACTGATGTGTTTTGTTTTGTTTTGTGCTTTCCAGAGAAAAAAAGTGACCTCCAGAAAGCTTTAGGAGTCGTTCTGGAAATGCTGGACTTCGCCTGCTGGAGGAGCAGCCTGGACGTGTGGAAGCGTTTGAAGGCCATTATTCACAAATTACAATTACAGTACGTTTAAATGTTTGGAAAACTGGAGAAAGTTCAGCTTTTTTTTTTGTATGTGACGAACTGTCATCAAAGCCTGCTGTTGTGTATACTTGTGTGTTAACAGAGGGGACTGTAAGGATGTTGTTCTTGGAAAAATGGCAACGAGAAAAGACTGGTGGCCTGCGCTGCACTTCACGAGGTTCCATGCCAGCAGAGACTCTGAGGAGAACCCAGAGCTCATGGAAGTGAAGGCGTCGCTGACAAAAATCCTTTGCCCCGGTGAGTAGATGCACAGTATCTCCAGAAGTGCGTAAAATCACATCTGGAGGCATTTTTTTTTTACATTTATTTCCTCTTGTCTGTAGAGCTGTTTATCCGTTATCCAAGAAATCCTTTTTTTATACTGTTAATGAAGCAAATGCTCATCAAAAGTTTGCGTTTTGAGATGGAAGTTGACGATAACAGAACTTGGTGCATATATTGCTTCCCAGAAAACAATAATGTGCTTTGTGAAAACACTGAAACTGTAAATGTGTGCATCTACGGTAGATCTTTATGTGATGTTGTTTCACAGTGAATGTCTTTCTTCTTACAGACCTGACGCTTAAGTACACAGCTGGACAAGTAACCAGCGCAGTGCAGACTTGAGAGAAGAACTCAAAGACAACAGAGAGACTGTCAGTAAGCGACTGAAAAACTGCGGCAAAGGAGTCTCAATGAAGAGCAAGAGTCTTCATAAGTGGACTTTTTCCATGAAGTTTGCTTCTTTTGTGCGTTAAAATATACTGAAGTCGAGGTTCATCGACACACAGACGTGTTTAAGGTCAAAACTGAACATCTGTGTTACATTGCTCCTTCATGTGTGGTAAAAAGGCTCGATTGTCCACCGTGTGGAGCTGTTGCTCTGTCGTTCCTGCAGTGAGTTTCTGGAGGGTATGACCACCTAATTTTGACAGAAACTGAGTGTAGCCCTGAACATGAGTGTTCGTGCTGGTTTCATGCTCTCTGTAAACATTAAGATGGAAGCTGTCTCATTCTGCCCTCAGCTGATCTTTGACCGCTGCAGGGAGGAGATTTAAGGTCACGACACACAGCTGATGGCTTTTCTGTCAAATATACTGTCATGTGAGCATAAGGGTAGAATAATAGGTGCTATTAGCTTTGAAATATTTAAATGGTTTCTCTAGTATTAGTGCTTTCTCCCCTGAATGTGAGCGGTGCCTTCAGTTTTGTGGTCACTTTTTATAGGCGCTCATATTTTGCACATGTCTGATACCCATCACTGTCAGGCTCGATTTCCACAAAGATCTGACATTTATTTTCTGTCAAAAAGAGAAAAAGAAGACACATTTTTGTCTTGAAAACGTTTCAGGGTCCTGGCCTTCAAACGCTGCCTCCAGACTGAACCATGAAATAAAGTCTTACATCCAGCCGTTTGCCAATTTAATAAGTGAAAGTGTTTGTAATGATTCTGTTTCGGCTTGCCACAATGTTGGCCATGCAGCAACTCAGTCAGCCGTACTGTGTGTGTGTGTGTGTGTGTGTGTGTGTGTGTGTGTGTGTGTGTGTGTGTGTGTGTGTGTGCGTGTGCGTGTGTGTGTGTTGTTTTGCAGTCATTACATAAACCAAAGCCCCGAGCACTTGCCCGACCACAGGAGCAGCTGCAGAAGGGATCTGGGAATACACAACACATGTCGTTTGAAAATTCAAAACTCGGGGAGCAGTGAAGAGGATGGAGTTGGGAGCTGGTCACTGCTTTGGATCGTGTCCTGGTTGTGACCTTTTTAAAGCTTTTTTTCCTCCGGGGCTTTGAATTTTTTAATCACCTACACAGATGCTCACAGTTGAGGCGGTCATTGCGCCGTTCCCTCGGTCATGGAACGGCTCTGTTGGGGGTTTGTTTTGTTCCTCAAGGACACCTTGACATTTTAAAGCTAATTTTTTTTTTTTTTTGGTTCAGGGATTCAAAGTGAAGGCCCTCTTGCTCAGGCCCTCTTGTACTCTAACCCACTCAAAGATCACTCCTCAAAGGAGCTTCTTGGGTGACTCACCAGATCACCAGGGATTTGAAGTTTGAACAATCTGATTCTGGTCTTTTCTGGCTTGACCTGGTTTGTTTAGGTTTTAATTTCTGCCCAGCTGTAGCAGTCGGGGATCATTGAGACACACAAAATGTTTGCTTGGCAAAGACACTGAGGTAATAGAGGGGAATATACACATAAAAACCCTCAATCACAGTATATGTCATTTAGATGTCCACATAAATCAAGATACAGTCATAATGACACACATAATGTTTAATATGAGTGTATCTAAAGGCACAAAGTGTGTCGTTCAGAAGGTTTTAAGAATAATATTCAGAGCCCCGCTGATAAAATGTTGGGCTGATATATGTCTATTTTATCTTTTGACAGATATCAGGATTGGTGTGAACAGTATATACTGAAAAATACAAGAGAAAAAACTGTGTTGTCATCACAGTTTGTCCACCAGAAATAAAAAAAACAAAACTAAACTACAGCTGAAACTTGTTTTCTTGCTCAGTACAAGTCAAAGCCAATTGTTTAAGTTACTGCTTATGTTAATATTGGCTGAATGTGGAAAATGTGCTAATAATTTGTCCTCTTACCAGAGTGAGATGAGAAGATTTATACTCAACATTACGTCTTTAGTCCAGCGTTTTTCACAAAATAGTACCACGTGACGTCCCCTAAAAAAGGAAAAAAGAAAGAGTTGTTTTGACATTTCTGTTTGGATTAAACATCATGCTAACAACATTTCTGGAAATATGCGTCTCTGTTTTCTTGCTGAGCGTTAGATAAATATCCCTCTCATATCCGTACAATGAATATGAAGCTACAGTCATCTGCCAGTTAGCTTAGCTTAGCATAAAGGCTGGAAACAGGTAAATAGCTCACCTGTCTTTGTCCTTAGGTAACAAAATCCACCTACTGGCATCTCTAAAGCTCATTCATTAGCACATTTTATCATTACACACATTGTATTTGTTAAATGTGTAGAAAAAATGGACTGTGGAACTGACATCTTGTGGTTTTATGGAGGTTTTGCGCTAAGCTAATCAGCTGCTGGTACAGGCACACGAGTGGTATCGATATTATCATCCAACTTTTGGCAACAAAGCAAATAAGGCCAGTTCCCAAAAATTATTTGTTTAACTCTCAAATATTGTTATTGGGAAAGTCCTTAAAAATCCAGCATCAGCCAAACTCAAGCATTCCTCACATGGAAAAGGCCACAGTGCACACGGCCACTGGCTCTTTTCCTCAACATTTTTTTGACTCTATGTTTGATGTAACCTTTATTTTTCCAGTTCATTTACTGCACAACGCACTTGTTTTTACTGTATCAGTCTGGGAGAATGATGGCAGGTGGAGGGAGCGTTACACATTTACAACCTGCTGAGTACATCCACTGGTGCTACTGGCCCCTGAGCAGCTCCACCGGTTCCACGAGCTCGGTCAGCGTTCAGTCGAAGAGGAAAAGCAATGATATATGCTCATCTGGGAATGTGACCCCAAGGCTGTTGAGACATACTGTACTGTAAAACCTATCAGGCAAAAACAAAAAAAACATCCGCTCTCTGTGGACTCATCTGACGACTCTAACAGGCCCTTTATGCCTCCTCTAGCTCGGGGAGAAATTTAACAACGTCTTCTTGAACCCCACCGTGAGCTGACGGCCATAATAATTGTTGTGTAATTAATCATCAGCGCAGGTTGCACACTGAATCTATTTGCTGCCCCATCACGTCAGGAGAGATGTTTTAATTTTACGGCTGGCACAGGAAGGCAAGGGATGTGGCTTTGTTGTGTGAGGCTGACATTAATTGAGTTTTCCCTTCCCTTACAGTCTTCCTCCCTCCTGTCCTTGCATACAAACACACACACACACACACTGCAGCTGGTGACTCAGGGTCTCGCTTGGTTGGTCTGCAGGGCTCTGAGGATTTGTAACCTAAAATCCAGACTTGCACAGTGACAGTGTAACATCTCAGTAACTCTGCAAGACATTTGAAGTGTGGTGCGGTTTGAGAGCGGGGGAGAAAGAGGGAGACGGAGGGAGAAAGCGTGATCATTCAGCCATGCAATTCGGACTTATGTGTTCTGCCAGCGCCGCATGCTGCAAGCAGGGAGGAGATAAAACATGAGGCTGAAGTCCGAATCATCTCCAAAATGCAACTGAAGATGAAACTGGAAATAAAAATCAAACTCACGAATGAAAAATCAGCTTTAAGTTTTATCAGAATTACATTGGCTTTGGCGCAAAGCGGCCAGTGTATAACGTGTGTATTCCAAACCTACGACGGGCCTTTAGAACAGCACGATAACGCTCATGATACTGACACAAACTGCTCGAGGGGAGTCAAGTCTTGGGGAATTTCAGGGAGAGGCAAAAAAGCAACAACAACAACAATAACAACAAAAAGAAGATTCCCAAAATATCCTCCCAGTTCTGTCTGTGAAGTTGAAAGTGACAACTGCAATACCTTTGTTCTTGGAGTGCAGCTGCAAAAATAGCTTTCAATAATGTATTAGGAGAATAAAGACTGTGAGCCGATTTCTGGGGAGACGGCGCTCAGCTCTGACTGTGCCAAGACCAGGAGCTTTCTCTGCTGTGCACCGACTGGGAGAAAGGATCAGGCCGGTGAACACAAGCCGATCCTCTAGACTTCTAAGATTGCTCTACTTATCCAGCATGGAATAAAATTTGGCCTCGGAATAAACAGCTCATCCCTCTACATATATTCACGTCGGATCTCATAGCTTCACCGGGGACTGGACAATCACTTAAACAGGGTAATTACTCAGGACTCGTTCCTGAAACGTTGCTCATGCGTGCAGTTGCACGGACAACCGCCGCTTCCCCCCTCCGAGCAGAAGACAAGCAGAGCAGAACAGCGACGTAATGACTCTGAAATGCAAAGTGCCCTGACCAACAGAGCATTCACCTGAGGCCATGGAGGTTTAATTTCTTGTGTGCCTGAATGTGATGAGTGGCAATCCAAATGTTGTGACTTTCCTTCAAGCTTTGTGGAGGACAAGTGTGTGTGTGTGTGTGTGTGTGTGTGTGAGTGTGTGTGTGTGTGGGGGGGCTCCTGAATGATCTGAAATTTGAAGGAAAGAAGCACAGCAGAATTCCAGGCAGGCATCAATTATTAAGACGAGCAAGACAGCAGTGACACAATCTGCTTCAATCTTTGTTTGCTTGACAGCATTTTGGGTGGTTTGACTCCCAGTGAAATATTGTCATCTAGACGTGATTTATTTTAAACAAAGACAAGTGATATTCCTCCGGAGTTTGAGATTTGTGGTGACTGAGCCGGGCTCCCTCTGGAGGTCTTCATCAAACTCTGTTTTAAAGTGTTTTAAATCCCAAATCTTCTCAAAATGGGTCAAATTTGTGTAATGTGAAAGGGCTCGTTCATATTGATGAACCTGTTGAATATTATCACCTAATTTTGGCCACTGGATCCCAACCTGGGGGTCCCAACCACCACTAGGGGTCGCCAAAGCTTCACTGGCAGTCACTCGGTCTTCTTGGTTTAAAGAGGTGGAAGAAAGCCTTTTTTGAAGACATAAAGCAGGCCTATGTCTCAGCTCTTCATTCATTTCTGAGGAAAACTGAATGAAATATGAATGAACCTGAACACGAGCTACATTCACAGAGCCTCATAAACAGCCTCATCCTGGATTAGAAAAGTACGCAGTTAAAACAACCAAAGAGCTGATAAAATAACGGCCAAGCATCACGGAGAAGAAAACACTGAATCTGTCAAAAAAGGAGCCCATTAAGTATCAATGATTTTTAGAAATATATATGAAAAATACACAATACAGGCAGAGAATTGCATAAAAAGTTTCAGGAAAACTCATCTCTGATGCAATATTCACAGGAAACAATCTGCAAAATTCATCCAAATCCCTCGTTTCACAGAGACGTCATGCAGTTTACATTACTCAAATTTACTCAATGATAGGAAAAAGGTTGGGAAACACAGTTTTAACTGTTTATCTCTCAGCTTATTCTTCTGGTTTTCTGGCCCATGCTGTTACTGTTTAGGTTCACTCTCATCAGCTCATTTTTTGGCAGCAACCTGCAGCTGTTTTCAGCATAAAAGCTAATAAACACACTGTGTGTTACCTGCTTGGCAGCTAGGGAACATGGAGGAGCATTTAGCAGCTAAAGAGCTAAAAGCAGAGTAAATATTGGACTTACATTCATCAGATGAGTAGAAATGTGTGTTTACAGCTTGTTGCAATGCCCCAAGTGGTCATAAATAGAAAAGAAATTCTCTGTTGTGCATCCCTTAAGCCAATTTATTCTTAAACAATCTTGCCTATTCTTAATTTAAATATTTAGTCAAATATTTTCTTTCTGTTTCTTCTTCTTGTTCTGTTATTCAAGTCTTTGTGAACCACCCTGGTTCTGAAAGGTTCCTTTTACATAACTTCTCCTTCTTCTCTGAGTTATTATAGCCCCTTCCTGCAGGGGGCACTCCAGCCACCTGGAACATACTGCATGTAATTGATGTCTTTAATTCAGGTTTTCATTTATGTCGAAATGTCTGAATGTGTGAATAGATGTTCTGAAGGATCTAATTTGCTTTAATTCAACATGTGGGTCTCTTTTTTGCGGATTCACATGATGTAATCTTTTAATTTCTGCCCTTTTCTTGTCCCACTGCTGACTGTTATGGCTGTACAGAGGTGGATAATGGCTCTTTTCACTAAACATGTAATCTTAGATTTTCAGCTATAAAGGAAACATAATGGATATTTATACCATCTGAGACGTGATATCATCGCGGTGATATCATCCACCGACACACCCACACACTCACTTATCAAACCTGTAGTTTGTAAATGAGGCGTGTTTCACACTTGGTGCAATCCTCTGAAACTCTACAGGTGTAATACCGGGTAGGTCGGGCGATTCTGTGAAACGGTCTTCTTGAAACCAACCTGTTACCTACATAGACCACACTGACTCATGTAAGCATATAGTATGTGCCCACTGACTCATGCTGCCCCTGCTTATCTGTAATTCTGTGTAAGTACAGTGAGCCACGAACAAACAACAAACTCGACCTGACCCCAAAGAAGCCTTGTTTGTCTCCATAGTGGGGGGTTGCGTGGATGGAAAATACAACAAAGCCTGGTGCATTTTTGAGCAGATGTGGGAGCTGGAGAGCGTGGCATGTCTGTCTCTACGTTTCCGCCTTTACTCATCCTTCTCTCAATCAGCACTTCCTCTCACCCCCTCTGCGTCTGGATGCTGTTAGTGGAGATAATGTGGTTGAACTTTTCAGTATGAGGTAACTTTGGCATCTGTTAAAATCTGTCATTTGGATATTTAATGCCTAAAGGGTGGCAGGTTATTAAATGCATTAGTGAGAAAGCTTTTAACTCTTTACAAGCTCACTGTGGAAATAATGGATTAAAGCTGATCAGGTCTTTGTCATCCAGATCCCTAGGTATTTGGAACCATTATATTTAGTCATGCTAGCGGTCTAGATGGCTCCCGGGATGGAAATGTTGGTCTGTCAGTCCACCAGTTTGGTCCAGATTGAAGTATCTCAACAACTATTGGATGAACTGCCATGAGATTCTGTTGAGACATTGATGGTCTCCAGAGGATGAATCCTAACGACTCTGATGATCCCCTGACTTTTCCTCTGGTGCCACCATGAGGTTCATGTTTGGGGTTTTGAGAGAAATGACCCAACAACTATTGGTTGGATTGTCAGGAAATGTTGTTCAGACATTCATGATCCCCTCAGGATGAATTATAATAACTTTCGTGGTCCCCTGAATTTTCATCTGGCGTCATCATCAGGTCAAAATATCTCTTTGTCAACAACTTTGGTTTCTAACCTGCAAAACTAATCCACGTCACTCTGCTAATCAACAAATGTTAACATGCTAACACACTAAAGTAAGATGGTGGACATTGCAAACATCATACCTGCTAAACATCAGCATGTTAGCATTGTGCTCATGTTAGCATTTGATAGCATTTAGCTGAAAACACTGATTATATCCATCAGTCGGCTGTGCTTTGTAGTTAATGCTAACTGACAGCATGCTCACACACTAAACTAGGATGGTTAACATTGTACATATCATAACTAAACATGAGCACGTTAGCAGTCAGCATGTTCGCTGGCTGGTGTTAGCATTTAGCTCAAAACGCTGATTCCATGTCCTTTTCTTTAAGAACAAGTCTGGTGATAATCTATATTTACTCCACATGAACGGACCAAAAGCAACAGTGTACTTTCTGACTTCCTTCATCTGTCAGAGGCACAAAGTCCCAAGATTTGTATTAAAGAAGTAAATCTTTAAAAACAGCTCACAAATACATCCTTTTATTTGTGAGAAAGATTGAGCAATTTTCTTAAACAGCTGGTCAGTATAGATTTCAAACAGGAGTGCAGAGTGACTTTGTGGGGGACTATTTTCAGATGTGGTTTAATACACATTTTGCACTCTAGCAGATATTTCCTGTGTATGTGTGATCTTCTCAAAATACAGCTCAGTACCCATGTTGATTGTAATGAAGGAAGTGGGAGTGCAGCAGTGTGGCTTATTGATGTGTGATTTTAATAGTTTTAGGTCAGCAATGGAGCTCAGAGAAATAAGCTCCATCAGGCTTTGCTTTTGGTCTCTAAATGCGATTTTTTGACAAAAAGAAAAATATTGAATGTCACCAGACGTATCCTCTAAGGCTCTGTACAGTTTTCATACACTCCGACATTAGTCGGCATGATACACAAGCCAAACTCTGAGCTGAACAATTGAAGCTTTGTAACCTCTGTTGAATCTGTCTGCTAGTAAATTTTCATTGCCTGACCTCACTCAAAACTGTGCGCTTCTTCTTTTGTAGTCGAAAAGCTGTGATGGTGTATTACAGGCTGACATTTCGCCGCTGGCCTTTTTCTGTGCTGGCCTTTAAATTTGCTGTTTGTGTGTCTTTGTCCTGTGTTTAACTGTGTGTTAGGTCAGATTAACAAATGGTAAGGCCGGTGGCAGGCTGAATAACAGCATTAACCAGAGAACAATGGGAGCGTGGGACTAAGCCCTTTCACAACCTGTCTGACAGCTTGTAGCGTTGATGTCATCCTCTGACTCAGGCCGTTACCACCGCCGCTGTCACCCTGGACGTTTGGATGCATGACATCACCAAATGACACATATCACTCTTCACTACTGCCTCTGCTTTCATTTCTCTCCTCTTGTCTCTCTCTCCAGTCATTTGCATACTCATCAGCTTTCCTGCATTGTAGGCTTCCACTTTGTCAGTCTGTGAACAAGGAGGAGAAGAGCATGAAAGGACATCATTAGTTTTCCAAGGAGACTCGGATAAAGGGAGAGAAAATCTGAGGGCAGAGATTGTTGGGTCATGTGATGTGCTCTCAGGAGGTTTTTTTCTAATAGAGGACAAGATTTTTTTTAAGTAGTTACTGATTTTGGCCGCAGATAGCCAACATATGGTGAACTGTCTCAGTGAGAAGAACAGAAAATGATTTATTATTTAAATGATGTTAAAATCTAAAATAGGCATCAGTGTTTTGGCTTCATGTGATATGATTAACATATCAGTAAAAGCTATACATCTCCAAATTCTGTGATTTAGAATTTTGCTGAAAAACAATAATTAAATGCTCTTTTATGGGTTTAGACAATTCTTCTGGAACCCTGTGAGTGTTCCTGAGCTCATGTATTAATATCCTTCATACACTCATGTGTTCACAAAGCAGTGAACCTCGCTCTATCCTCGCTTGCGGTCGACTGAGCCCTTCCAGGATGCCCCTTTCATACCCAATCATGATACTATCACCTGTTACCAATGAACCTGTTTACCTGTTGTTGTTATAAATTTCCCAGTCTTCAGCGGCTCCTGTCCCAACTTGTTTGAAACATGTTGCTGCATCAGATTCAGAATAAAAAGGATGATCTTGAGTCATGGCATTCTGTTTTATTTATGTATTACACAGCGTCCCAGTCCTGAAAGCCCATGAAATTATCAGAAAAATGCTCATGAAAACTTGATGTTTTGAATATATATGGTTTTATCAGGACAGCGACAACATATAGTCCATTTTCTAACACTTTTAAGTATGATCTGTTAAAGCTTTCCTATTGTTCCCACTCACATACCAAGAAAATTAGATAAAAATAATAACTGATTGTTATCGACCCTGGCAAAAACAGCTTGAATATAGCTTTTGAACAGAGGTGACTGTATCTACTGTCTCTATTCAAAAGTGGTCACATCCAATGAGAAGCTCCATTCACTGCTGAAGACAGTGTTTCAGCTGTTTGTCACATCCTGTTCATCAATTCCTGTTTGTACAGCAGTGCACATAACTCATGCCAGAATGTAATTTAGTCAAATAATGTGAGCATACAGAGTGTCAGTACTGTCAGTGTCATTTAGGCTGATATGACGGGTTTGTTTTCACACAATCTTTACTAGCGCTACTACTTGCATACCAGTGCAGCGTATGTAAAGCAGCTGTAATATCAGTCTGACGTTATCATGATGAGCTATTTTATACAGTGTTGATTAAAGGTGGCAATTCCGCTGCACGCAAATACATTTTTACATGTATGAGGAGAGTAGCATCAAAAAGCAGTGTGCTTTTCCGCTGGAATACAAGGTGGAATTTATTTTATGGTTCCAGGTCGTCTTCACCTGACCAACAGCTGTAAACGAGCGGCTTATTATGACCCATAATTATGTTTATTGCTAGACGGGGACCTTTCGTGGGTGTGGTAATTATGACAGGTGCGATAGGAGGGAGTCAGGTGGTGCAAGAAAGTCCACATATGGAGGAGGTGTGGATGGAAAGGTCAAAGAAACTCAAGACTTTCACTTTTGTTTGTGTCCCCGGTGAAACCAAAAGTCACCACTGACCTTAAGTCACATAACATATGTAAGAGGAACACAGATATTTTATTTTTAACACATATTTTAAGTATTTTTGGTGCCTAAAAGCAAACTGTGACCATTTTGGGACTCAGATTTATGTGTCCCGTATAAAGTTTGTTGACTGAATAACTGAGCACATCTGTTACTCAATAGGAGCTTTATGAAAGGTTTTACACTTGCTATTCTGTACACCTGGTGATAAGTTCTTGCTTGAAAAATCAGTCATACAGGAAGTGAAGCGTTTAACATTTCTGACAGCTGCCAACGGCTTGTGTAGGGAAACTGAGGAGTTACTGTGTGAAGTATTAGCGACTGTGGCTGAAGAGATAGAGGAAAGAACACTGACTATAGAAACACAGCCGTCATTCGATAGAGAGAAATCTCATAGTCTCACATTTAAACAAAGCCAGATAAACATGAACTAGTGTTTCAGCTTGTAATTCCTGACTTGCTATATATCGTCTCTCATTCATTTACAGTATTAGAATTGTAGTTATAGTGCAAAGCAGCTGCCAGCGGAGGTTAAACACCCCCCTCCCCCTCTGGGACAGCCATGCAGAGCTAAAGGGCCCTGGCTCCCATACAGCCATGCAGCAGGTGACCCCCTGTCCTAGAAACAGTTGCTATTTAGACACGATTAGCAGCGGGTGCAGAGACAGTCATTGTTATTTATACTGTGTTATCCCTGTGTTTGTTTCAGAGGTCGAGGGCAGCGAGCGAACATTTCTCATAAGTTGCTCCGCTCCGTGGTCACGGCTCAGAAGTTTGGTTTATAACCTCTAAAAAGACGCAAACGCTTCATAAACAGACGCTCACTGTGGGCGACGGACAAATATCAGGGGACATCATCTAATACCCTCGGTCGTGTAAATCCACCCATGTGTATGATATGCTTCCATTCTGGGATAAGGTCAGAATTAAATTGGGCTCCCACTGCAGGGAGAATGACAGTATTTTCTATTCTTGAGATCATTATCTCAGATTTCATCAAAGCACGAGGTAAACCGAAATCCCAAACGCGCACACGGCCAATACACACACACACGTCGAGCACTCCAGCACGTCGAGGTCAGTGATCGCTGACTTCTATCCGCTATAAGCTTGAGTGTATATGAGAGCAAGTGAGAGCGAATGTTTAAATTTTGTGATCAGGAACTAGACAATATTTGGTTGTTGCTAAGTGACCGTGAGGATGATTCACCCCTCCTCAGGCGAAGGGACATGCCAACTTGAATGAATAATACTGAGCAGACTGGCCCAACTCGGAGAAAATAGGGTTGTTATGAGTTCAGTGATGTAGCTGTTATTGTTAGGTGTAAACTATACTTCTGCCGGTAATCTGTCACAGCCGCTGGCCTCCTCGAACGAGCGACACTTAAAGGAGACATTTGCCCTTATCGCAAATGATTTTCTTTCATTTTCACTGCCTGCAATCGTCAGCTAATTTCAGCCGTTCTCAGCCCTCTGCTGGAACTCCCCTCGGGGTTGTGAGATGGTTTTAGAGGAGGTGGGTATCACAAGATGACTTATGAAACGTGTTAGTGTTAATGCACTGCTGATAATTTTTATGATTTCAGACAGCTCTCGCCATTAAGCTTGTTTACAGGGTGCAGTCTTTTACAGGATTTCACACTTTGTATGTATGATGTTACCCTTGATTTTCTGATCATTGTGGAAGTCAGAGGAGGTGAAGACATTTTTTTTTTTTTTGCTCTCATTCAAATGTGAAGAACCAAGGCCTGACGGGGTTTGAAGTGTCAGCTGAAGAGTATCCTTGAAAAGAGTTTAAATGACGGTTGAAGAGAATGAAATGAATGCAGTTGAAGAGTGAGTTTAATATGCGGTGGAAACGTCTGAAATAGTTGAAACGCTGACAGTGAGGCAACAGCTGGAGTGGCAGCCGCAGCACAAATACCGAAAGACGTCGAAACAGCAATTAAAATAGCTGCGCTGAAAGGGGCGGCAAAGTTGCAGTTTAAGTTCAAGGTGCTAAACAGTCAGTCGAAGCGTAGGTGATAAACAGAGCCAGAAGTCTCAGTTAAAGTGAACTCAGAAACTAACAAAGGACGTCAGCTGACGCGCAAACAGAAAGCAGTTGTTTAATTGAGTATGAACGGTGAAATTTGTGAACATTAGAGGAAATGAAGGGACTTTTTTGTTGTTTTTTTTGTGGAAAAAAAGTTGAAGTTACAGTTGAAGTAGTGAAAGAAGCTGAAATGGCAATTAAAATGACCACGCTGCAAAAAGTTTTGGTTGAAGTGTGAGCACTGAATGAAGAGTATCAGTTAAATAGAAAGTGCTGAAGGAGTCAGACTGTCGGTAGAAGCGAAGGTTAGAAACTGACCTCAGTTGAAGTGAAGTCCTGAAAGGAATTAAGGCCTAAACTAAAGGAAAAAGGCAGCTGAAGCGTAGAGTGAAGCATAAACACTGAAAGCAGTTGAAGTAAATTGTGTTTGCACAATGGAAGTTGGGTGCAAACTTATTTTAACAAACGCACGTGTAACATGCTTAAATTAAGTCATGTTTGTAAAGTAGCATCTGGAACATACTTTAATTGTGTAACATACTTATATTCCATCATACACTGTGTGTAAATGTACTTCTTTTAACCATCATCTCTTCTTAAACCTAACCAAGTATTTCTGGTGCTTAAACCTGATCGAACTGCAACTATTTTCACAATGTTGAGCACACGTTGGAGAGGCTTTCTGCCAGACGTCTCAAACAGACACTAAAGGGTGCCTTCTGCATCTGTATGAGATGTTCAGGGTCGTGGAAATGAGACTGGGCTGTCTGAGGCATATTTTGTGTTATCTGGTTCTTTTTGACTGTGACTCACTGTTAATATGAACTATCTTTGGCCACAACACTCTTAACAGAACTATTATTAATCTCAGAGAGGCTTTCCTCGTTCATTAAAGGTCAAAAATGTTTTCCCAGACTTTCATCTGTTGTATAATACTCGGTAAATGTCCTTAATGCTCTGAAATCCAGTATCCAAACATGGGACATAAGCTCTGTTTCGCTTAAAAGAAAGCTTTCATCAATTCATTTTTGGATTTCTGACACATCTCAATATAATTAAGCATTTCAAAACAGATTCCATATATTGGTTTAATGCTGAGTAATGATGACTTCACTGCGGAGAGACGAGGCCTAAGATGTGTTTCCTGATTTACGCGTTGGATACCGTCATTGATCTTATCAGATATTACATTCATTTGGGATTAGTATTTTGGCAAGTTTTCTCACCATGTGATCTAAACTCCACGTCAAACTCTCAAACTCATATTTGTCACACGCTGTCAGTGCTTAGTAAAAGTTTAGGCAGGAAATCGACTTTCCATCCAATAAATCAAAAAATAAACAAAGACATGCAGTCATGGTGTGACAGTATTTCAGAGGGAGGCTCCATAATGCGCCGACAGACTGGGCTGACAGTTTTTTTTCTTCTTGGGCTCTCACAGCTCAGACAGTTTGTACAATGATAGTCGCACAGCCCGAGCATTAATGATGAACAGAACGTTATTTTGGAACGCTGTGTCAGTCCTCAGTTAAGGTCTTGTGCATTCAATTAAATTGCCTAATGAAGCTAATGAAATAGATTCAAAACGACAGTCAGAGAGCTAATCAACCCATCAAGCTTCACGCGGTTAGCTGTGCGTTGTGAGGTCTTACAGCCTAACGGACTGGAAGCTGATAAATATGCAAAAAGTAAAGGGGCATAGGTCGACAGGCTGTTGAATCTTTGGCAGTGTCCCTCCTTGCCATTGCTGGACATGTTGCTTTTCAAGCTGTTGAGTCTGCAGTCGGTCCATCTGTGCCATTCCCTCTTAGAAACCATCAGTAGCAACATTTTTCCATTTCTTAAATCGCCAGCATTAAAGGGGAAATGAAGTTAATGGCCAGATGGGGTGAAATGCTGAGAGGGAGGGGGGCGTCCTTTGCATATTAAAGACTGAAAACAGCAATTAGTAAATGGACTAATTTGTAATTCAAGCACTGTCTCCTGGGTGTTTGCGAAATGTATGCATGTATGACAACTGGTTTCCAAGGTTACATAAGGTTGAGATCTTCCTGTGCTGCTCTAAATGTGACACTGAGTCTGCACCTCGCAGATCACAGGAAGTGGTTTGGGTCTTTCATCTGGGCCAGCGAATACCGCACCATGATCACTCATTTTTTCCATGCCGAGCAGCTAAAAAAAAGGTAACCACTTCACTGTGTTTTACATCAAAGTTTGACATTATCTCATATCATGTGTGATCTCTGAACAGATACACAAAGCCACACTCTGTCATGTTTTCCATGGGCTGACATTTCTAAGGAAGATAGTCGGCTAAATCCTGTTCAAGATCTCGCAGAAGAGAGAAAACGGTTGTAAAACGAGGTTTCAAATCCCGTTGAGCGCTCAAAATGAGATAATAAAAGGCTTATAACATCTGTAAACCCCTCATCAGCGCTCATTCATCATTTTAACATCCACCTGCTCACTTTTTCCAATGACAACACAATTGAGAGAATACTGGTATTAATTCAATTTTCCTGTGAATGTGAAAACACACGTAGTTAAAGCAAGAAGCACAAAAAAAGGAAATAAGCGTAAAACAACCAAGAGCCACGTTGTAAGCGGCTCAAATGTTTCTTGGTGCTACAGGACGAATCCTCATTTTACCGCTAATGTCAACATCAGGTCAAAATTTTAACTTAACTCATTTTGAGAAAGTGAAAACTGACTTGAGGCGTGTGTTTACTTTATTAATATTTAACCAAAATCGTGATCAGTCCCTAAATGCCACGGTTCTGCATCTTGAACACCAAACATCCCCCCTGAACCTTTTCCAAACACTTAGCCTGCTATACTCAAATATATTTAGAAAAGCTAATGAGTAGTGTACAAATGTAATTTCTAGGAAATGGGGTTGACATGAGGCTGTTTTGGCTCAGAATTAGCACTGAGTGCTTCATGGAAACAGCACGACTTCCAGGTAACCTGTTACCATCTGAATTCTGCTTCATTGTTCCGGCTCATTAGCACTGACATCAAACTGTATCATCATCTAAAATCACTATCGCTAGCATCAAAATAACTGCAAACTCCCAATCAAAACATCAAACTCGTTTCTGAATTCTGCTTCATTGTTCCTGATCATTATCACTAACATGTCATCACAATGACCTCAAAGCCCTGATCAAAACACACATCAGATCCTCTTCACAGTGTTGGTGGCGCAGACTTGGTGAGCCACTCATTCACGTGGTCCTGAAAATGAGCCCCACACCACTATAGATCGAACAACTCGACGCCGGTAAGACAGAATATTAGGGTGTCAGCTTGACAAACGTTCGGCAGAATGAAACCAGCCATACAGGCAGAACTGGTTGAATTTACATAACTGGTCTGGTCACACTGGATCCAATGTTTGAGGTCCCAACAGCTCTTAGAAGCTGTTCCAAGCATCAGCTCCTAATTTAACTTTTTTCTCCATCGCCTCATATTTCTGCTCTTACGACTGCGTAACAACAACTAAATGATTGCTATAGATACTATTACATTTTTCTCATAAATATCCTTTCTGTTGTGATACCACCGCCATGTCAAAGCACTTAGTTATGTCATACAGTGTAAATGTCACTGTTAGCAGACCTCTGTAGGCCACGTGTCATTATTGTTCTGTGTATATCCAAAACTTAACTGTTTTCAGCTTTATTTCAGTGTATCTGTGAGGTAATCCAATTCACTTTTCAATGTTTAATTTAGCTTCAGAAGTGGGATAATTTTTTAAACCTTTAAAAGCAATGGTGGAAAAAGTGAAAAGCACCAGTACAAATGCTTAAAAATACTCCATGACAAGTCCTGCGTTCAAACTCCCACTTGAGTAAATGTTCAGAATCAGCAAAACTGCAAAAGTAAAAGTACATGTTCTGCAGAAAAATGTCCCCTGTGACTGATGTATTATTGTACGCTACGCTGTTAGATGGTTAATACTGATGCATCAGAGTGGAAGAAGCAGCATTTTACTGGTTGAGGTGGAGCCAGTTTGACAGTTTTCTAAGCAGCTGCTGAAGGTTGTTTAGTTCAGCGTTTCCCAACCAAGGGTTCGGGCCCCTCCAAAGGCACAAAAGATACACCTGCAGGGTCACGAGATGATTCACCTGGTAGGAAAGAAGAAAAACAAAGTTCTGAAGCTTAAATCCGTATTCTTTTCAGGCTTTTTTTTCTAATTGCTTTTGGTGAAATATTGGATCATTTTACCTCTACTGGCCTACTCTTTAACGACGCCCTGTATTTTATAAAGTGATCACACGGTTTGTTTTCTGGGTAAAATCTTAAGTTGAAAAGTAACTTCAGTTGTCAGATAAATGTGGTGAAGGGAAAAGTATAAGATTTCCCTCTAAAATGTGGCAGAGTAGAACAAGTATAATAAAATTTGACTGTGTATGTAAATGTGGTTACAAAGGCTTAATCCTTCAAATCATGTAAAAAATCAAATGCAGGTACAGAAAAACTTTAGATGAGACAGTGATAATATACTGTTTGTCAAGTAAATTTGATTTTACAGAGGCCAAAAAAAAAACCCTTAAAGTTTTCTTTTTGTTCTTTAAAAAGATTAATTTTACATTTTTGTTTTGGATTTTACAGGAATAAATACAGAAATTTGACCACTGCATTAAATAAACTGAGAAAAACAAGACCAGTATATTGAAGAAACACCAAACCTTTGAGTCTCCTCTGAGGGCAGGAGGTGCTTGTTCACTTACCCTTCATCACAAGTGAAACAGGAGTAGCTGGGAATCCAATCTGAATAGGCTTTGATCAGCTGTGTCCATTTATAAATAACTGCAAGGGGGGCTAATATTAGAAGCAATAATACATGCCCTGCATTGTTTCAGGTTGCCAATGAGGATAAATAGAGAGCACAGATTATATTTGGGGTTTGAAGCCAATGAGACCCTTTCACCGCAACATGGGCCCTGTCACATGGGACTGTGCAGTCAGCCAACTTGGCACTTGCTTAATAGCACTCCTGCCAAAGACACCTACTTATTACCACCAATAATGTTACCTCCCTATCTCACACACAGGTCACTTGTCACTGTTACACAAGCGAGACACTATATTCATCATCGTCATTGAGTTTGGTCACTTTTCCAAGCTTTGAAGAAACGTCGCTTGATATTTTTAAATGAGGAAATGAAGCAAAAAACTTCTGCAGTTTGTCAAACATGTGTGACTCAGACAATTGGTCACACTCAGAGCAAAATGTCACAAGTGTCTCATGACCTTTCATTTGTTTATTTTAATCAGGAACACAGTTTGAGTAACTGGTTTTATTGGGGATAATAGGAAGAACTGGTAAAGTGAGGCGTGTTTCATGGTTTTGGCAGGCATGTTTAGGTAATACTGCTTCAAGTGTTGTGGGAAATGTGAAAGCACCGCTGGAAAATTGAGAGTTTCTAAGTATGCCGACAATTTATTAACAAAACTCTCCTCAACTACATGCATATAATGTGAGCCCTCGCTGTGAGTTTGGACAGCTCGTATACTGTATGCCTGCTCCTCACAAGTGATTGAAGCGGTAGCTGTAATCTGAGGAGAAAGACCGGAACCCAGAGCAGCAATATCAGGAGAAGTGCAGCGCGAGGAATATGAAAATAAAATTGTTTGCTCATAAAGGTGCAGATGTCGTCTAGCAAGCTCAGCAGGCCTTCAAATGATTCATTTGGAGGAAAAAAAACGCTGACCAGAAGGATGAGTGAGGAAATAAGAACACAGGGAATGAAAAGATAAAGGACGTGGAGATACTTCAATATAAAGACACATATCTGTGTAGACCTGTTACAGAGAGGTATGCTGAGGTTTTGATTTTTTAATCACTTCAGCCAGGGAGGTCCCAGTTTTGGCCCCAGTTGTTTGTCTGTTTCTTTATGTAATAGTTGACAGGAAATCTTAAAAACATGACAATATCAAAAGAAATTTGGTGGAAGATTAGCCCATCAACCGAGGAACAAGAAACTCATTTCATTTGACTTTGTCACAGCAGGAAAATCACTGGTGTCACTAAAAAAACATTAACAATGGCTCCATTCTATTCAAGAGAGCCACTCTGAGCCAGCATGAACAAGACCAGGACCCTGAAACGGAAGAAGCTAAACAGGATTCAGCCATCTTTACCTTCATTATTTACACCTGCGCTTTTCTTAAGGTCAAAATGTCGTCAATGTTACAGGCCAGCTAAGGTGTTACGGTGGCCAGCTTGCACCATGTGAGTGATGTTGTTAGACTTACTGTACCGGCTCACAATGATAACGTCATGAGAATTAATATCGTTAACTCTCCAAGAAGAACTTTTTAGCATTGTGTATTATTTCAGTTTATAGTTTACTTGCACAAAGTCTCTTGAGATAAATAAAGTTCTGCCTAATCAAAAGCAATGCTGAATCAAAAACTACTATCGCTCACTCTTCAATGGCTCTGTCCACACTATGAAGGGTTTGAAAATTCTGAAAATTAATCCCACACCTGCATTTTTCTCCCCCAAAGCTAGTTGCTTTGAACATTATGTATAATTGGCCGACACATCACTGAACACACTATTTACATGTCTAACTTGCTGTTACTGGTCTTTCTTCTGCAGCTGCAGCGCACAGTAGCTCTATTATACTCTTATCTCCTCTTTCGCGACTCCCCTGAATTGTACGTTAAGAGTTTACGAGCGGCACGTGAAGGCACCGCGCCTTCTTCCTCGAGCCTCCTGGAGAGACTTTTGATTGGCTGCCAGTGACATCATCCCAGCTCGTACGTCGGACTGAAGGCAGTCCAAGGGACAGCCAGCCACAGAGGCCGACGGCCCGGCCAAATCCCGCCCACCGCGGGGCCGGACCTCACTGTACAAAAGCATCAAATTTAATATTAATGAAGTCGCGCATTGGCTCACGCTCGCGTCAATCCCGCTGCGCAACTTCTGTAGGCTGGCAGACTTCCTTCAATATTATTTCTGGTGAGAGCAGGGTAAAAGTACTAAAAAATGTTGCCGCTCCACAACACTGGGACGGACTGAATGGAGGCGACGTTGTCAGAGAGCGGAGATAATAAATCCGTCAGCCGTGAACCGCGACACACACCGGTAAGCAGAAATACGAGGCAAGTTTGGGAATGAGCGTCCAAGGCACAAGTTGTTGTTGAAATGCACAGTCATAGAGATTTCACGCGGTTCTATAATTAATGAGGAATTGCTGCAACCATTTTGAGCTGATTAGAGGTTTATTATCGCCACATAATTCTCTAAATGACATGAATTAAGTGATTTATTACAGATGTTATCTCTATTAAATCCCGCCGTTGCGACAAAGTTACAATCCCCATCTTTCAAATGCAACCATCGCATTTTTTCCTCTGTATTTTATTATTTGGCACGGCGGTGTGAAATTGAATTTCCTTCAGTGTCGGGCTCATCTGATCAGTTCGTCTCGTCCTGGGGGTCATATCACATTCTCGGCACGTTCTCATGCCGGTTTCTTCAATGAATTTGGCCATGAATGATTTGTGCTTATTGCTGAAGCTGCACCGTGCTGAAAGGATGGCGATGGCCGGGACAGGCAGTGCTCGGCGGGTGTCTTTACATAATATGCCAGGATGACATGCTTTTAAAATGTTCAGGCTGGCGATCAAAAGGAATTGCCACCCCTCTTTTTTTCTTTTCTTTCTTTTTTTTTTTTTGTACCCCGACTTTCCATTTGGGGGAGAGACGAACTGCGGCGTAGCGTTGATGCAGTATTTCATCTTTTTCTCTTTTTTCCTCTCTTGTTATAAAAGCTTTGGATCAGACAGATCACAGTTGGGATGAAAAATTCAACATCACACACACACACACTGACACACACACACGTACAGTATCTGGGGGATGATTCATATTAATTACAAAGTGATTCAGTTACACCAGCCTCTGTGATGATTTCAGTGTTTATAATTAGGGGCCAGTCTGTCACGCCTAAATTTTCCCACCAAGTTGGGTGTAGCCCTGCAGGTGTTGACACTACTAATATTTGGCCTCAGCAGCCGTTTTCTAGTTTGCATGTTGATCAAACAGACGCGAGGTCGGCCCTGGTGCTCTCTGCTCGTTCATTCACAGGCTTGAACTGAATCGGTGGATGCAGAAGTCACTCAACCAAAGTGGTTTTTGCAAAGACTTTCCTCCTCGCCTCATGTTTCTGCTTGTCTCTGTCCCCACAGAGCGGCTTGTTGACTTCTCCGTAAACGTCCAGCCCTCGGCCTCCCCATGCCTCCATCTCCCCTTGACGACAGAATTGTGGTGGCGCTGCCAAGGCCGATCCGACCTCAGGAACTCCAACTGCGCCTGGACACCAGCTACCTGGACTCTATCGCCACCACCAGCAGCAGCAAGACAGTCATCAGCACCACCGTGGTGAAGATACGGGCGACGGCCAATCTTGTAACGTATATGCCCTCATCCAAGGGCTCCACGCGCTCGTTGTCGTGTGGATGCAGCAGTGCCAGCTGCTGCTCTGTGACTACCTATGAGAAGGACAGCCAGAGCCTCAGCCACAGCCAGGTGAGCGCCAGCAGCCCCAACCTCAGCTATGCCGGGCCCCCCACCCCTATGGTCAGCAACCATGAAGCATTAAGTGCCCCCAGTCTCACCCCGGGCACCCCGAAGCCGTCAGCCGTGAGGGTCATCCACCCCAATGAGCTGGCCAAACGGATGACCTGCTGCCCTATGGGACACCCTGTGGGTCCTGTGCCGGTCATCATCGACTGCCGGCCCTTCATGGAGTACAACAAGAGCCACATCCGGGGGGCCGTGCACATCAACTGCTCCGACAAGATCAGCCGGCGGCGGCTGCAGCAGGGCAAGATCACTGTGCTGGACCTCATCTCCTGCCGCGAGGGCAAGGACTCTTACAAGGGCATCTTCTCCAAAGAGATTGTGGTTTACGATGAGAGCACCACGGACCCCAACAGGCTGACGTTCTCCCAGCCACTGCATGTGGTCCTGGAGTCACTGAGGAGGGAGGGCAAGGACCCCATCATCCTCAAAGGTAACACCTAAACGGGTTTGTCAAGGTTTGCGGGAGAAGGAAGTAAGGCTTTCCTGTACAAAAAAGGAGGATAGAAACCACAATTTCATGGGCTTTAGTTTGAATCTTGAGAGAGTAAATCAGACCAGACATCTGAAAGCAATGTCTGATTCAGCAGCAGTAGAAGCTTAGTGGCAATATAAAGTGATGGAAAACTAGTGTGGTCGTGTAACAATATGTAGCATGTGTGTGTGTAAAGCCTGTTAAACTTTCTCCTCTATTGTTTTGGTCAGCCTGTAAACACGTTGTATCGCTCTGCCAGCACTTTAAATACAATATACAACAAGTTTTGCATGTATAATCAAGCCCACGCGCACTCTGTCATTATGCACACACTCCTCACCAGCTTTCTATATGGCACATATGAAGGGTTTTGCAGGGAGTGAGAAGCAGCTGTTAGTAAATAAGGCAGCCTATTGAGATAGCCGTCCCTGGGACGCTGCCATGTTTTCTATCTTTGGTCTGTGTGTGTGTTTGAAGCTGGAGAAGCGTGTCGCGTTGGGGGCTGGGCTGCGAGTGCTTCCTGAATGCCTCTGAGTCGCCGTCTAGCCGTAAGATCACAGCACCTTGATCTCATCTCCTCGTGCTCTTGTGTACTTTGATGGACGAGGCTCCTCTCCAGTCTCTCATCCTGCCTCGGTGTCTGTCTGAAGCTTGCCTTAGTGGGAGGAACAGGCGGACTGTCTTGTTCTTTATTCCCCCGGTTTAATTGCTGCGAAATGCAAGACATCCTCGCCACCGAGGGCATCGAAACGGCTCAACCTGACTTTTTACCTGCATTACAAGTCCTTTTTCATATGAGGAATGGCCAGTGTCTCCCATGTGTCCCCATTTACACTACATGCATGATATTAGCCTTTATTCCCTACATAATCAAATACTTTGGATGTGCGATTTAACGGTTCATAAGCAGATAATGCAGCATTTATAATTAACACCTGTCATACACTTTTATTTCTTTCTACATGTAGTGGTGATTAATTCATCTCTTCTGTAAAATAAATGAGGTGTTACTAACATCTGAAGTGAGCAGGGGATTGTGATTACTGCTAACAGTAGTAATGACATATTTGGAACATGCTTACATGGATGCTGATGAATAATTTACTGATATTTGCTCAGTTACCAAAATTTTTTAGTCATGATTTATCGCAATACAGTTGTTGTTGTTATGTGATTCTCAGCTCCGCTAGAAACACGAAATCTTCCGTCTCTGCCCCACTGCAGCTCAGAGCGGTGATAGGTTACATTTAATCCGTCAGTAACTGCCGTAAACAACATGTCAGTGGTGTCGGAAGGTTTAGGGTAAGTGCTGAAAAGTGCAGGTCTGTGGTGAGAGAGGCCTTGCGAGGCAGAAGCGGTAGTTTCTAAGCAGGAACTGAGCCTGTGGCTTATGAAAGTGATAGACACAGTTTTCATGTTCTCCTCTGCGAGTTAAGTTTCGAGGTAATGACAGACGGTCACACTTCACAGATTTCATCTCACAGCGATGTGCTGTGGAGGTTCTGCTGTTCTCAGTTTACCATGAAAAGTGCTGTTTATCAGCTGACTTCGACCTCAAAAGAGAGAGTGTGCTTCAGTTTGAGCCGAAAGAGGAAGCGGATTTCACAGCTCACTGCGTCGCTAGCTTAGCCACTTTACTGTTTGTTGATGCTAGATGCTGGCCTCCAAATATTGATCGACAAACTGGTTTTATGTATTGTTTTGGTTCAGTCTCACTGCTCTCATCAACCTCACTTCCTATGATAAACATGCTGTACACTCCCTGCTCAGCACAAAACAAGCATCAAAGTTAGCGATTAGCAAGTGGGGAAGGTGGGTGATATGACCAAAATCTCGTATCCCCATACAGGTCATTTCATATCCACATAATGGTACATCACATATCATGACACAGCACATTTTCTGTAAACTCAATGAATAAATAGTTTATATAACTGTAATAGTTTATATATAACCAAATGGAAAGGCGTATTTCTTCCTTTCTTCCTTCCATATTTAATTATTTTCCTCTTATTTAGAATCTTTGTGCAAATTTTCAATTAAGCATGTAACAAGATAGAAAATATGAATATCTTACTTATTAGTGTCAGTTAGTTTTGTGGCTCTCATCTGTAGACTCTGTACTGTCTGACATGATTCCTGTGTAAGTGGTAAAAGAAGTGTTTCAGTCTGTCCTGGGGTTCGATCTGGGCCATATTTTGCAAAGTACAGTTTTCTGCCCTGTGTCAGACTTTTCATTCGTAAACCACGTCCATGCGACAGAAGTAGTTTGTTGAGGCGTTTCATCTTGGCTGGTCAGAGTCCTTTTCTTGCTCAGAAGTCCCTCATTCCCCCAGGAGATGGTGAAGACCAAAACAGAGCAAGAGGGAGAGCGAATACTGGACTCAGCTGGCCACAAACACAACTACAAACCAATGCTTATATTACTGCGGGCCCGCTGTAAAGGCTTGTGGTCACAGAACCTTTATAAGGCGATAATATGTCAATGACATTTAGCTTGTTCTGCTTCCTGTAAGTGCCCAAAGAAAATCAACTAATGCTGCTTTAAATTTAAGATTTTTAATTAGCCATTAAAAGGAAAAAGTCTGATAAAATGGTTGTCAAAAATTCAGATTTTGTAACAAACTGTGGCAAAGGTGCATATGTGTACAAGACATCGTGAAGGTAAAGTATGCTTCATTACTACAGTGTGGTCTCATGAGCTCAGAATCTTTGGAAATGTAAGTATCAATATCAGTGGAAATTCCCCCGAACGTTTTGTTGACACTGGCGTTAGAAAGCCTGTAAAGACTTCCCTTTCTTATGATCACTATAGTGTAATTACTACCGTGATAGTTATGGCTGTGCCGCAGCATGCAGTTAATGTCTTCACTCGGGCCTTTTTATGGTGAAAACACCATCCTGACAGTTGACAGGAGATCCCCACCTGCCCGGTCTCCAAGGGGGAGCTGTGCAATGACCTCACATGGCATGATGTCAGCTCTTGCAATGTGAACAATACATGAACTGATACTGTGTGTGTGTGTGTGTGTGTGTGTGTGTGAGACACTTTCCACCCCCCTCCCCACAACTCTTGTGCTGAAGGGAAACTTTGGCTGATGGCACCACCGGCAACAGGTGCAAACCAGTTATTTGGAGAAGTGCAGATGTCCATTGAGAAGTATATTAAACATTTAGTACATCAGCTTACCTGCAGATTAACGAGGGGGGTTTCTCCTGCTGCTCAGCCAGTGGAAACTGTCTTGGTAGCTATTTTGGCTGTTTCTCTCCTGCTGAAAATGGAGTTCAGTGTCAGTTGTTTCATATGGAAATGCTGCCAATCCCTTTGTATTGATTTAATATCCAAATGTAGAAATTCAAATTACAACCAAATGTAACTGTGTAGTCTGGGGATTGAGAGATTCATGTCATGTTTTAGCTCTTAAAAGCGAGCTGTTGTTGCTTTTATTGGACGTGTATGCAAAGCTTACTTGTCCTGCTCAGTCGTAGCGTGTGCCATGTTGCAGACAGAAGCATGTATTTTTAGCATGGGGGGACTCCGGTGGGAATTGAACCCTTAACCCCAACAGTGTTCGCTTCATGCTCCGTCCAAGGAGACCAACAAGGTCCAGTTTGTGATTGTGAAGGGGGAAAATGAAAGTAAAAGAAATAAGACAATGCCATTTGACAGTTTTCCTGCTCGCCCTGTTATCCAAACACAAAGGGCAGCACTGGTATTTGCTTTAAGCTCATGTCACAATCTTTCTGCCCGTGTTCGCAGGAGGCCTTAGCACCTTCAGACAGACCCACGAGAACCTGTGCGAGCACTCGCTGCACCTCCACGAAGGCTTGGAAACCGGTGCTGCTGCTGGCCTGACGGGGGCGCTACCTCACTCCCTGCCCTCCACCCCGGACATAGAGAACGCAGAGCTGACACCAATCCTGCCCTTCCTCTATCTGGGGAACGAGCACGACGCTCAGGACATCAACCTGCTGCAGCGCTTCAACATCGGCTACATCCTAAACGTGACCACCCACCTGCCGCTCTACCACTACGACACGGGCCTCTTCATCTACAAGCGCCTCCCCGCCACAGACAGCAACAAGCAGAACCTGCGGCAGTACTTCGAGGAGGCGTTTGAATTCATCGGTATGAAAACTTTCATCAAGTTGAGCAGCAGAACAGAGTGCATGCTAACACAGCAGCTCCCGAACCCCATGTTGATTTTAGAATCATTCTCAAGTCCTCAGATTACAGTTGATTTCATTCTTAAAAGTTCTTGGCTGCAATGAAGTTGATCAGTGTTGCTCTGAAAGTTTTGCTTTTTGGCTCAGTTGATGTTTGGAGAGCCTTTTTAGCACCTAGTTTTAGCTTTCGTTTGGTCTTAGGTTTACATATTATACCCATCTCTATTTCCCAGCATCACTGTGTGGATATTTTTTCTGAAGGTAATATGAAGCCAGAGGTGTAGACACATCAGGCTAATTACTGATTCACTCAGTAAGGACATGTGATGGCTGAACTTCCCCCTGTGAGAACAAAGCATTCACTATCTTGTCTTCTGACTGTTTCCATGTTCCTCTCTGCAGAGGAAGCACATCAAGCAGGTATGGGCCTTCTGATCCACTGCCAGGCAGGCGTTTCTCGATCAGCCACCATCGTGATCGCCTACCTGATGAAGCACACCTGGATGACCATGACGGACGCCTACAAGTTTGTCAAAACCAGGAGGCCCATCATCTCCCCGAACCTCAACTTCATGGGCCAGCTGCTGGAGTTCGAGGAGGACCTCAACAACGGAATAACGCCACGAATCCTCACACCAAAGCTGATTGGTGTGGAAACCGTCGTCTAAACGAACGCTTCGACTCGACGCTCACACTCGTACTCACTCTCGCTGTCTGTCGAGAGAGAACGGCTGCTCCAGGAGCTCGTTTGGAGTGTGAAAGCCGCTGTATTCTTCTTGAATCTCCTCATGCTCATCTTGGACTCTCCGGAGTACCAAAGCTCTGGGTCAGCGGTGACGAGAAATGCCAAAAATCCCTACTGTTTGGACCTGGCCGAAGTCCCGGAGGAGAAGATGAGTTAGAGAGACAGAGAGGGGAGGCGGTCAGTGGGAAGCTTTCCATTTGTGACCGCAGAGGAGCAAACATGAGGGGAAAGAAAATCGGTTTGGAAAAGATACTCTATGTGCTTAGGGGCAATTACTGAGAGGAGGAACTCTTAAAGCTCACACTGTGGCACACAGTTTATGTTTGCAGACTCAGGCGGGGTTGGCCACGGCAGTGCCTGTCAAAAATAAAAAAAAGAAAGAAAAAAAGCTGAAGACTTGTTTGGTGTGTTAATGTTGTTGTTCTATTTTTATACAGGGGTTTATGGGGGTGACCATGACGAGCCCACAGCGGCTTACTGTGCAATAATTTCAGAGCAGAATGCAACTGAGACCTTGATCTTATGTGTATATATCGGTAATGATGACGAAACATTTCCAGCTCTTTGCTGAAATGCCATTTTGATGTTAGCGTAATTACTGTTGTTCAGTTCTGTAAGTTTTATGATGCACACGGTTATGCTGTAATATCTGGTGCAGATGTGTAAAAGACAGAAAAAAAATGGGGTTTTACTTTTTGAGTGCAGCTTATGGGTTTATGTCAGTTATCTGTGTATTCGCAAAATACACAGAAACACAAATTCATAGTTCGTGTGTTTGCTTCTTCGTTTTGCCATTCCTGCATCCACATATGCATATATTTTAGCAATATATATATTACCAGACAGCCATAAGAGCTTTTTTTATGCACGGCTGCTGGCAGAGGAAAGAACATGCTGAAATAATCAGTGAATATTGTAAAACAGGGCTACTGGTGATGTTTAATGTAACAGAATGGAGGAAGTTCACTGCCTGCCTGTTTTCTCCTCTGTTCCTTTTGCTCCCGTTCATCCACGAGCCAGATCTGTTGTAATGCACTCAACTGTGTCCCTATGTAGCTACGCGAGTGTGTCAGTGCTCTAAATTTTGAGCAACGATTCAGTCCATTGTTAGGTAGCAGAGTCGAGGTACAGACTTCAGTCACTTCCTCCCGTGGGTGCAGTGTGACGGTGGCGGTACAGTAGAGCAGTGTGACCCTTGTCTAATCTTTTGCCACTCCCTGTCGCTGACGCTAAGCAACAGTTAAGTGAGCTCTTTTGCCTTGCATAGGCAAGCGCTGCTGTCACGTGCTGTTCTAGTGCCTCTATCGATGCCTTAATCCATGTGTCACCACTGGGCCTGCGCGTGGGACACCGTCACGTGCAGACGACTGCAGAACGAGGTCGAACTTTAACTCCCAGACAAAAGCTCCTCTTGGTCTTTGTGTAACGTGCGGTTTTAACTTTTCAAAGATTACTTCTGCTGTTGCCGAGTCATATGCAGAATTTCAGAAAAATTTGCATTCAAAGATGCTAAAAAGCCTCGAGGTGAAGATGCTCCTTACGTAACTCTGATCTCTTGGTGGCATTTGAAGGAGAATCTGAACACCACCGTGAATTGTAAATCAGCTCCTCACTAAATAATAGTGTCGTAATGAGTATATGCACACACACAAAGTTTACCCTCATCCTGTTGCATCTGAATATACTCACCTCTGATTACAACAACTACATGTAGATAGAAATGAAGAGAAAAGCTAAAAAAATGCTCAACTTGCTAGAGCTTCAGCTTTGTGCCTTTAGCTTGGTGTTAGCTAAAAGCATGAAGAGGTAGCGCTGCAGATTGCAGATTTTTCCACTGTTGTTAAACAGAATCTAAATTTTGTTTCAGCCTCGTCAGTTTTTACACACTTTACTGTCTCGACTGTTGAAATTTGTATTGGAAGTTATAAAAAGGGAACCTTCTTAGTACCCAGGTGGGATGCATGTGTTTTTTAGGCGTACTTCACGCACCTTTTCCACCACCTGTGCAGCACACAGGATAAAGACCGTGTCTTGTTGAAGTGACTGTGTGCACAGCGATATATAGAGAGAGCATTTAAACTCAGTTTTAGAGATCAGTGTTGTCTGAAAGCCTTGAATGTCCAAAATGTTAATTTTCCTTTCCAAACTGAGAAAAAAAGCTGTTTCAGCCTCAAACACATCACACAACTGCACATCTTCGACCAGATTGGTTTTGATTTGATAAACCTAAGGGCTGTCAACACATAAAAGAGCACGTGGTCCTTCAACTGAAGCTTAAACACGAAATTCAGACCAAAAAAACAAAAAAAAAATAAGGAGTACAAGGTCTTCATCCAGTATTTTGTAGTTCCTACCAAGCTGAATGGAAGCAGCTTCCTCACAAATAATGGTTTCTGTTTATCTGTTCATCTGGTTTGTCTTCAGCTCTCCACTGTGTGCATGAAAATAAAGGCATAAAATGAAGCACAGGGCTAACAGTATCACTGTCAAAGCACCAAAAACCAATGCTTATTGTGCAACACAGCCTCTGTGAACCATTACATCTTCAAAAGTACATCTGAACCCAAACGTTGGGAGAATGATCACATGTGTCTCTGTCAGCCAGATGAAGGAGAATGAATGAGTTTTCAGAGCATAGTGAATACACAGTGCACTCTTTAAGGCTTTACAACACCAACATTCACAACAATAAGCTTCAAGAAACCCTCATGTGAAAATTCATGCTATGCAAATAAAACTGTACCAGGTTGCGTCTTTACCCAACGGTCATGAAAAGTGTTTTGTGAGGTCTTTTTCGAGCATGTATAACAGTTTGCAGCCTCAGACTGAAGCCAGTTTTCTACGTGTGACCTATCGACAAAGAAGTTTAAAAAAAGAAAAACGTTTGTGCGGCGACATGCCCTCACTTGTATTTTTGTTGCTGTTGTCATTGGTGTCGACTGGTGCTCCACAGTATATCCGAATATGATAAAAGTTATATAATAACAATTTACCACCTGTTTGTAGCTTGTGCATTTATATCGAGTGATTTGCCAAAAAAAAAGAAAAAAAAGAGTGCTTATCATCTGAGCCAATGTTATATAACAATAATGTACCTTTTCGTCCCATTTGCTGGTTCCTGAAACCGCAGCGGCACATGGCTTTTTGTATGTAATGATCTATCTGACTGAACAATGTAACCGTCATACTGTACATTACTCTCTGGTTGGAAAACGAAGCATGCTGTGTGCTCCTGGTCTGTGAGGGACACTCGCAGTCATTATGGTGCTGTCTGTCTTTTCCCACACTGCTCTTTCTGTAGAGGTCATAGCCTGATTGACAGCTCCAAGAGGCATCTGGGTATCTGTTCCCTTTTATTTGGAAACACGGTTCTGTATTAGAACAATATCAAGCTGTCATATTTGATGTGCACTCTTTACGACTAGACTTGTTTAAGAGTCTGCTTTGGGCTCAGAGGCTCCGGCGGAAATGGGCTTCGCTCTACAAGTCTCTGTGTCTTTGTGTCTGTAGTCAACGGTCAAGTATATACAGTATATAAATATATATCTATTTTCTTTGTATGCATATATTCATTACTATTTTTGCACTGACCTACGGACAGATGGATTTATTTTTTCCACAAAGGGTGCTATTATAACGGAGGCCTTCTCCCACACCTTTTTGCATGACTTGCTCAAAATTCCTCAACTGGTCTGTCATCTCTCCTACTCTTCTCCTACTACTCCTTGAACTGTTGCAATTGAAGCACTGTAATTTTGTAATCCCTACTTGTGAGCTTTGAAATAAACAGGGAGGCTTCAAGTTTGGTTTGGCGTCCTGGAGGTTTATTTTCTTCCTACGTGGAGGAACTCATTTCCAGATGTTTCATGCCGTATTCAAAGCTGCTTTAATCAATAGGTTTATATAATAACAATGGATCAAATCACCATGTATAATGTTACCCTGGTCGTTTTTAGTAACCAACTGTCACCTGGCTCTGCAGGTCCCTTCAGCCTGCAGTTCATTATTTTTGTTTAATGGTCGTTCACTCTCACGGCTCTCATCAACTCGCTTTCAGTTGTTCTCAACAAAAAAGTTCAGAAAACCCCCCTCGAACACTTCCTACCAAGCACCAAATGGTGGGTAGACACAGTTACAGACCAGCTAGTTGAGCATTTAGCAGCTAAAGAACCAGATATTTCCCTAAGAAGTTGGTGGAGACCAAAATGGAGCTAAAATGAGAGTGTATATTGGATTCGCATTCATCAGGTGGCCAAAAAAATGACTGTAAATGAATGACAATGTTGCTCCGTGACTGCTGGATCTGCAACAAAGCAACAAAAACAAATAGCTTCCGAGCTGTCATCAATAAACAAATAAACGATAGCAGGTTTAAATCATTGTCATGAAGAAGAAGAAGTCATGATTTTCCAGAGCCAAAAATAACATCAACCAACAGTCATAAGCCAAAGATACTGAATTTACAGTCATATAAAACACAGAAAAGCGGCATTTGAGAAGCTACAACAAGCACGTTTGGCATGTGAAACCATGCTGATATTAAAAGGAAAACAACAGATTGAGGGATAAAGAAAAATTTCCCGTGACCAAAGCCTCATAATAAAATCAAAGCCAGGAAACAACAGAAGCTCTGCGGCTCTCTAATTATTGGGATCAATAACAACAAAACAAGCCTTCCAGTGTGCATTTTAAGAGACAGCCTCTCTCAGCCTCTTGACATTTGAGCATCCAGTGGAGTCCACAGCCAGAGTTGTGAATTATCTGCACTCCCCTCCATTGAACCATGTGTCACATAGCTGCAGGAGTTATGGGCCTATATTTACTCCAACTTCGCAGGCGTCTACCGCCTCATGGCCAGCAGCAGAGGGGTGTGTGGGGGCTGGCCTGAGGGTCAAGATCTCTCCATAGGAACAAGCACAAAAATAGTTTTTAGCGTTGTTTCTAATTACAAGTGATGAGTGCCCCGCCTCATTAATCCTTTCCTATCAGCACTGGGCAGGCTGGCAGCACCAGAATAGCCCTGATCTTTGTGCTGCTGCACGCCGCTCTCCAGCGAGCCCTGCATGGACGTATTAGGCAAAGCAGGAGGCGAGAGGAGGAGGACCTACCTTGTCCACACACACACACACAAACAGGTGCACACACATACACATAATGAAGTGTGTGCATACTTCCCAGTCAGAGGAGGCTGTGAAATAAAGCAGAGAGGATCTCTGAGCCCGAGGGCTGCTGCACTGGTTACCATCAAAGCTGCTCCCTTTGTCACAGGAAGATGCACTCGCACGTCATCCCACCAAGGCTTCACTAAATGCCACTGCAGAGGCACTTTGCACTTACAACTCATGCATAAAATAATGCCCCTCATATTAAGCCAACTCCATCACAAAATATGCCAAAGGATGATTTCAATTTAGGTCAATGAGAGGAAAATGGGAGAACAACAAAGAAGAGTATGAAGCAACGCAGAGTGAGTCCTGCTGACGTCTATGATTTCCACGGTCATTATAGATATTTATCCTAAAAACAAATGATGTTTTTACACATACTCTGAATCTGCTGATCATTTCATTATGTGATAGAATAATGTTTACTTCCAGTGTATTGTCTATGGCTGTGGCTCCCAAACCCGGCTTCTGGACCACCAAAAGAGTCCAAAGAAAAACGATGAAAGGGATAAGAAGGAAAAAAATGTTTCTGTTCCACAAAATTATATTTTTGTTTCACTTGTTTCCATTTGTCTTCTTTCTCATCAAACAATCTGGGAGGGAAGACTCAATCCTCAGCTCAACTGCTTCCAACAAATGTCCACACTCAAGCCATAACTTGTGTCTTCAAGTCGACAGGTCCTCATTTCAAGGGGTCACAAGCTGAAAAGGTTGGGAATCACTGGTCTAGAATACCAGGTGTGATCAGTGTGATACCTGGTGTCTCCGCTGGTTGGAGGACGTTTCTTTTCTAAAAGTGTACACCTGTGATGTAGCTGAGTCAGGGTAACTTGGAGACTATGTGGATACACATGTTTGCTTTTGTGTACCTTTGGCTGTTCATGTCGGGCTCCACCCCTTAAAGGAAATCTTCATGCTACAGGCTGCATGCAATTACATTTTAGACAACAGTGTGCTGAAGTCAAATTCACCCTTAGCTTGAAGTTACACTGGGGTGATGGTAACTAAGCCCAAACCTGAATAACACTAGTAAGAATAATCTTTATCTATGAAGCACTTTTCATCATCCACGTAACAAGCTGCTTCACAAAGGCAGCAAAGCAAAACAGATCAAAAAATCTAAATCAGGTTATAAAATTATCAGGTTTCATAAGAAAAACAGACAAGGATAACAAAAAATTAAAACTCAAGTAAAATCAGCAAAAGCTCTCAGAAAAAAGTATATTTTCAGAAGGGACGCAGAGGAGATCACTGACCCGACCGCCCCCACACACGAAAAAAGACAACACAACAAGCATCATGCATCAATCAGAGTGTAGTTTAAGAGCCTGTACTCACACTACACCAGAGAGACTTTCACCATAATGCTTGCATCTTCATCTCCATTGCTCTTGCATTGTTTAGGCAGCTCAAGAGCATCAGACCGCCAGAAACGTACAATTTGGCAACACGGGCTTTCAACCTTGTGGCGAGAGTTTTCGTCCAATGTCAGTGTCCCTGAGCACAAAGCCTTGTCAGAACAAAAATCTGAGTGTGTGAGGGGGACTTGGACCAGCCTGCACAGAGCCCTGACCTCACCTCCATCCAGCACCTTTGGGATGAACCAGCCTGTGCTCAGGTCTTATCACCCAACATCAGAGTTCAGCCTCATTAAAGCTCTCGTGTCTGAATGTGAACACATTCCTGCAGCCAAAATCTCATGGACAGCCTTCAAAGAAGAGTACAAGCTGTTACACAATGTTAAACAGTCAGTTATGCTTGGGTGTCCACATACATTTGGCCACACATCATACTGTATATTCCTGTGATGTAGATTAGTCAGGATGAGCTGTGTCTACTGTCCCACTCGCTGTAATGTATTCTTGCTGTAAATGAGTTCTGGCCTGTGATTCTCTGCAGTCAGCGCTTCGTTGTTGAGTATGAATTATCCTCCCGCATCACAGACGGAGGGAGAGAGAGAGAGGGAGAGAGAGCGAGAGAGGAGTGTAGGACAGAGGGACAAACAGAGCAGCGAGGGATGGAGGGAGATAGACAGAAAGGGAGAGCAGAAGAGGTCATGGCCCATTTCACACAGCGCACCGAGGAGACTACAGGAGGTCTCCAGGCATGACACGGGCGCCATGGTGATGTCTCCGCAAATAAGCAGACGAGGACAGGGAAGGACAAGCAGCTCGGAGAGAGGACACAAACGCAGAAACATCTCATTCTGCAAGATCAAAACGATATCAAACGTCGACGCCGGCTCTGTGTGGAGGCGAGATTAAAAAAAAAAAAAAAAAAAAACGCTGTCATCCGGAGCTGCTGAGTCCACACACACACACACACACACACACACTGAGAGAGAGTGACGCACTGTAGTGGCGGTTTGTTATCGCTTGTGGCACATGCTGGACTTTTGAAGTGTCACGTCTTGTTACGTATTAGCCACACACTGACCACTGCGCAAGAGACAGGCCAGGGCTCGGTGTGGTGACGCCAGGCCATATGTCGTACAGTGTCTGCGGAGAGAGGCAGTGGCAGGGTTTGGGATGTGGTGGCTCATTCTCATAATTAACATACAGTGATGGAATAATGTATTCACGGACACTTGAGACAGCTGATCCTAACTGGGAAACGTACGGGAAGCTTGGACTTAAATAACAGCTTACCCATAAGCATAGCCGTATCATAACATCAGCTGCACTGAAATCCAATTACACCCCAAATACATTCAGATATGACTGATGTAAAGTTAGTAATGTCAGCGTCAAGTGACTGTCAGTTCATGATGAGGGATATTTCTGTCAGCCTACTGACCTAATGGGCTTGTGTCATGTATTTCTTTTTCTGTCCTGTACATGTATGGACTATATTGCAGCAGACATGTTGACTTGTCATAAAAGCACAGATGTAATTGCAACATAATGCAAGGCAGACGCTTTGTTTAATTGACTTAGACCCCACTGTCACACTGAGGTGATTGATGGGGGCTCTGACTCTGATCTGGATCATGTTAATGAGTAAATGTTGTCAGGTTTTTCATCTCCACTCTGCCTCAACTCTCGGTGATTTTACCAGTTTCCTGATTGACAGACAGCTTTTGTTGCTAAAGTAACCGCTAACTGCTGCTTACTGTAGCTGCATTAGCTTGTTAGCTCGGTTAGCCATGTTGCTACCGGCCCTATCAGCTCACCTGGTTTCATATGTATTCATGTCTCTGATCTGTGTGCTGACCCTGGCATGGCAGTCATATAGAGTCTATTTAAATGTACAGAGACCATGAATCTTAGTGGTAGCTACAGCCCTGCTCAGCTGCAGCACATTTCTTCTTTTTTCTTTTTGGCAAAACAAGCTCTAAGACGAAAACTTCTGTTGGTTTTTGAAATATTGATATTGCTTGTCAAGCATCGACAATATCACAGTTGCCGCTGCACAAAGCAGAGCGTGTCCCAAAAACTGAAGACATGCCAGTGAATTTGGGTGATGTGTGCAGCTGAGCTGCCTCTTATTTCCACACTGCTACTCGTCCCTTTCTTCTGCTCCAGATAAGTTCTTTTAATTGCTGGCCCCGCTTTCCTATATCTCCACGAATCGCACATGAAGATTGGTGGCTCGGGCTGGTGCAGCCTGAGGGGAAATCTTTGAAGGTTTTTGAGTTAGGTCAATTCACCAAACTACAAATAAGACATGAACATGACTGAATACAGAAAACCAGATATTTGTATTACCCGACATGGAGATCTGATTTATTTTAATGCTAATTCTTTTATGACAAAAACAGTTATTGTCAAATATTAAAAATAATTTGAAGGTATTTTTGGAAGACCATGTCAGTATTTTATGTCCATTTTATGACACCAAAATGAACAACTCAAACCCAGAAAGGTAAGCTCTAAATTCACACTTGTCATTTGACCATACTGAGGTTTTTGTCCTCATTAAAAGCTCCAGGCAGCTTCCTGTTTGGCCACTGCTTATCTAAAAAGAACCCAGTGGAAGCTTGAACCTCCACTGTCTGTAGGTATCATGAAAGCTGCCTGCTCCTGCTCGGCCACCCTCCTCTTTCCTTACCCCCCTCCTTCCGCCTCATCTTTCCATCTACTTTTTACCCTGGGAAACCCCCTACCACAGTCTACATGACACATTCAACCCACCTATTATATTGCACTGTGGGGGGCCCGGCAAACCCAAACAATAATTTAGACCCCATTTTACTGGAGCACTTATCTACGAAGGGCTCACACGAGCAGTCAAAGCCACACACTGCTGTAATGCTGAATTTTGATGGATGATCGAGTCTCACATTCACGCAGAAGCAGCTGTCAGGACAATTCATAAATTAAGGGCTCGGAGTTTGGAGTTTCCTAAAACTTCCTTGCATACAAAAATACGTGTGAACTTTGTTATTTTACTCCTGCGGAGTGTGAAGTTTGCATGTTCTTCCCGTGCATGCGTGGGTTCTCTCCGGGCACTCCGGCTTCCTCCCACAGTCCTCCCACATTAGGTTAATTGGTGACTTAAAATTGTCCTTAGGTGTGACTGTGAGCGTGAATGGTTGTCTGTCTATATATGTTGCCCTGCAATCGACTGGCGACCGGTTCAGGGTGTACCCCGCCTCTCGCCCGTTGACAGCTAGGATAGGCTCCAGCCCCCCCCCAACCCAAATGGATGGATGGAGTGTTAAAAGACACGTAGCAGTACATCACATTTTCCAGATTCACATCCTTTCTGCTCGTCTGTGTTCACTGCAGCGAGATGATGTCAGCTCTGAGTTTGTGAACGTCCACTGAAGTTGTTGGTCAGGACTCTGTTAGACCTCATAACTCTACAAACACAGCCATTTTTACTTCTGCTTGTGTATCGATTAGCATAGCGTGTCAGCGATACTGTAATTCCACTACTTCTTGGCGGTAACTACAAATGTAACTAATTGCTTTTTCATGTTAATTGGCGCAATTACATTTACCTAAATTTAAATGGGCTCGTTTCTCAGCTGCAGAGGATAGCAGATGATATGCTGGATTTAACTTATTCGATTTAACATCAGCCGACCTCACGGTGGCGCAACATAGTTCAGACTGTATGTTTGCTTTTCATCACAGTGAGTGAAATGTTTCTAATATGAACTGAAGAAGATTGGGTTCATGAAATATAATTGTTTATTAAATCCTGTATGGGTTTTCTTCTACCAAATCCTACAGTCTAGCCAAAGCAACATAAGATAGCTTCCAGGTAGGAACACTAGTCATTGCTGCCCTCTGGTGGTTGGGAGTATTAATAACTCCTATCACTTCAGTGACAATGGGTACAATGACAGATGAAGTTTGGCAGTTGTGTTATCCCACACTGCACCATAGCAACACTAAAATAATACAGTTACATGTGCATTAATAAGAGAACTGAAGCAGGCATTTAAGAGCAATGTAAACATTACTTTCCCTCATACCTAATTACATTTTATACCCAGTAATTGGTGTAGCAATCCAGTTATTTTTGAGAGAAGTAATTCGATAACTGTTATTACTAATTTTCAGTGACTTGCACAACACTGCCAATTAGACAAAAAGAGAGAATGTGTGAATTAGTTAATACATGGGTACATGATTGATAGTCCAGGCAAAAACATAAAGAAAGAACTTTGAGTTAGAAGTTTTCACCCGTTTAATTTTGATTAATCACAACTGACATACACGTGAGTGCTATTTTACTCCTGCCGTTTGGTGCTAAATGATACACATCTTTTATGCTCTTTTATGATTTAGAGTAATAGAGTCTGACCTTTCAGTCAGGCATGCACGAGAGTACTTGTGTTCATGCATGTATGGTACACGCAATAACACATAACAGCTTGTCACTAACTGTTGTGTAGACAGTGAGTTAAGGGGCAAAGCTGAGCTCGTATTAGTATCCTTGACTTTCTCAGCGACGGAGGTTTCATATTCAGCGAGTGTAACTCAATAGGTCCATCAATTACCTCTGTTTCCTAGGTGCCTTCACAAACAACAGCTGCAGAGTTTAATAAACTAGCCATGCAACTCAATCACAGGGGCTAAAATATCACGAAGCCTGAAAAGCAGCAGGATGATGAAAGCAGGCTCCTCTTGTTGTCATGGCTTCCTCGATCTATTTATCAAGACCTTTTAAAACACCTGTGTGCTGGCAGAAAATCTATCAGTGTTCTCAAACCTTTTGTTATTTCATCAGACACTGCCCCCGTTTTTGAAATGACGCACCGTAACGTGGCATGTGGCTTGGCATCGAGGCATGCTGCCTCTGTATTAAGTTGCTGCAGGCTTCATTTTTGGTTGTGGGACAGAGGTACATTTTTTCCATGGTAACTGGAACCTCATTCAAAACTCTGTCCTTGAATAGATATGAGAGCGACTCACTGGTTAAACACACGTGTGCCGGCTCAGGTCCTTATTTACTCAATTTATCAGCACGGAAAAAAGTATAAAAATAAAAGATAAAAAAGAGAAACAGCTGTGCAGGAGAGGATGGAACACACCCCCCCGGTGGGCTTATAAGGCTCCTCCCTAAAGAGCTCTACATGTGGAATGACAAACAGGAAAAGATGGCAGAAAAACTGTAACAGCAAAAAATGGAAAATAATTGAGTGAAAGTATGACTGTACATGCTCCAGTGTGTGGACGGCAGGCAAATGAAGGTATGAGGAGGCGGCAAAGACGGTGTATGATGACGGGCACAGGAAGCGGATCAGTCACACAGTTATGTAGCAGACTAGATCCAGACTTCACTGAACTCGTTTGTACCAAATTGACTGGCATCAGACTGATCTGACTGAGATGAACTGCCATTTACAAAAATGGGGAGGGAGGAATCTTTTATATTCAGATTAGGTGCCATAATGTGAGTCAATCTGAGAATGAACAAAAAACAGTGTGAGAGTTTCAGGGGTTTTTCTTTGGTTGAAGCATAGAGGCTAAAAGATCTGAGCCAACAGTGTTAGTCCATCTCTCAATGCCGTCCAACTGCCACAACCTGTCCATGCCACTCAATGCCGAGGCCATTTGTTCCTACTGAGGTCCAGCATTTTCCAAAATTGGTCACAAATAAATACATTCATTTAAAAAAAAGGCTTAAAAATGCCCCAAAGCAGCTGGATACTCTAGTTTTTTGCAAATACCACGCAAATGGGTAAAAAGTGTCTGTGTAGGAGACGATTTCCAGCTGTGAATTTGGTGCGTCATTGAGTGTGTGCAGCAGCAGGACAGCATATGTGGGACTGAATGAAAATAAACTACCACGTTCATAGTAATGAAGAAACATCACTCGGTACAGCAGTGTGGCTCAATGATCATCGTGAAGCTCTTTGGCGTAGAGGAATGAACTCTTTCAGGGTTTGGCTGCAAAGACTGCTGGCTAGTTGGATTGTTCACAATGCACATAGCTGATCACAAACAAACAAGAGGCTGTGTGTTGCACACTACAGCAAAAATGCGCTGCATACATGTCCAAAGAATGCTCCGAAAACTCCAGTAATATCAGCGTGCTCCCTGTCTGAATCTGAAAATACTACACTCGTAATAAGGCCTAATTCTGAATATCCAAACAGAAATGCTGTTTACACGACCTGTATAAAATTCAGACCACTGTAATATTTGGAGTCACGAGACACGAGAGAAGAAACATGCGGTTCATGCTATTTTCTGCAAAACTTCTTGTTTTGTAATTTAGTGACCGCACTGAATCATAAGAAAATGAGCAACAGAAGGCATTTCGCTCCAGACTCCATCATGGCCAGAACCCTTTTCACCTCAGTATGACTCCCCCACAGCAGGAGCACAGCAGACGCTCACACAGTCAAAGGCAGAGAGCGAGACGAATAACACAAACAGCACATCGCTTTAAACAGACTCTTAATGAAACATAATTTGTGTTTTGATAACCATCAACTGCCATGACCGCTGCTTCAACAGCAGATTCCTTCCTGACAATCATTCATGTATGCAGAAAAGTCTGTGAGGGCGAACCTGATCTGGTATCTACTACAAGAGCGAGTTTTGTTCCTTTAGGTCCTCTTTTTTTCAGAATGGAAACATCAGTGGAGCTGAATCAGGACTTTTATAAATAGCACAGACTGTGATAACATAACAGAGCTTCTCAGTGGAGCTGCTGAAGCTCCCTGCAGCCACGCTCATACTGTACAGACACGAGGAGAGCCGAATGAGTGAATGCTGCACTCTGCTGGACAGAAAAGGCATCTATTACCACAGGATTTTATGCTCAATAGATGTACATGTATTTCTCTTAATCTCATAGTGTTGGAAGATAATAACAACCTGTATGCTGTTCTGTTATCGCTCTTCGATGTTTCTACCCCACATGATCGCTCACATTCTGTTCATCATTTTTATGGACAGAATTTCTAGGCGCAGCCAGGGGCCAGAGGGGGTTCGGTTCGGGAGCCGGCAGATTTCGTCTCTGCTTTTTGCGGATGATGTTGTCTTGTTGGCTCCCTCGAGCCAGGACCTCCAGCATGCACTGGGGCGGTTCGCAGCTGAGTGCGAAGCAGCTGGGATGAGAGTCAGCACCTCCAAGTCCGAGGCCATGGTTCTCGACCGGAAAAAGGTGGCTTGCTCCGAAATGAGTTTCCTCCGCAGGGTGGCAGGGCGCTCCCTTAGAGATAGGGTGAGGAGCTCTGTCACCCGGGAGGAGCTCAGAGTAGAGTCGCTGCTCCTCCACATCAAGAGGAGTCAGCTGAGGTGGCTCGGGCATCTCTAACAGATGCCCCCTGGACGCCTCCCAAGGGAGGTGTTCCAGGCATGTCCCACCGGGAGGAGGCCCCGAGGAAGACCCAGGACACGCTGGAGTGACTATGTCGCTCGGCTGGCCTGGGAACGCCTCGGGATCCCCCCGGAAGAGCTGGAGGAAGTGTCCAGGGAGAGGGAAGTTTGGGCGTCCCTGCTCAGGCTGCTCCCCCTGCGACCCGGCCCCAGATGAAGTGGGAGAAAACGGAACGGAACGGAATGATCGCTCACAGCCTCTCGGCTCTGTCAGTCAGATGACCGACTCCTCAGAAGACTGTGCTGAGTTTTACAGTCAGCTGCTGTTTCAAACACACAGAGTTTCAACAGATTAGTTCACAGCTGGCGTGTGACAACCTCACATCTCCAGTTCTTGTTATTTCCATAGGTTTTATGTGATTCTCATGTGTCTCCTCTATTGAAGGTCCAGTGTGCATGATTTAGCGGCATCCAGTGGTGAGGTTGCAGATTACAACCAGCTGAATGACCCCCGCCTCATCTTCCTCTATGGTGGCCGCTAAAAATACAAAAGACACTCTCAGTGTTTGGTTGGTCCGTTCTGGGCTGCTGTGGAAACATGGTGGGCTGGGAGAAGACCTGCTCCCACAGTAGATATAAGGAGCTCATTCTAAGTTAACAAACACACAAGGATTCTTATTTTCTGGTGATTATACACTAAACATAGCGATGAATATTATATATTACATTTCTAACAACAGATCCACCTGCGTCCTGCAAACTGGACCTTTAAGTAATTCTCAGATTTTTGTGTTTTTGCGTGGCAGCGAGAAGACACAGGAAAAATGTAGAGACAGAGAGGGAACGATTATGCTGCAAGCGTTCAGGTTTTCAGGCTTCATGTAGGAACAGCTCAGTGGGGACCACATTATAATATACTGTACATGCATTTGAATTTGAGACTTTCGATTGGGTCTATCCAGTTGTCTGAAGAACAATAAGATATTTTCCTCTAGAATTAACTGATTAATGCTGATAACGATGCCGCTGCTGATGCTCATCATTGGTGTGTGTGTGTGTGTGCTGGTGTGTGTGTGGTTCTCTCGGTTGTCAAAACCACACTGGGGGAAGACGCGACTTGACCAGAGCACAAAGTGTGAATCATCGCTCCACCAGTCTGTCTCTTCCTGTCTCTTTGTCTTGATTTGTACGCTGCAGCGGTTATACCAGCCCTCTGCTCTGATGAATGCATGTTTACGAGATGCTGCGTTAAACCTGTCATCGTGCTCTCTCCCTGTTGTGTGCATGTGTTTCTCTCCCTGTCTCTTTGTTGACTTATTTCCTCCCAGAAACGCTCCGTTGATATGACAGGATGAGGCAGGACGGGCCGGGGCTCTGCAGGACAGAGGGACGCAGCGGCGGCCAATAAAAGTGTCATTTTTCACCTCTTTCATAAACAGGTCGTAATGTTGAGATGAGCCATTGCCTATTATGGGCTCCGTCCAGCCTGTGACATCAGTAAACACAGGAGGACAGCTCTCTGTGAGCGCCTGGGCCGAACCAATGAGGAGTGTGTTTTAACAAGCCGACGCAGGCTGTTGGGAGTCTGGACTAGCTCGTCCCATGGTTACCCAGGTAGACAATGCACTTGTTATTGTTGAGCCTGGGAACAGACTCAGGTCCAACACTTATCAAGCTGTCTTGTGAGGCACAAACTTTGGATCATGAATATTACAGAGGTTATGGGGTTATGGGACAGCTTTATGACTCCGACAAACACCGTATGTCATGAGAGCTGCGGTGGGAGGACAGGACAGCCATATGCCCGCCTCTTTTGCTTTGCTAAACAGACTGTTGAACTTTTTAACTCCGCCGCGTGACTTTTAAGTCACCTTTGCCTGACCCATGCTGTTGCGGCAAATGAGCATCTATCTTTAGACGCAGTGAGTCAGCACGCAGACTCAGATCGCGACAGGATTGAGGCCGAGTGGCTGCGGGAATGTGGGGAAAAGTGTGTGATGTGACTGGGATGGGGTTTGTGAAACACGTCTCCCATGCTGTTCCTACACAACCTGCCTGTTTCTGATACAGATAAAAACCAAAGTCCACCTCGCCAAAGCTGCAGGCCTCACAAGAGCCCGCCTGCCAGCCTGAGCTTTGGACAGGGATGCAGATTTTTTTGTCATAATGCAGGTGGCTGGCTTTAAGACGAAGGAAGGACAGAGGGAGCGAAAAGAGTGGAGGAGGACGAGATGGTGATATGCATGCAGCTCGTGTCCGCCGCTTCCTTTCCTCACATAGGCAGCGGTGATGCATTGTGAATTCATACACCTTTCATTAATCTCCTGCACAGGGAAAGCCAAAACAGGCCTGTGACTGAGTGCTTTGTACTGGTGATTATTCTAGAAAAGGACACACCGCCCTCTTGTGTACAAAGGAAGTACTACACAGACACTGCAGGGCCTTGTTCTCTTGTTCTTTTGGATTCTGTGGTGCCAGTCACTTCCTGGCAACACTATTATGCATTCATAAAGAATATGTAAACATTTAATAAATGGTTTATAACACACTTCAATGAAGCTGTAAGCAGATTTAAGTGTTTGTTCATGTATGGAGGCTGGTGGACAAACAACTAATGAATGAAAATATCATAAAACACACTTGTAATAATATAACATATGTCTTCACAGGAGACGTCACAAATGTTGACAAATACTGTACATTAATTACTGTACATTACATTATTGTGTTCTATAAGCCATTTATTAATTGTTTACATATTGTTTATAAATGCCAGATAGGGGGGCCTACAAGTGTTGGCTATTTTTTGCTGACTGTGAGTGAGACAAATATTTGGCCTGGTCCACATGCACAAGACACTGCAATATTTCAAAAATCTAAACATCATCAGCAGCATTTTCTCTCATCTACTGGGCTTTCCAGCTGACCTCTATGTTTTGTTTGTTTACTCACGTTACATACACAAACTTGACATCACGGAAGTAAGTCTAATTTTGTGGGGTCGTCCTTGATATTTTGTGGTTGTGTGTATTTAGTTGTGTATCTTCATAAAACTAAGTTGAAATAAGGTAAACTGCATTTTGTGGTCAGAGATCTCATCCATCATCATCTGTTATGCTGTTGTTGCTGTTTTTTGCAGTAATGTTGTTCTTATTTCCACTGTAGGCTGCTACCATTTGCAGTTTCATGCATGAAGACGAACATTGCTACTGTTGTGTATACTGAAGATGTATTTGCGGCAAACCAGTGAATGGAGGAATCCAAAACGAGAGCAGTCACTTCAGGTCTGTTGTGGAAGAAAGACGCTTTGTCTCCTCTTCAGTCTGTGATGACAGAGACGTATGGCACTACTGAGAAATGACTGGACAGGATGGAAAACAGGATTGTGAAAGCTCCCAGAAGGATGTGGACACTTCTGGGTTCAGGCTACCACAGAATACAACATAAATTAAATCTGAATATCAGAACTCTCACATTCAACGAGTCCAGAGAGTCAGACTCCCATGAAAACGACTTGTTTTCCTGCAGTAGAGCTGCAGGGGATGCGACTCTTCACTGCATAAGAATGAACTGCTGTCTCACTGGACGCTGCACAGTGCGTAGGAGAGTCAGAAACAGAAAGCATGCAGAGCGTTGAAATCTGTGTTTGCTAATATTTACCTCAGCTGATTGGAGTGACTGTGAAAGGCATTTAACCTCATCTTTCACTAAACACTCGCTTTTTTCTAGCGTAGACAGAAATAAACAGCAGCTTTCTGAAGCTCAAAACGTATGTTTCTGCATCTTGTGTAACAGAAGTGTTGATTGAATTCAGTGGTGATTTCTGAGGTGTTAAACCGACAGCAAGGTCTGACTGACGGCTGTTTCTCTTTGGGAATGCAGTCTGGTGTTTATTGACAGTATTATTTAGATATGTTTTTATGAATGTTTTCCTAATTGTAAAAAAAAGACACCATTTAATTTGGAACAAATGCAAAAACAACTCCAAAAAAAAAGTTGGGACGCTGTGTAAAACATAAATTAAACAATATGATAACTTGCTCATCCTTTTTGACATATACTCAATTGCAAAGTGTAAATACAATATGTTGAATGTTTTACCTCATCAGCTTCATGGATTTTTGTAAATATCTGCTTATTCTGAATCTGATGCAGCAACATGTTTCAAAGAAGTTGGGACAGGAGCAACAGAAGACTGGGAAAGATGTGGAACGCTCCAAAAACACCTGTTTGGTACCTTCCACAGGTAAACAGGTTGATTGGTAACAGGTGATAATATCATGATTGGGTATGAAAGGAGCATCCTGGAAAGGCTCAGTCATTCACAAGCGAGGATGGAGCGAGGTTCACCACTTTGTGAACACATGATTTGATAAAGGATATTAATACATGAGCTCAGGAACACTTTGTAAAGCCTTTGTCTGTAAACACAGTTTGTTTGCACATGATTGATTTGTCCAAAAAGGTTTTGAATGCTTAGTTGCACAATTCAGTTGCTTTGTTTTATAGTGAAAACCTTAACATAAGTGGTGACAATCAGCCTATTTTTAAGGCCACATACCGTCTTAATGCATCTTTGCCTTAATGCTACCTTTATAAGTGTTATTCAGTTACTTCTAAGTTATCCAAACATAGTTAAAAGACCCAGACTGAAGATCCTGACATCACAAGACAGAGTGTGGATATGACACAGGGAGAGTAACATAAATTCGGGGGTATCCTCCTTCAAACATCAATGATTTAGTTCCACACTGATTGGACTGCCACTAAATGGATCTGTGAGGCTCAGACTCGACATTATGGTGAACTGGCATTGACACGCACTTTCCCCAACGCTCTCACAGTCATTAAAGTGGGCTTTGTTCCTGGCGTCTCACTCGCTTTATTCTTTCATTTCAAGCCTCTCCTTATGTGTTTCCCACTCTCTCTCTCTCCCCCTCTCTACATCTCCAGGAATCTCGGCGGGCTTGTAAAGGAGCTTTAATAGAGAGGAATATAAATCTGCAAGTGACAAACTCCAGTCGTAGCAGAGCGGGGGCCGGTGTGTACGTTGTGAACTGCTGCGCTGTAAAACCAGGACCTCCAAGGCTCCCGTGGCCCCTGCGATTCCCGCTGGCACTGCCATGAGACCCCACAACCTCTCAGCCTGAACCGCAACACACAGGCAAGACGCTGCGGCCTTTTTTTGAAGTCCACACTGAAGGCGAATACTATCGGGGCCACGCTTGGAGCGACCAATTTCAGGAGCTTAACTTCAGTTTTTGAAGAGTTTTATAAGATTTATTGCTTTATTTTATCTACATGCTGTTTCAATTTCCTTTCATTTCCCAGAGTTTATTAAACGCTGTTGGCAAAGACTTTTAGGACATGCTTTGTGATATTTCAGAGAAAGATTTCTCTTATTTAAACAGATCTGATAAGACCTTCATTATCTTAAACAGGTTTGATAACAGTACCAGACCCAGAGTCAGGACCAGAGGATGACAATATGGCCGTGGAGGGAAGTCAGAAGTAAACTGACCTGAAGGTATAATCCATGCCGTCTCCTGCATATTACATTTATGTACAACTAATTAGCAACAGCAAATACAATTAGAGGGAAACATAATTTTGTTTTAGGTTTTCTAATAACATGAGGTGGAAATTTGTTAATTAACATAACTGGCAAGTCGCTAAAATGCTGATACTGGATGTGTGTTCACTGACATCATATTTCATTTGTTTGCTGCCAAAATGGACAAATGGACAAATCCACTCGTAGTGACTCGAGCATTAGTTAGGGTTAGGGGAAGATTATGGTCCGCTTTAACACAGAAAAAGTCAGCAGTGACTTGAGATATCAGACTGTTTTATTAATATATAAGCAAAATTAGTATAATTAATAAGCTATTTCCCTAAACTTAACCAAAGTGCTCTTGTTAACTAAACCTAACCAGTCTGGATGCGAGGCAGATAAATGGACAAGCAGGCCAAAAATACACTTTTTAGTGAGGGACTGAAAGGGTTTACACTGGGAAAAAAAGAGTAAGAAACATCTTTCATGGTGAAGCGTGTTGATACACACAGAGAAATTTGACTGCAGCTGTCATAAGCTTTTCATATGGAAGAATATCCTGGATCCTACAAGAACTGTGTGTCCTCTCTTTGGATGGGAACACTGCAATATGCATGATTTTATTGACCCTCCGTTGGGTCCTCTATTCAGCATTTGAACTATTTATTTCAGAGAAAAAAACAGCTGATGCTCCCTTAAAAATTACGATAATGATGAAAAAGAGAAAACGAAGTGGCAGAAAAACAGAAGAATGCCAAGAGTGATCTCACCTAAGTGTAAGTGTAAAAAAACCCAGAATGCAGCCTCATATTAAATCATATGGCATCAACTGTGAATGCTTAAAAAAGGAGATTGCGACTGGACGTCATTGTGATGACGATGAAGAGGCGAGATGCTTTTCAAACCTCATGACTGCTGTAATTCCAAAACAGAGAGTTTACCGAGCGTCCATGGGGTGGCACTGCAAAGTTTCCAACTGAACACAGGCAGTACAGTACGCTTACACTTCCTCGTCTTAAAATGGAAGATAAACCGACTTTTAACTGTTAAAACAACAGATCGGGCTCACTGGCCGCTGAACTGGAGGCTGCAAATGTCCTTTGGATTCCTGTTAGAATAATGGAATGATAGATTTAACAGGCCCAGTTCCCAAATTAATAATTCTGTCCCGCATTGCAGAGCGTATCGAATCTGTCAGATAGTTTTAACAGCTTTTCGACCCCACCTTTTTCCATTTTGCTTGAGTTGAATTTGGCTCCCCGTTTTCCATTCCCCAGCAGCTGTGTTTTGAGTCATTTACAGCTCAGCTGACATCTCTGCTCCATATAATGGATTAGAGGACAATGAAATCATTTTTTGGGAGACGCCTTTGGGGAAATGATGGATTCGGTCGATACAACAGCTGATAAAATGCGTCTTTGACTTCATATTGTGTTGAAAATCTAGACAGAGATTGAGCGGAGTTGAAGCTCACAACTTCATTACTCAATTTAGGGTAATCACAGATTACCCTAAAGAAAAAAAAGTGTTGAATTCCCACACACTGAATTTATTCTCTTGTTAGCTTTATATCTAATGCATGGAGCCACTGTTGCATTTAAGACCTTTAATTCATTATAAATGTGAAACTTTTAATTGTGGAGTTGCCTCTGAGCAATTCTGTGATTTCCTGTGTGTTACCAAAGATTTGCATAAGCATTCAGACGCACATTTAACATAAAACGTGACCAGACTGTCAAGAAATGTGGTATAACTGTTTACATTATACGTTGGCTTGGGCAGATGATTTTTGTTATTCTTATAATTTTGGTGACCAGTGACCTTTTGTGTACAAGTATGAGTATGATCACCTGTTACCAATGAACCTGTTTACCTGTGTGTTTTTTGTTAAATTTTGTACAATATTTAGCATCTGTGTCCTTTTCTTTTTGTTATTAAACATCATACAGTGGTATCTATAGTGTAATGTCTGTAAACTTTTTATCTCTGTATTTGAATTCTTATTGGCCAGGTTGCACAGAGAATAGCTGATCCTCCTACTTTCATGTGGAACTTAGAAAGCCCCTCTCATTAGCAAACATGGTATGGTCAGTAATTCACTGGTTATAAATGACCAGAAGAGTAAACTAATGTAGGAATAAGGCTGCACAATAATACAATTATTTACTGTTGATAAAAACCCACCCATAAACTCTATAGTTTTACTTTATGATGTCAGAAACTTCAGCGTTAAACTTCCAGGAAATATTCACCCACTGTGAAATAACTGGGTCTCCATGCTTGATCACACTGGGTGGCAGGGCTGGCACCGCACTGGAAAGCATTACTTCTGCATAGTGTTAATGGACTTACTTAACTCCTGGGTCCTGACTAGTGTTTTCCAATGAATTAAAGTGTCAGGAGCCACAAATCAGCGCCTGGGATAGGTCATGTGGGTACTGGAGGAGGAGTGTGGGCTTGGTGGGCTCGGCACTCTTTCTTAATGGTTTGTTCCCTGGACACATGAAACTGGAGCCTTAAACCTGACCTGTTGTTACTGAGGCCCCATTTCTACTCCCATCTACCCGTAACACACATGCGTGCAAGTACCCACAACCGCACATGCATGCCATTACATGCTCACACACAAGTCAATGCACTCAGTACGACCATCTCTCTCCTAAGACAGATCTACTCCCACACACATGCTAAGCCCGCATCCCCTCTGCGCTTTGGCAGAGCAGCAACATTTACTCAGCTAAATGAATTAAGTAATCGCACAATCCCGCAGCCTCTGCATTACAGAGGAATTTCCATATTACAGCATCTGATACTCCCTGTTCACAGCTCTCCTACGCCACTAATGCAAGCCCCTGGCCAGGCGGGCCGTAACTGGATAGCCGATGGGACTGTACTGCAGCAGATGCAGTGAAGTACAGAGGGTGTGTGTGTGTGTGTGTGTGTGTGTGTGTGTGTGTGCAGGAGACTAAGAGAAGGAGGGGTGGTGGTCATCCATGCTATTATGGGTCCTGCTTTTTTTATTAGGGCTCATTAGGACAGCAAATAACCGACTACTCTGTTTTCATTTAAGCAACAAACCACCGGAGGCTGTGGCTTGCAGACATTTAGAGTAGCTATGAGGCGTTTTTAGGCGCGACAGGACCCAGAGAAAAGCCCTGCTACAGTTACTGTAAACCACAGTGGCTTTGCTTTTGAACAACAACAACAAAAATTAATTAATTAATAAAAATAAATCAGAATTGATCCAGCAGAACAGAGATATCATCATTTTATTTTGCTCACGTTCTTCTTCTTTGTCAAAACCTGCCTACATTACCCACAATGCAGCTAACAAATAACAGCTAACAACTAACAGTTCGGTCAGATATTCATGAGTGTTATGCTAGTAGAGGCTAATATAGCATTGAGCTGCTAGCCTCAGGCCGAGCTGAAAAGCAGGTTACAGAGGTCTGGTGAGATCACTTTTGCCTCAGGTGACATCACTTGAGTCAATTTATCAGTATATGTACAGCTCCCTCTGGAGCCAAAAAAGGTGGGATGTTGTGTAAAACGTAAATAAAAACAGAATAAAATGCAAACAAACTGTGCAACTCTTTTTGGAATCAGGGGTGTATACAGCAGCAATAGTAATGATTTGGCAACTGGTGGAAATTCAGTTCATAATCCAAACCCCAGACTTCTGTGCAAAATTACATGTTTATCTATCACAGGGGACGGGAAATGCAGTTTGAGCAGCTTCTCTTTCAGAAATACAACCAAAGACGACAAGCAACATCTGTTTACATCACACGTAAACTGCTGGCTCAGCGGATTTGTTGCATTACGCTGTTACGATAAAGACAGACAACAAATGAAAAGAAGATAGACGACAGTGTTGCGACAACAGTGTGTGCGCTGTTTCCTGTGAATCTCGTGTGCATATGCATGCCAACATTAAGTATAAGTACATTTAAAGAGTATAGCAGAATAAATGCCAGTCGAATATAGTATTAAAATTGGGGTTGGATATGACAAAATGTTACAATTTATAACTTTAAGACACACTAAAAAACTAAAAAAGGACTTGTTAAGTGACTCATATTGTGGGAGTGTAATAGATTGAAATAATTTTGAAGAAAAATTAACAACAAAAACTGAAGTCTGTGGTTTGAGACAAATAATACATCATATCACAGAGGACAAGAATTCTATGACAAAATATGAAATGAAGTACTTTAATTTAAAGTTTTACAAGCTAGGAGTACTGCTTATTTTGGATAAACTGCTTGCAAGAAAGCTGATCCATAATTGGACAACTTACATTTACGGAGGTGCGTTTTAGGCAACAATAAAATCTAATTAATAATATAACACTCACTTTAGTGAAAGAGTAATAAGTAAAACCAAAGAGCACATGGTCAAAAGAAAGACTGAAGTAAATTAGTGATCTAAATCACAGTTCACAAAAGGAACGACTAACCCCAGAGTCCTTTTTAAATTTCTGTGAACAGATGTTGAGGGATAATACAACGAATGAATGATCTAACAGGTGATTTGTGGTCATTAACATCCACATAAACGCTGTGACAGAGCTGAACATGACTGAGCCAATCAGAGTCAGAGAGTGTACCGAATTACAACCAATAGCGAACCCGACCCTCTCTTCACATAATCCCCTGGCTGCCCGCCTCCTGCCCCATGTGGCAGGGTAATTAACCAGTTGGTAGACCCAACAAGGGTAGAGGGCCACACACAGCTGCCTCGGCCTGCTGCAGAGTAGGGGGGCTTCGGCTTGGCGATGGCTACGAGCGTATCTGGAGCTCAGAGAGAAGAGGTGGAAAGGTTGAGTCAGAGCCTGAGCTGGCTGCTGTTAAACTGTCAAAATGATGCTGTTGGAAAACAAAAGCACTTGCATCTGCAGAAATATGCTTTTTTGTTTTCACGAGAGCAGAAAAAGTAACTCATTCCTCAGTGACTCCTCATGTATTTCTGACATTCTCAAACTTAATGTTAACCATGTTTAAGCGCCCGTGGGAGGCAAAATTCACCCAACACCTGAAATGCAAAGTTTTTTACGCAGCAAAGTTTAAAAGGCACCAGCCAGCGCTGCAGTCAGGTGTCTTGAGGCACTGAACAGAGAGAGAGAGCAAAAAGTCACCCAGTCAGCATACACTTTAACTCACCCTTTAAATCTCTCTCTTTTCCTCTCCGTCGCTCCCGGAGTCGTGTTTCAGGAGCTCTCTGCGATTGTAATCACCGAGCGTTTTTAAATTTCTGGCGTTTTTCAGGAAAATGCCCAAACGGTGGTCCTGACGTTCTGCACATGACAGAAATGTGACCTCAGCTCCCTGATCTGTCACATCCTCAAACATGCCAACTATTTCATGCAGACTTCAGCTAGTTAGCCAAGGTTTTTATTTCACACCTATGCGAGGAGAAAGCGGAGGGACAGAACTGTGTACTATATACGTAATATACACAAAGTGGGGGTCAGATCCTTTGCTTCAGTAGAAGTAGTAATACTGCAACTTAAAAATATTTCAAGCCCTGTATTCAAAACTAGGATTAAGCAGAAGTAATTATTACTGAGATATAATACTCTCTGTATCGAAATAAAAGTTCTCGTTATGCAGAATTCCCTTTTAATAGAGTAAAATTATTACCTATATTTTATTATTGGATTATTATCACTGATGCAGTCTGTATAAGCAGTGTTTTAATGTTCTTTAACTAGTTTGAATACTGCGGAGTATTTCAAGCTAGAACAAAAAACTAATCACTAATACAAAACAAAATGATCATATGTCTGGGGATTATAAAAGTGACCACAGGTGTGAAATAAATCTGGAGTAATAAGTAGCATAATTCCATCGGAATAAAGAGTACAAAGGTGGATAAGTACGGTACCTCGAAACTGTATGTAAAAGCAGTACTTTGATCCTGTACAGCGTATGACATCCTCACATCTAAATATTGACAAATAAAATATCAATATGTGAAGATTTACTAGTCATTCTGCGTGTGCCTCCTCCACACAATACATGCAGTACTAATACTTAGCTGCAGTATATCAGCATTACACTGGTTAGTTGTACTCTGCAGTCCAACACACTTAAAAGCAATTGGCCTCATTCACAAATGCAGTGGCTTTCAGGATCCACTAGGAGTCAGTTTTTCTTATCAAATGCCTTTACACACATTTCAGGAGGGGGATGTAAACAGCATGCTGTAAAGCTATTATAATGATGATGATGATGATGATGATGGTGATAATCAGGAGGAGGAGGAGAATGTATGATAATGAATTCTGCAGTTTCACTCGTATAGGAAAAGTTTCTCCTAATCAATTTACAGTTGATAACATGACTTAACGCACTCTGCTCTGACATGCTGTTTAACTTCCTGTGTCTCGTTGTTGATGATGCTACAGTTCGTTTACGTAAGTTCATTTTCACTCAGTCAATTATCTTGACATCGGGCGGGCAATCAGCGTCTGGACAAACAGGGCAATAATCAAGAGAGGTAAACAGCCTGAGGTTTCCTGTCAGAGGACAATCATAATCACCAGAGGCAGCGAGGGAGACAAAACTACAGGGAATTTACAGAATGCATGCATTAGCTCAAGCATTTCCAGATATTCTTATAGCTTAGGTTGTGATTTAAGATTCATCTTTCACAATGTTGAAGCTCATATTAGATCACCTGCTGTGTCTATTACTGTGACAGTGGTTTTGTGCAACTGAGGTGCAAATGAATCAACTGGATGTTTATCATTTGCAGCTTCAGTGAAACTTGATGAATATTCAGAGGAAGTTACACAAGATGAGAGATGATCATACAGGAAATTATCAGCGGTGGAAAACAACAGGGCATTTATTGAGGTTCTGAATTTAAGTGCATGTACCAGACACTAGTGTTGCGTTACATTTCAGAAGGAAATATTGTACTTTTTCAAAGCTGAAACCATCAGTTGATCAGCAGATTAGAACTGAAACAGAACAGAGAATTAATCAGCAATTAATTTGATAATTTATTTACTTATCATTTCCCACTTCCATCTTCTCAACAGAGAGAATTTGCTGGGTTTTTTGCCTTATGTGGAAAAAAAAGTGACCATCTTTTCATTTTCCAACATTTAAAGAACCAAATGATCCTTTGATTAAGAAAATAATCAGAAGATTAACAGTTGGTTGCAGCCCTACACTTTACTTTTTGCTCCACTTCATTTGTTTGACAATGCTAATCATGAATTATAGACAGCAGCTACTTTGTAGATGACATACAAACATATATAAACAATGCATTGTTATACAGCAAACATTGCAATAATATACCTTTGCCTTTACTATTACTATTTAATGCGTTTTTCTTTACATCAGAATATTGGTATTTTTACTTCAGACTACTTCCTCCACCCCAGAAATAATTTGGTATTAACGCAGGAATAAAAGAGGAATAATTCCATGGCAACAGCACTATATGTATACCATGTTTTCAAAGCAACATACATGATGAACTTTATGGATCTTTGTTAATATTCTATTCTGCAGGGGTGGTCAGGACAGTCAGTATGGCCTGGGCTTCTTGAGGACCTGCCTGCAACCGAGGCCAGAGAGCTGCAGCTGACTCACCCCAATAACTTTACTGGGACAAGCCAGCCAAGCCTGTTCTCATTGGCCAGATTCAAGCTCTGTGCCACAGTACAGAAGCACAGAACAGAAACGTCATCATTGCAGTGCACCGTACGTGTGATTTTCCACCAGGTCAGTTTCATTCTTAGTGTTGTAAAATTCCAGGGATGTTCAAGTTGGAAACTTTCTGAGGGAATTAACAGGAATTCATGGAAAAAAAAATAACAGGAAATATGAATGAAACGGAAATATATGGGTTCTTTGCTCAGGCTGTGTTAACCACGTCATATTCACATATAAACAAACATGTTACCACACCACGAGTACACATACTGTAATTGAAAACCCTTCTCATAGAGATGAAAAAAAATCAACAATTTAGAAGAGTTGAACTTTAATTAACTGCCTCGTTGAGTAAGAATGAATGCAAACAGATTAATCACAACTCCTCAATTAGCTCAATCAAGCTACACCCCACATGTTAACACCATGACACAAAGTCACCAACTGCTGGCCCAGGACCTAGTTCCTCTCCTTCCTGAGTGTAATCAAATCCAAAAACTTTACAAAGAGTCTGTTCTGGTATTCACCTGAGAAGGTGGAGAGCAGATCAGCTGGGTAAGAAATGAAGGTAACATGTCACACCAGCTAATTTTCTGACATCTCTGCCCTCTAACACACGTACTGCACATACACACACACACAGGCTATTTTCATCTACTGAAGCGAAAGGAAGCAAATAACAGTGCATTATCACAGGCTGCACGCACACAAAAGCGTTTGCACACACAAAGGTGCTTGGATTATTTTGGCAAGCGGCGAGTTTATTATTTTGTTTTATGGGGCTGGGAGGAGGCAGGGGGTTGTTTTGCGGCGCTGCCTGTGATACGGCGGCTCTGTTTGTGCGCTTGTGAGAAAGGAAGCACCAGTAAGATCAATACATCCTCTACGTAGATTTCCAGCAGAGTGTGACGTGCGTGTGGGGAAATGAGCTGGTCCGAGGATACTTTGCTTGTTATGGATTTGACATGAACTTGGCCCTCGGCCTCTCTGAATGTGATGAATGTATTATTTAATCTTCCTGTCTTTGTTAACCTCCTTTTGGCTGAAGGCACAGTGATTCTCTCTCCATGAGTGGATGAAACAACATCTCCAGTTTGGCCTTTAGATTTTGATGAAGTATAATAATGGCTGTAATAATAGACCCTCTCCGCGAGGACCTTTCCCACCACAGACACGCTAATGGGAGCGGTGTTGTATTTTAAGCACGTGAGTCAACTGCACAACATGGATTTAAATGAACGTCGCTGATTAATATGGCTTAAACAGCTGCATTGATGGGGCCTTGACACTTAAGTAGCTTTGTTATTCAGGGCTGAATGACTTGACTGAAGAACACGTCTTGAGTTTGAGAGGCTAATTTTAGATTGAGGTCACTTTGGTTAAGGTAAAGTTAAGGTTGTACGGGTAGGTATTTAGGTAGTTTACATTCATTCATTGAGTTCAGGACTACAAATGTGACGAAGAACTGAGAAACGCAAACCAAACAACATGTAATATAGTCATGCTGCAGCTGAAGTCATGTTACATCCACTCAGTCAGTGTTCTTCATGTTTCATATTTTAGCTCTTTGTCATAGTTTGTAATGATAATAGTTCTGGGCTGCAGTTATTGTTTAGAATCTCATATTTCTTTGTCTTTTTATATTTGGACAATATTAACTCCACACAGGGTCACTTGACAGGCAGATGGGATTCTGGAAGGTTTCCGACAACATTTATTTAACATGAAATATGTTAGAAATAGTGGCTTGTTATTATTTCCATGTAGTTTATTTATTTTTTCTTTTATATAGCTCTTTCAACTGAAAATCCAAACATAAATTAGAATTGTTTAAAATCATTTAGTCAACAAAATGTCAGAAAATTGTGCCCAAAACATAACGATATGTAATTTATAATTACATAAAACAGAGAAAAGCAGTAAATCCTCACAATCCGAGAGGCAGGATACAGTGAGTGTGTCATATTTTTCCTTTTAAAGTGTCTTCATGTGTGTTGTGATGATTTTGGCATGTAAAAACCAGCAGGAAAAGCTTGAGAAACTGTGGATGGTTAATGGATGTAGCGACTGGAGGGCCCTCATAAAGACCGAGGTACTTATGTACGTGTGTGCTTGCGTGTCGTAGGGGGAGAAGTTGGCCAAAAATAAACACCTTGCCAGTCTCTTCAGACAATGACAGGGCAATATTCTTCAGAGGTTGAAGACGTCAGAGCTTCTGGACAGGATTCAGACACAAAGACAAAGAGACAAATTTAGAACGTTGGTTATTCGCATGAGCGGGAATGATATTCGTCACCTGTGGGTCAGAGATATTTCAGTCAACACAGGCACACAAACATGTGGAGAAATACAGCGCTTGTCTCACCTATGCCAAGAGAAAAAAAGGGAAAAAAAAAAGAAAAACGCAAGACACCAGCAGGCTGTTGGGAAAATATGCCTTTTTGGAGGTCGGTTCTATGTGGAAAGCTGAGGTTGACACATCATCAACAGCTGCATGTACTGGAAGTTAATATTTACATGATGAAGTATAAATGGTTTAACGTTTTGTTCAAACAAAATGTGAAAAGACATTTACACTTCACAATTAGACTTTAGGCATTTTATTGCCCTCAATAGAGTTCATTGTTTTTGTCTTTTGACCAAGTTTTAAATTTGTTATGAATTCCTGCCCAGTATAAATAATCCCCTGTAAACAACTGAAACAGATAATAAATAAAATATTAAATCATGTTGGCTCATGATTCTGAGCCAAAACACTGGGCATGAATGCATATAGCACCATCGTACAAATCTTGATTCTACTCTTGATCATGACAAGAAGTCACTGTTTATATAAATCTAAACTAATGCTTGATAGTGAGAGTTTAAATAAATGTTAAATCTGTAATGATAAATGACACTCCAGCAGGGGGCATTTGCAAAATGCACTCTAAGGGCCTGGTCACAAGTGGCACAGTCAATTAAGCTGGTGAGCAAACAGTGTTTTAGATCACAAGCTAACTGCTAACAAGCTAACCAGCTGAGAACATGCTAATGCAAGCCAGTAACAATAGCTCTCTGATGTTTCTATTTACTCTGGACTGGGACATTTACACACTCTTGGCATATTGTTTTTGGGGTTAAATATAATTTCATTCAACACAGGGTTTTAATGAAGAGGTAACAAAAAGTCAATGTCAAACCGAAAAGATTCTAACGAATGTTAAACTGGTTCTGAAAGAACCCCACATGTTCAGGGTAGCCCAAGAAACAAACTGACACATCAGTGCTATTTGCTTTGTAAAAAACAACTTGTTATTTGCTTCATTACATCTTATGCAAAAAGCCTCCCTGTGATTCCAGGGTCTGTTTGCATCACTTAAGCTCAATGCTTCAAAACACAAATGTTAGATTGGACGCTCGATGTGCAGTGCAATGGAGCTTCACAGCGGCTCTGTTACAGCCGCCGTGACCTGGAGCCGGTGAACCGGCTCTGCCGCTTACAAAAAGAGCCAAGATCCTTTCAGAAAGGAGAACACATGAGCGAGAAGGAAAAAAATTCTTTTGGAGAAGCAACAAGGTGTGAGAAATGTTCTGTAAACGTCTACAACATGACACTAAAAATACTGAACAGAGTGGCTGGCCATTAATGAGAGCCTCCGTCACAGCTCTTGTTGTGTCAGAAGAGGCAGATGGCCTGCTGTCAGCTGTGGCGGGCACTCAAACAAATATAGAGTGTTGTATTATGATCTGTGAGTGCTGCCAGTAGGACTTGATGTCTCCACTAGTTGATGTCTCCACTGTGCAGTCCTGTCCTCAGTCCTGTCCTCATCTTCCTTTGGCTGTTTATCACCAGGGCCCTACATCCATACACCACTCAATTCTTAGATTTGAGTACATGGTAATTCTTACAAAAATACAAAATCCTCACCATCAACAGGCCGAGTGACCCAAAGGTCTGAGGACGTCATGTCAGGCAACCCAGTCAAAGCCGAACTCCCCCACAAAACACCCTAAATTGGTTTTCACTTTGCAGTGCCAAACCACAAAGTAAAAAAAAAAAAAAAAAAAAAAAAAAGCTATATCTTTGAAAATTTGCAATCATAAAAGTTGTTTTTCATCTCTATTTTAAGATAGGGTTAGGCCTTAAGCCTCCGATGAGAGTAAGATTAGGGTTAAGGTTAGGGTAAGCTTTAAAAACAACTCGCTAGGTGAAAATTATAACAAAATCCAGCATTGCAGCCCAGCCAGAAAGGATCAAGCTCCTAAATCTGGAGCCTCGCCTCCGCAATCAGCTGGACACGACCGACCGCAAACCGGGGCACTAAGAGCCATGTGGATGTTTTACTAAAGGCTCTCCTTGGTCACAGGACCGACTATCAACAAATCAGCTCTCCACACAGAAAGCTAGATAATGACACATTTCTGCTGACCAGGCCCTCCAAATTAAAAAGACATTTGTCAGGAGAAAATGAGCATTGTCCGCTGGCCCGGAACTATTCCACACACTTCTGGGAAGGTAGTAAATTTCAATACATGCATCTTTTTTTTTTTGGTTCTTTTTGCCCCAAATGATCCATTATATGACAGTGAATCAGGAGCCTGGAGTTGAGTGGTCTCCAATGCCTCTTCACATGCATGCCTCAATAGCGGAGCCCCCCCTGCACAGGATACAAGAGATTTGGATGTGCAGAGCTGTGCTGAGCCCCTGATGTCAGAGATGACTCAATCCAGAGGTCTGTAACTCCAAAACACATCTTAGAGATCCTGAATGGAGGCGAAATGGGAGGAAAGGAATAGAAGGGGTTTGTTTCCATGCCTCCATAAACATGTTTTCTCTATTAGATAAAAGTATTCTCATGCATGTCAGTCATAAAGTGGAATACAAGACCTGGCTGTTCCAAAGACTACATGAGGAAGAAAAAATGTAAACATTTTTAACAACGCCATGTCTCCATTCAAGAGGAGTCTTAACTTTCTTTTGCATCAGACCCTAAAACCCACTCGAGTTAAACACATTGATGTATTTGGTTTTACCCTCTGTGAGGCTGGCCCTCAGTACGAGGGTCCCGAGGGAGGCTGAGATTAGCTAGAATGTGATGAGATGGTGACAAATATCCAACACTCCCCCGCATCAGCAATCCCAAATGCAACCGCGGTGGAGGAAAACACGGCTCCGATTGGACCGGAAATCAAAACAAAACAAAAAAGGAGACGCGGCCAGGAAGCGAGGTATCCATTTCATGCCCCCGTCTGTTTGCCTGCCACCTGTTAGACATGATCATTACCACGAAGCAAGGCATAGGGGGCTAAGCCGGCCACATTTATATCAACAAGCTGGGATAAAGCTGTCTAATTATCCCCCACGGCCTCTGGCCTGGCCTCCGACTCTAGTCCCATTTGCCAGCCTGGCCTGCAGCCAAACTCTGCAGGCTGGTATGTGAAAGCACATCCTAATGACAGCTCTCTTTCAATCCCAGGTCTTTGTAATTGCCCTGGGTAGCTTATACGCATTATGTGGCACCAGTCCAAGTCAATAGTTAGAGGGTCAAGGAGAGGTTTAATGGAATAAGTATGTGAATTTATTGCTGTACCTGGTCTGAATAAATCGTCATGACGTGAGAGTGTTGAGGTTCCTGATGACAACTGTGCTCCATTTTGAAAGAAAATATAGGTTTGCATGACAATACTGAGTAAGGATGGTGGTCTTGAACGCAGTGGCAGCAAAGTTCTCATACGTTTTTCAGCAGTCAGACGCATGAAAATAACGGTCATTTTCTACTTAAAACAAATGCAACTTTCGAATAACATCCAAGCAAATTAGCCACTTGTGAGCAAATGCTTAAGTCAGGGAGAGTTAAGCTTTGATGATCAGCCATGATTGAGAGCAAATGTAGACTAAACGTAAGCAATTTGCACCTGTGCAAAGCTGACTATTATCATAACAGTTTTGATGGCTACAGAGGGAATGTGGTGGGTGGGAGCGGGGCATCCAGATCCCCGTGGGAGGTAGCATTAAAGTCTTAATTAGGACGCAGGGGGAAAGATTCAAAGTACTCCAAGATGACGAGGGACGCAGCAATGGGAAACCAGAGCTGATCATCTTTCCTAGTTCAAGGCTAATTGCTGAAAGGGATCTGACAAGGATGTGCAGGGAAATACGGACGGCATGTAATAAGATGACGTGAGGTCATCTCTAAAAGCTGTCTCCATGGGTCTTTGGTAGCTTGTAGGTTTACGTTATTAAGACATCACAGGTACTGTCAGGTCACACATTTCAATAACGTCACAACTTATTATAGCTCTGATCAAGTGCATTACTTTCCTTTTCTGCTGTTTCTGACGATGGACTGCACAAGAACTGTTTGACTGCTTTGAAAATGATCATGTAGATTCCCTTTATACCGCCAGTGACCAAATTGTCATTCAGCTGCCACAGCAGCCTGTTTACTTCCAGGAATCTATTTGTCCTCAACATCTCTGATAAAGTGGCAGCTGTGGCAGATATGATTACTACAACTGGGGAGAAAACAGCAGGCTGCAAGTTCTGAACCAAAGACTAGTCACTGCATTTACAGCCAAGGTCAAAGGTTAAAATTGGAGAAAGCAATTCTGGAGAAAGCTTGTTGGTATTTGAACTCAACAGCCAAACAAATTCAACCCTCCCTTCAGAAGCTACATCCCCCAAATTCATGGACGCACGTTGCCAAGTCAAGACGTGTAATTCCAGGGGAAAGAATGTGAGGTCTGCCTAGCAAGTAAAATATTTTTATACAAAGTTGGCAAGGTAATGTCTCGGATGTTATTTACGTTTCTTTACGATAATGGTGTAGCTCGGTTCCTCGTGGGTGAGGACGTGGAAGAGGGAGAGGAGCCAGGAGAAGCAGAGGTGGGAGTGCGACTGGCTCCCCTGTTGCTGATTTGCTGTATGTAATAGTGATGTTTCTTTGTTTCCCATTTGAAGCCCCACAAAAAACACACAATGCACAGCTAGGACTGGAATCACTGACTGCACCTTTAACCGAAAGTGCTGCAGATGTCGTTTTCAAAAACATTTCCCTTATTAGGTTTGAAAAATTGGCACAAATAGCTAGCAGTCAAGTAATTACAAATACATACCAGATTCATATGCTCCTGCTCACAATACGAGAAAACAGAATGGTGTTTTTTCCATTTATCTATATTCTTATTTCTTTCATGCATCATTGAAAAGGTAAATACATCTGAATCTGCTTCCAGAATGAATGAGGTCAGTCATGAGGACATGGTGTTTATAAAACCTGATAAAGAAGATTTGTCTGTACAACTGTCTACATAACCACATTACCAACACCCAACTCACAGAATTGGTCTGATGCATCACATCCTCAGTCTATTATTTGTTAAAAAGTCTTGTGGTATCATTGGTGGGAAATAACCTCAGCACACAGGAAGTGAATGATGAAACTTCTAAAGTGAAACATAAAACTTTTTCCTCAGCAGCCAGTGAGTCAGAGGAGGGAAAAATGCATTCCCCCAAAGAAGAGAAACATTCAGTCGGAGGAGAGCAGGAGTTTTCTGACATTATGTGACATGATTTGGGGAACACAGTCCTTTGAATGTCAAACATCCACAGTCAGTTTTGTGTTCAGAACTTCATGATACTTCCCCGTTGCTATAGGTCACAACCGGTGTGGCAAAATGACTCAGCCAAGGTTCCAGGCTCTTTTACTATATTGTTTAACCACAGCAGTCAGGATGGTGGTTAAAGTTATTCCAGAGTCTTGTTTCTTGTAAAAAAGGTGCAGAGAGTAGCAAGACACAGGAAAAATTAACAGGTTGATCTGAACTCATCTGATCTGAGTCATTTTTTAAGCAAAAATTCAGAATATTGTGTGGTTTCACCTTCTTATATTTGATGATGTTCTATTTAATATATGAAACTAAATTTAATATTTCTGGGCTTTGGACAGTTGGTCAGATAAATCAAGGTGAAAATGTAACCATGGCGTCTTGGAAATGACTGTTTAACCAATATAACATCATTTTCTAACTATTAACTGAAAAATGACACTACAGAGTTTGCCCAGTTCAACTATTAACCAGAAGAAAAAGCTATTCACAGCATGACATGGCTATGCTGAACTCTGCCGCTGGATTATTCTCTTCCTGCTTTTAGAAATCTATGAATGTTCACTGATACATGCCACTTGGGACAGCTAAGTGGATAAAACATTTATTATGGTTAACACATTTCAAAGTAAACTGAGGGTTATTTTCATTAAAGGACCATTGCAGAGAATCTCTATGAAATAAAATAACAATCCCTAATTGCCCTATCAAATGAATTCTTTTCATTGACATCATTTTCAAACATTTCTTCTTTCGGGCCAAGTTTGTGTGAAGTGGGGCACACTGCTGTTCTAAAGATCATCAGAAATGATTCCCGTGACAGTGGCTAAACTTTATAGAGTAGTATAAGGCAAGCCTGCCCTAATAAAAATACAGGTGCTTTTCTTCCTCTTTCAAAGACTTTTGCAGACTTCTGTTCAATTACGGACAAACAGAGATATATCATCTATTTATTCTTTGACTGATGTGGCTGAGGTGACAGACAATGTTAGGACATCCACTCCAAGTCCTTTCCTTGCTGTTTGTGAATGATTTGCCAGTCTTCTCCAAACATTAAAATGCTAGCTTGTACATCTCCCTGGTGAAAAAAATGATCCCCGGCTTTGAAGCAGCTCAAAGTGCACAGGGATAAAAACTCTATACAATTTCCACATGAAATAGGAAGACAGGGGTCCACCGGGAGACACTAAATTGAAACTAAGGCTGTGCCTGATGGACCACAGGATATGCCTGCAAAATTTAAACATATCAAAATGGCGAAAAAGTCTGTTAGTGCCCATTCATATAAACTGAATGGCTTGTAATGTTCTCAGGCCCTTGGAGGATACTTGCAAGGTTGAGGAAAGACTACAGGAAGAGCAGAATGGTTTTGACATAACTTTATTTTAGTGCGCTACAGGTTTTCTCTCCTCCCTGCAGTTTAATGTTGTATTCCACTGGGTCCCGGAAGGAAGCAGCCCAGTAAATCCCTACTGCTCGACTTAAAAAGGAAACGGTATCTGAAGACAGGTGAAAAACTGGAAGATAAATACATCCAGGCCCCTCGGCCGTAGTGTTTCCCTCCAGAGGGTCATCTCCCAGCCACACAATATAATGGCACATGCGTTTGGTTTAAATTTAGCCAGAGAGGAAGCTATAACGATGAAATAACACTTACTCACTTTTGAAAACATAATTCATTTTGATTAAAAACTTGCATTACATGTTATGGACTGCTGGCTGTTTTTTAGATAACCCTGTCAGGTGATGGAGGTATCTGGGTTTTCGGGCCAATTTGCAGCATTTAATTGGGAGAAAGTAACTGGGAACATTTGAAACCTAACAGGAGATACTCTGGGGGGTTGTGGGGTGGTAGGTGAATTAGGAAGTCTTCACTTAGCTGGGTATAATGAACTGAGCCGATGTGCACCCGTATAAGGTTTTACGTTTTACCTTTTTATTTGGAGGAAGGAGGTTGGGGGTTGAAAGGTAAACAATGAGAAGGTCTGCAGCCGCCTCAGCTGCTCCCAGTGCGCTTCAAAGGGGTTTCCATATGTTTTCAAGATCTGAACTAAACTCCGGTATTGCCATTTAAAAACGGTCAAGCTGGTTTGTTTTTCCTTTTTTTTTTGCTACATTTGTTTTCACTTTAAACTGCCCCGTTTTAACATGCTGGAGAGAAACATGCATTTGGGGAAAAGCATGGAATTAAAAGTGATTTGGAAATAAAACAAATGCTTATGTTCTCACTGACAACCATGCATTTGAAAATTATATGCCATGCTCCTTACGGATCTCAAGGGCTTTCTTTCCACAGCTCTGTGTTATTGTGTTTCTAAGACAGTCATGCTGTTGGTTAGTAATCACTACCAGGGTGTGTCTGCGAAGGGGATAAAACATCCACCATCTGCTCTGCTCCAAGTACTTGTCATGCTAAGATGAATACTAGTGTAGTAGTGTGTAGATGGTATCCAAAACATCAGTGAGTGGTTTATGGAGTCATCACGGTAGAATCCAACCGACAGCGTAATAAATAGATAAAAGTACGCTGCCTCAGACAAGTTCTGTTGATCCAACAGGCAATTTCCAACAAGTCATTTACACTTGTATGACTTCTGAACTAAATATTTCATGAAGAAGCTCATTTTTATTTGATGAAAACTGTATAAAATATTTGTGTATTGCAGAAAACTTGTTAAACTTGTCACTGCAGTGCTATGCACACTTAAAAAGCGTGAAACTCACAGAAGTCTGTAAGTTATAAAGAGATCGCTGCAAAGCAGACCTGAGCTCAGATGTATTAATAGAACAGTTTCCTTGTCATGTTAACTTTGAGTTGAGTTCATTATTCTTTACTTAGAGGTAATCAGTGAGGCTCCCTGCTCCACCAACTGCACGACACGATATTTACATATCTGCTTTAATCATTGCGGTTCATTTATTTTAACCCGATTACAATAAACATGCTGGAGTATTAACAGCTGTCTAATAGGATGGGAAATTTAAAAAAGCTGCGGTATAAACTCAGAAATACTGAATTGCTTTGGTATGAGGAATTTCTACCCAAATACAACTGACAGCAAGTAAGTGCAGCACATGGCCAGAGAGCAATGTACTGTATTTAGATATCTTGAGGAGGATGTTATATATCAGTGATTTTGGGGTCAATAGATCATGATTCAGAGTTCTCACAGAACAGGAGGAAAACAGAAATCTTACAAAAGTTCAGAACAACATTATGACATGTTTAACATCCTGAAGAACAAAAGAAGGCCTGCCATAATCTCTGAACAAGATGTATAACAAATGTGCAGAAAAGCATAAAAAGCGCCATGAAACGTAAGTGTTTCAATGTCCAAACATGCCATGACCGCGGACCATCTGTTTTTCCCTTGTTACATTAGGAAGCCAATGCAGAGGTCCACAGTGATGCGTAACCTCAATAAATATCGCAAATCTGCAGAGACATCCCCCAATTTGTCCACTGGTGATTCATCTGGGAACTAATAGTGGAAGACAATAAGCAGCGAGAGGGACCATCTGAAAGACATCAGTAAACATGTGCGTAAATCACACTGACCCAAAGCGATGGTAGGAAAAGTCTCTCCACAAAATCATCTTGTGGTTGGATGAGTACAGGGCTGGCGGCAGGACGATGTTAAGGCTATTCCCAGATTCTTGATGTTTGGTCTGCATGAATTATGAGGGCTTGTCCTTTCAGTGACCTTGCAAGTAATTATGCATTTTCTCAAACAAGCCAGCCATTAGTTTACACAAAGCACAGTCAGCACGACGACTGTTTCTTGCCAATGGAGGCTAAATTGGCTGTGCAGCTCTACCTGAATTCACCTGTTACACACCTGTAGTTCTTCACAACTTGGAGAGAGACAGCTGGTTGTAATTTCATGTCACGTTTTGTCAGAGAATAGTTACAAATGTGCCTTTACAGCAGTGCACACGTGGACTGCGGGTCAAAAACGTTACATCTCATTTTTTCCCCTCACAAAAGACACAGATTGAATGATTTACAATAGAACATCCACGGAGATACATGTTTGAATTCATAACTGAATTTAAATATGGTATATCACTTTTGGCATCAATAACTACAGCTGTCAGACTCGTCCACCCACAGTAGCTACGTCTGCCAAATGTTAGCACAGAGGACCATAGTCAGCTTTTACTGTTATTTAGTGAAAATGGTGACTGAAAAAAGTTTTGACAAGACAGATGGACTGTGCTATGACAAGATAGCATGTTCAGTTTCAGCCTTGACCACAACGTACCCAATGTGTACTATCGTTCAACGTACTTTTGTGTGAATAAACAGTAGTATGCACCGCTCATGTATCACATGACTTGCCAGTGGCCTCCATGCCAGTTGGAGACATGTAACTGTGGTAACCTGTGCTGTGCTGTCTGTAGTCACTAATGTACTGCATTGTGGGATATGTATGCCAGTGTAGCGTCCAGCTTGCCTACTATCATATTTATTAAATAATATGTACTTTACGTACTACTGGTTTCATACTAAGACATACTAAAAAGTCTCATATGCTGTTCTAGCGTCGTAAATAATGTGTTACGATGGAATTTTGGATGCAGCGTTCATCATTTTTGAAATAACAAAAACAAAAGCAGGCTTCTCTTTTCTGTCCAATAACTGATGATTTTGTCCATGATAATGACACCTGTCACCAACAATTTTTATCAGCTGTTGTAAGTTAGCTAGCTAATAAACACTAAACTCCATCGTTTTCATGTTTTTAGCCAACTCGTTTTCGAACAAGCACCATGTAAAAGGGCCTTTAATATTCACTATAGAGTTACAGACATGATATAATGCTAAAATATAGAGACTACAGTTAATGTTTCATGTCCTTGGCAAACAGCCATCATCCTCTCCAGATGATTAATTGACGTAGAGATGTTAATTCAGCAGCTGGTAGCATCCTAAAGGACTTAAAGAGACTTAGTTTAAAGACGAGGACAGCCTGTTCCTTCTGTTGTTTTAATACAGAAAAACACACTCAGATGAGCAACACAGATGTTAGACTTTTGCTTGGTTTTTTTGTATTTTCAAATGTTATGTTTCATTCATATAATAGACGAGCAATGAGAATTAGGACTAATCGAAGAGTCTGGCAAACCTAACACTATCTGGGGTAGATTAGCTTCAGTTGAAGCCTGCCTAAATCCAACAAGGAGCCGTTAATGTCACTCTAAGCTACATTGATGTAGTAGTATTTTGGTACACACACAGTAAATATGTCAGCCCTGAATGTCCCTTTGTAATCTAACCTGTAAACCCACATAATGACATAGTTAGCTACTTATATAATGCTTTACTCTGGAAGTCACGCTAGGTTACTACTGTAGCTAGAACGCGAGTTAGCTGTATGCTAATCTTTGAAGCTAATGTTAGCGGTGACAAACGCAGTTTAATCTACTGCTTGCACTTTTTCACATTTATTGGCTTTGGAAGGGTAATTCAAAACTATTAAATTAGCTTCCCAAACATCACTTGACAGACCTGCTGTGCTTGGTTACTGTTGCTATACTTGCAACTAGCTAACACACAATTAGAGTATGTGCTGTTTTAATCCTCACAGTTTACTTTTGAGGTCTGCATCTGGGACTTAACAGAAAATGTTTAACCCCAATTATATGTTAGGGTTATTGCTGCTTTTTAAATCAGAGGATATGATTAATGCCAATGAGGGCTAAATCTGAGTCATTTCAGCCTACAGTTACTCCTTCAGCAGCAGACATATTAACACTCAGCTGTAAACACCCATGCACATGAAAAACGTCATACCCGTATATCAACATTCATCTAATCCATATGCAGTGACAATTTTATTGTGGTCATAAAATGCTCGCAACTGCCCTTAAGCACATTGTATTTTCAGCAGGCGTTTTAAAAAGGCTTAAATTACACTCAAACAGCATCAAGATGAATGGATTGGCAGCACTGATGTGAGCGCATTTTTTTCTTTTCAAGACAGGGAATTTTCCTCCCCACAGCCCTGCCAAGAGCAGGAGGGGAAAATCAACTCCATTCAACTATTTGTCAACTCCCTTTAGAAACATTTAATAGTAATAAAATTTATGGCTCCAGTTTCCAAAGGATACTGCCAGTGAAGTTCATCTCTACGAAAATGGTTGTAAATGCTACCATTGTTTCAGCTCTTGATTTATGATTCAACCTTTCACTGAAGTTTTGGAATATAAATATTGAAGCCTGAATGTAGAGTATGAAGATAATGTACGCATGCATTTATGTATCTATCCATCTATGTATCTATCTGCTGCTCTGCCTGTCTATTCAGTCAATTCCATACTGTCCACAAGGAATAGAGGTTGGGAAGATACTCTCCCCTGTCTGTAGGATGAGCAATGACAGTACCAGACAACTTTCAGGAATCCACTGAAGCAGCGCTTCCAAAATGGAGTTGCCATATGGCAGGGGTGCTTAAATGTTGCCTCGAGACAGGTTACAGCATGAACTCATATGTCATGTCTATCAGCTACATTGAATTGCGGTTAAAACTTTGATAAAACCTTCATGCATTTGGTTAATATAAGAAGACGAACAGAACAATTGAGTAGACCAGAGTGATCCTTTTGGGATTTGAGGACAAAGTCGAGTCATTTCATCACTCAGCCAGCGCGTGATTTCCTCATTCTCTCCGTTTCAATGACTTTTGGGCTCTTTCCTCCATTATTCCATTACTGTATAATTCATGAAATATTATAAAATATGTTAGTCATACTATGGATCACAGTTCAAAGTGTAAACCTTTTATTGGACAGTGTAGAATTGCCTATAATAAGGTCATTAAAACATGGCGTAGTGGATTGTGAATCCGACAGTATGAAGGGGAAAAGGGAATCATGGTCAGAGTGAGTTATGGACCATCAAGGAGCAGTAAAACCAATGATGAATTAGTATGTATTTCTATTTTTTCTTCTCCCTTTTTCATCCTGACACAGGGAAGGAAATGCTCTTTGTTTTCTTAAGGATGTGCAATTTTCTTCTCTTCATCCTTTTCTAATCCTCCTGCCGAATCCTAAAGCCATCAAATCGAGGATTTAAAAGGCCTTTGGCAGCAGTTATGGCTCCCTGCAGAAGCTTCCTCATGATGCCGAGTGGCGACTCTGTAAGGTCAGGGAGGAAAACCAACCAATTTGGAGGAAAAAAAAAGGGAGGATATTCCAAAAACCCTGGCAAAACGTCCGAAATTCAGTTTCATATGGAGCATCAATCAAACCTCTTGCTCTCTTTGCTGTAATTACTGGGAAATGTTATAAATTTTATGCAGATTCTGAATTGGGAATTGAAAACATTGACAGATAAACGTTTCTTTTGTAACAGGACGGTATGGCTCAATCAGTAAGATGAATTCATTGTCCACGTATTAGAAAGGATTAAGCATTGCCTGCTGTACTGTTGTACAGACTATAACTCTGAAAGTGAGTGATTTCTTGCAAATTGAAGCAAATGCTTAAATAGAGACTTAAACAAGAAAAAGATCATTTTAGTTCAGTAGAATGGAGTGAGGAGAAATAGAGCAGCAACCTTACCCACCCTCACAATACACACGTGTGCACATGTGTAGATTACATTATGCTCTTGGTCCTACCACAGAAAACTTGTGTAATTTATGGGGAAATAAATCTATCCCCTTCCTGACAATTAAACCTCAACTCTAAAGGGTGGCACAAAAGAAAAGCTCTCATTTCAAAAAAAAAAGGAAAAAAAAAAGGAAGAAATAGAGCGAGCCTTCACTCCATCCTAAATCACTCACCATAACACCACTGGCTGCTCTGCCTTTCCTCCAGAGTTCTGGCTGTTAATATTGAACACTGAATGGCCGCAAGCCTGCATGGGACAACTATGTATCAGCATCAACATTAAAGCACGCATCTGTCATATCCCCAGTGAATGGGGGGGTTATTTGTGAGCCAAGTTCAGATGCTGATGGTGCTCAGCTGACAGGTGGCTGAAGTGATGATGGAGTTGTGGGAGCCATATGCAAAACAGAACATCGTGACACTGTACACTGAGCAGCTTTATAATGGCTCATGGTGTCAAGCACTATTGGTAAGGATCAGAGAGGAATTTCTGCACGTTTAAGATCTTTAACTACAAATCACAACCATAAAGTCTACTTATGAACTCAAATATACATTACAGTACAGTAGATCAAACCAAAACATAATGTACCGTAGAGTTTGAATTTCTGATTTGATTTTTCCTGCTTTACAAACAGCCAGTTGTTTCTTTTTCAGCAAAGGATGAAAATGCATGTGCTTGACGTAGGAAATATATCATGAGACCTTTTTTTTTCTTATGGAAAAATCACATTATACTTGAGTGATAGTGCAGGTGTGTTACTGTATGACAGATACAGATTAGTTTTAGAAAATCAGTGGCATAGAGCTGAAACAGCCAATCAACCGATTCTGTCAATAAAAAAATTACGTTGTTTGACCACTAGTGCCGCTATGGAGCAATACTTTCGAGTGGGTTCCCATCTTGTTTTCTAGCACACATGCATGATATACAGCACACTCTTGCTGTTGCTATTCTGCTGACAATTGGCAGTGGTAATGTGCAAAGTGATGCAGTAATCTACCAACAACGGCAGTCAAGAAGATGATGGGAAAAAAATAACGTTAGGGGAGGAGGGAAATGCATTCAACATGTTTGTGACTCCTCAAGGACACACAGTGTGTTTGAGTGAGAAAACATAACTTTTGTTTGTTTACATGAAATCAATGGTGTAGATTTTGATAATTGATCAGTCAATCATGAAGCAAAAATGCCAAAATTGTCTGGTTCAAGTTTCACACATTTAACAAGGAGATACAGCAGTATACAACACAAAATGTGTTGATTTTCTCTGTTTTATATAATATATTGTATCAAACGTCTGCATTGATGTCTGGGTTATGTTCAGAGACATCACATCACCTTGGACTTTTTGATGTTTTAAAGACTGAACGATTTGTTAACATGTTTGTTAACAATTGTAAACATGATGAAGAGATTAATCAAGAATGAAAATAATGGTTAGTTGCAAGCCTACAATGGTGTTCTGGCACTTATTCTCCATTGAGATATCTGACCTGAACTTACACACAATGATAAAGTTACTCTAGGAAAAAAAAAAAGTCATTCAGCTGTAAGCAGTTGGCCAGGTTAATTTTCATGCTTGTATCAGTGGTCTAAAAGTCCTTTGGTTGAGCGGCAGGTGTGATTGTATGTAGGCCAAATGGGAAAATTCATCTGCTTGTTTAAACCAAGTTAGTGGGTTGTACCAGGCTGATTTATACAGCCCATTTTCACTTCCCACACTGGAAATTTTCTAAGAAGGGAGGGATCGACAATTAAGAGGTTTGCATTCTCAACAGAGTGCATTTCCTGAAATTAAGCCATTACATGCAATAGAGCTGGTGAGGTCACACCTGACAGGAAACCCTGAGGCAACTGACTCAACAACAAAACAAAAGACCTGTGGCTGTGCTCCCAGCAACCTCGGCTCAAACTTTTCATTTTTTTCTTCTTATTTTTAATCCAGCTGTTTGATTTTTGTTCCATTTTTTAAACTTGAAAGTGACATTGTTACGCCTTTAAAGTGTTACATCATGCCCCAAAAATATAATCTAAAGTCATGATGCTGGCTTTCATCGACTTGCTTTAACTTCCTTAGATTCTATTAAAATGGACGTGAGACAACAATCAGTGTTTTCTCAGATGTGGTGTGCAGCCCACAGCGCATCTGTGCAGCTGAAAAACACATTGTTTTCTGAAATATGCAATATCCTACATGCCTAAATGTGGATGAAAAGTCCATCAACATAGCTGACACTTCAAAGAAGTTGTCGGTGGAAAAAAAAAAAAAGTTATTTTCTCGGGTAGTTGACATTAACTCACTTAAGCAAGGAATCTTTTGGCTCATACTATTCCAACTTTGCCAAAGAAGCTGATTTATGCTCAAAACTAATCCCTGTGTGAATTCTGAGGCACAGAATCCAAACAGCCAGAGAAGTGTTGCTCCTGGCCAGCAGAGGGTCATTTACTTAATGGTGAATGAATCTCTAATCCTGTGTAAACGTCAGGTCCGTGTAGCGAGAGCTCCTGCAGACAGAGAGATTTTTGCTGCCTGAGCATTCAGCCAAAACGTCTGAGCTGTTCCTCAAGCTGGAGACAAGGTCAAGGAAATAATGTTTGATCTGTTATGGCACTCTTATAATTATTTGGACCCTGGAGGAGGACCTTTTCTTTGGCTTGGCTACTGCCATCTAATATTTCACTTGAAAGATGTGAAAGCCATATCACTCCTTGTGGTGTAAGTACGCTGCTGGAAATTCTTGCAAATGTATTCTTCACTCACTGTTATCCTACTAATTAACATTCATTTTAAAAAACTACATGGAGTACAAACTACTTGTCGGACATTCTCTTCTAATTCTGGACATAAATCTATGATTGTATGTATCATATAATGGGATAAGTTGATTTTTTTACTTACTGCTGCTTAGCTGTTGGGATCCTGCTTTTCTGAAATCTATGCTGAATGTGGATGATAAACCACTTCCTGGAACCACATTGGTGTAATAACTAAATTGTAAAAATGCCCCGAATTAAAATCTGAAGAAGATCTGTAAATTATGGTATACTACAGCGGTATGAGGAAAGGATTGAAAAATCTTAAGTTGGGCTTGTTTCATATGGTTATATTTTTTGGCTGTAATTTCTTTTTTGGCTTTGCAAAACATTTTTAAGTATATAAAGACATACCTGCAAATTCTAAAAGACTGATTTAACCCCAGTCCTGTTACTCACAAACCGCACAGTATCAGCACAAGAATTTTAACATTTACACTTTCCATACGCTTCACTATTTCTCTTGCCCGTATCATTTCCATACTTCACCAGAAAATGCAGGGGTCTGTCCAGGACAAATAGTTTATGATAATGTTTGAAATCTTTTATCATTTGGAATCCTCAAAGAGATGAAGGCCTTGCTGTGACCCCAATGGGAGTGTAGGAGGAATTTAAAAGTGCTGTTTAAACAATATATATATTCATAAAAGCAAGGGTAAAAGTGAAGCCGGTGTTAGTTCATTCAATAAATCTCCCACAACAGGAGGAACTGGAGAAAAAAGTGTCTGCCTTATGATCTAGTGAACTCAAGTATTTCCTTACAAGTGGCGGCTTATACAAGAGTTCAGCTGCTCTATAAGATGTCCCGTTTGGTTGGAGGAGCTGACACAAGTGTCTGTTTGAATGGGAGGAAGCACGGGAGGCCTGGGAGTCTTCAGCGGGTACTGAACTCTGAGGTGGGCGATTTCTCCTCGCTGCGATCATTGAGGTTTAATTGTTCTGAATGCAGCTGGCGGCGAGTTACTGCCTGTACAGACAGGGGAATGACAGCATGGCAGGTTTACAGGGAGGAGGAGAAGATGATAAAATGGAGGCCAAGCAAAAAAAAAAATCATCTGCAGGGACTATTTGACATGTCTTTGAAAGACTTCCCGTCTGTGATTGTTAAATGTCCCCATTACTGTCTAATATTTCATATGTGTGATTTAGACAGGTACTCTATGACATGACGGTTAAATCTTTTCATTCAAACCTGGATTTATTGCAAAGGGCAGAAAATGAGATTATTTTTACATTAATTTAAACGATTGAACTCATGCTTGTAAATTATAACTACATAGTTAGTGGATCTTTTCCTGGTATCTGGCCATGCAAGTAGTTGTAGTATGATTTGTGCTTGACATATTTGTCATTGGAATCAGAATCAGTAGATGTGTTTCCATCAATGCATTTTCATGCACATTTTGAAGTATCAGTTGATGGAAAAATGCCTACTTAGCTCTATCTTTTCTTTTTGGCAACATTTTGGCATCAATTTGCTTGATGATTAGAAGGGACGATGAATTGCTTCTGTCTCTGCAAGTGTTAAAGTGGCTCAAAGCAGCTATCCATGTATCCGTGTATATGTTGGACGATAAGTAGCAAGACATGTAAAACGTAATGTCCAGTTCATAGTGCTGTCACAGGTCTCTAAAAAAACTTAGTAACACTTGCTAATGGTATGTGCTTAAGTAAAAAAAAAAAAAAAGAAAAGAAAAAAAAAAGACACTCGATAAGCTGGTTTTTCGTTGGCCTCAAAAATCCAGTATTAGTCAGGTTATTCTTCATGTATTTCTGGGTTGTTTCAAATAAGCCCATCCTCACCAGAAAAACAACCTTATAGGTCATATGTGCAAGTACGTTTTTACGATCCATTTTTACGTGAATTAGAGTTAGACTGCGACCTCTAGTGGCCATAGTATTTATGATGGATGCAAATAAGTAAGGCAGGTGATATGCATATGGGGAAGGTGGGGTGGACTGATGGGTCAAACAAACACATGACTGAACATTGACCTTAACAGTAACGTTTTTAACCCAAACCATGATCTTTCCTAAACCTAATAAAGTAGCTTTGGTGGCTAAACCTGAGAAAAGTGTGACATTAAACATGTGATGTTGTACATCTATCGCTGGTGCACTCCAAAGGTCAGCTATGTTGTTTTTGGAGTCACTGGCAAGCAAATAACTCAGTCATTTTGGTATGAGCACATGTTGCATCATATTTGTGAGCTTATTTTGAAAAATCTTTAAGATAACAAAATAAATACAGCTGTGAGATGAACAAAAAATTTCCCTCTGGAAGGCAGTGAAGTATAAAGTTTCCTCAAATTAAAAGTACTTAAGTATCGAGGAGATGTATTTTGTTACTTTCCACTACCTTAATTCAACACTTGTCTATATTTGGAGATAGAGTTAGTATGTGTTTAAATTTGCGCTTGAGACAGGACCTACTGATGAGTTTCAGCCAGTTATTTCAGCTCAGAAAAACAGTACAGAAGGTCACAAAAAGAGAAAGTGAACATCATGACTGTGCAATATGCTATCACTCATCACAACTGGCTCGCTATTTTCTTTCTCTCAGTCTTTCGCTCTTTTTCTCATTTTCTCTTTCCCTCCCTCGCTCCCTCGAATGCCGTGCATTCCTCTTTGTTTGCTCATACTGAGCCCTCCCTGTGGATCCCGTGCCTGACTTTCCCAAAGCCGATATTAATATCACAGGCCATTGTAATGGAGTTATTTTCATGGAAGCCCCGGAGGAAGTCACGTGGCTATGATTAGTCCCTTGAGGGCCCGGAGTCTCCATTAAGCCCGTTGTTTTAACTCACATAACCATCAATGAAGTGGAAAAGCTGAGGAAGTAGCCATCACTCTGGGCCGGCAGGGGTGTTTTCTGAGCACCTATTTTGTTAATGGGGCTAGAAGATTTTCCCTCTCTTTTTTGAGGGGAATTATTCTTAAACTGTGGCTTTGCAGAAAGAGCCTACACATGTGTGCGTTTACATTGACCCACCACCATTAAGATTGATAGCGATGGGATCTGGTGGTTAACACTCTGTTTAAGGCTGGAGAAAAAAAAAGGGGGTGGGATGGGGGGGGGGGGGGGGGGGGC